>JAUBOD010001040.1:7371266-7391447 GCA_032353885.1 Nothura maculosa
CCATAATCTCCAGGAAGTTTCTTAAGTAATATTTTCAGGACTTCCAAAGGTATCAGTTGGAGTTTTTGGCAGGGAAGGCTCTAGTTTTACATTCATCTGGACACAACATGTTTTTTTTCCAGATCTTAAGTAATCACTAGTGTCACTCAGCAAAGAAACAATGCCTGTTGTTTTGGAGCTGATTTCTCAACTTATTGTGTGTATTCCTGTTTACAAACAGCAGCTGTAGCATGCAGAAAACCTGCAGGGGATAGGAATGCATCCATTTAGCTCTCATGCAGATCTGCATGTAGAATACTCAGGTAATTTCCCTGTGTTCACATAGTGCCTGAAACCAGCAACTGAACCTAGAATAACAAAAATTCTGTGCCTCAAATGGCACTGAATTTCTTACTGGTATGGAGAGGAGGTGATGTAAATGATGGGAAGGAGCGAGAAGTGGAGGCAATATTGCAATGATTTTGATAATTATAATTATTTTGTCATGAGAGTGGGAGATGGTGATATGTGTTTTAAACATGTCATTCAGTTCATATTCTGGAGCACATGTGTAACTGCTAGGGCTGGTCTTTTGGGGAGAAGAAAGTCAACTAGAAGATATCATGAAACACAACCTAGAAGCAAAGAGATAGGAAGAAGTATGGAGCAGTTGCATTCATTTGCATGCACTTGAGGTTTTGGTTTGCATAGAGTTATGGGCCTGAACTTCTGTCTTTGGTTGAAATTTGAATGGAAGTGCTCAAGAGCCGAGTGTGAAAATTCAGCCGGAATCATTAAGTTTTGCCTGGCTCAGGAGAGAGATCAGATTCCTGTAAAGTTATAGTTCAAATTGTTTTATACCCAAGATCACAAATCCACCACGGTTTGCCAATAGGATTGTAAATGTCAGCCTTTTTTTTCTTTCAATGCTGGTTTATTTCAAGACTTTCAGAGTAAAACTGAGTCACTGGTCTTTGTGGGATGAAGAGGGGGTTTGGGCCAAGAATACCCCTTAGAAGAATGTGCAGCCTAATAACTTATCCAAGCACCTGACTCTCAGGGGAATCAAGAGGCTGCATCTTTTAATCCCTGAGGTCTGTAGGGCCAAATAAACCTCACTTAGGGCTCTCATTGTCATTCTCAGTCGGAAAATTACCTCCCCTACAACCACTACAACACATGGCTTATGAATTTATCTTGTGACATAAAACAGTCCCTCAACAAGACAGATACAGGCTGCATTAACAGGGGAAACCATGACTATTATTATTATTAGAATGAGGGGGTGATTAAACAAAATAGCGTGCAAGTATTCTGGGCTCACTTCTCAGCGCAGGGACTGATTATTTTGTATGCCAGAATATGGTGGCCAAGGGAAGCAGTGTTGACAGTGATACTCTTTCCTGATAAGTGGAAAGGGCCTCTTCATATTTCCACTTCTTTCTGCAATTTAGTATGTGGAAGTTGAGGCTGTGGCCATGACCTCAGCTGTCTTACAGTGTCCGCCCCATGGGGAAGCCCCACGCTTATCGTTTAAGCGAATATTAAGTCTATACATAGCTCTGAGTATTGAGAAAAATCCCAACACACATTTCTGCTCTTCCACCCAATGCAAAACAAGGATTGATTTTGCTCCAAGTGAGGAGGAGCATTTGGAATATAATGAAGTTGGAAAGGGTGGAGTGGGAGTACAAAGAGATGAGTTCAAGCTCAGAATGATAAATGGCATACAGGACCACTTGGTTTTATTATACGCTATCAAATATCCATAACTTAAACAGCAGAGCTAATAAGCATGCCAATGTATATATTTACATTGCCTGAAATGTGCACAACCCTGTACAAAAATTAAAGTGCAACTGTTACGATCAAGCCATTAGAGAAAACAAAATCAATCCAAAGCACAGATCAGCGTCCCTAAAAAGTTTTCTGCTTTGCTGGTCCTGCCTCTTCCAACGTTTTCACCACTCACTTAAGTTTCTTCTGAGAAACTTCTCCGTTGAGTGAAACGTTTCTGATCTCAGAAGGAAGGAACTTCTTCAGTAAACCTTAAGAACTATTTGTAATGTAACTTCAGCTAGCTAAACACATATAAAATAGCAATCATGAGAAAAACAGACCGTGAACCAACATCAGGACAACAGGGAAGTTAAAATTCCTTTTTTATTAATGCAGAGCAGCCTTTGTTGTATTTTCAGCAGTGGGCATTCCATATCCTCCCCCTCTCAGAGCAACTGTAACCTGAAGTCCTGAGTTCTACATTGATGTTCTTGCTAGGCAAGAAAAGTTTTCAAGATTCTGAACATTTTCTGCCCAATTACAAATGAGAAAGAAAGGCATAAATGTCAAAAAGTGTGTATGGAAAAAAGATAATGAGGGAATGGCAAAAAAAACAACAAGAACAACAAAAAAAAAAACCCCATGGTTTGGTTTAAGTGTTCTCTGGTTTAAATGCTCTTTTCACGTTTTAAAGATGTTGTGCTTTGCTTCAGATCACTTTTATTTGATGTTTTTTTCTCTCTCTAAAATTAGCTTAGCTTTAAGTTATTGTATAAATTATTTGTCTATTTGTTGTTGGAGAAATATCTATATAAACAAGGCCTTTACCTTAAAAGGTTTGAGTTAAGCCAGACTATTCCTGATTGTGAGAACATGTTTGACTCTATATGGAGGGAGACCTCTTCATAAAATTGAGATGTTCATTTTACAACCCAAATGCACTTTCAATTCTTGCAGATTTCTGCTTGCACTAAGTTGGTTGAAGAGCATAAGCTAGTAGTCTATCAATAAAATACTCTTTAAAGGGGTTTTAGGAGGCTACATGTTTTGCAGGCTGACCTATGTGACTGGAAGACTGCACTTGGCAGTCAAGGAAGTTCCAAGAAATTCAGCACGTCCCTTGACAATGCTGATTTATCCTATTTTTGTGTGGCGATGATGACAAGCATCTTTTGGGTATGATATTGCCAAGTTTTCTAGATTGAAGTCTCAGTTTCCATATGACAACATACAAGGCACTTGCAGAGCAACACACTGCACTCAAGTGATGCTCAATGCCAATGTGTGCAGGTGGATTAAAATAGATGGAAAAAAAATAGAAAAAAGAGCAACTTTTAAAAGCAACCATCTCTTAAGCCAGCAAAGCAAATTTTCAGATTCAAAAGGCAGTTTAAACTAATATTTGACAAACAACTAATATTCG
Organism: Nothura maculosa; assembly: GCA_032353885.1. Classification (NCBI taxonomy): domain Eukaryota; kingdom Metazoa; phylum Chordata; class Aves; order Tinamiformes; family Tinamidae; genus Nothura; species Nothura maculosa. The sequence goes on from JAUBOD010001040.1 coordinate 7,374,448, forward strand.
ACAAAGACACCTTGGGAAATAAAGCTATCTCCCTCTCTGATTACTACATGAATGGTAGGATTGAAAACAACCTGGACAGATTCTTGGCAGACACCAATGGGCATTCACTAATTTACTTCTCCTGAGGATCCACTTCTCTCCTATCATGTCAGCTGGGTTATAAATAAATCTAATTTGAAGAATACATTTGCATGGCATTTTTATCCTGAAGGACCCCAAAGGAATGTATTTAGCACTTTATCTGCCATTGAAATGTAGGAACCACAAAGGTCAAACACAACTGTTCAGATAAAGCAACAAGAAATCAACCTCATTGTATCCATTGGAAGTTGTAGAAAAGAATCGTAATACAAACTTATCCCTCTGGAATTTAGCTAGTGCTTTGGGACTCTCTCTTCAACATTTGTAAAGCTCCTTTTTGTAACCTGGAGGCAGAATTTTGGTTTTACACTTTTCCAAACGAACTCCAATTGCAAGATCTGCCTTGAACAATAATGTCATGTGGAACTGGAATAGCATCAAACCACAAAGTAAGACTGTGTTACTACACAGTAACTCCTGTTCCCATCACCTTGTCCATAGCTCATGCTGCAAACATCTCCCATCCAAAGTTCCCTCTGGCTGCAGTTCAGGTTCGTGTGCAAGCTTGGCAAAAAGAACATTCCAAACACTTTTTTCCCCTGGCAATTCACAAATGCCAACAGATGTTTGACTTGAGATTTTCAAGATGCATAAGAAGGTCAGTCTTTTGGGTATATAATCCCTCATGTGAAAATCCCTAGCTCCCTACAGCATGCACTCTCCCATCCCAGATTCACATGCTGGCCAAGAAGTGCTTTAAGGACAAGGTGTTTTTATCTGAAACTCTAAATGATCTTTTCAAAGCAGGGAACTGTGAAAACTGTTATTGAGCAGCTCCTGAAGTGAAACAGATGACTGACCTCTACAGTGTCTCCAATTAATATGAATTTAGGCCAAAGCAGTCAACTAAGAGCCACTTACATCCTTTGTATTCCCAAAAGTTATTAAGAATCACTAACAAAAGAACTGTAAGACAATATGACAGTGAATTATGCAGAAATCTATACACACAAAGCATATTAGGTAATCTCATCTGACCACTATTCTAGATAATTTTAAATACTAGAAAAGGGCATTCTCTGCTTGCTGGCACATACAGTTTCTTCTCTCTTCACATTAAGACAAGCAGTACTTATATTACTTTACTACTTACATCATTCATGTCAAAATTGGAATCCCATGTTGTTAGATATTAAAGACACACATACCTAGATGTCTAAAATATTCTAAAAATTACAATGATGCATTGAGACAGTTTTGCAGGACTCCCAGCCCCTACATTAATATTTCCTGATAGCCACATAAGACATAGATTTCTTCCTACAGATTCATTTTCTTCAGTCTCATAGGTCATATCCATCTATTCATCCCATTTATCTAACAAGCTATTCTCTTCTTATATATCAACATTAAATCCTAGATACCAAGAGCAACCAGTATTGTTTGCAGTAGTAGTGAGTAGTGGAAGGAGAAGGAAATGATAATCTGAAGAAAGGCTAATATGCCAAATAAAGAAGAGTACAGGCTTATATTTTTGCAGAGAGAGAAATGTTCAGTGTCTGCAAAACTGGTTAAAATTGTATTTTCAGCAGATTCATAAATGTAAACACTTGACATGTCTGACTCACATTTTCTGGCATTTCCCTAGGATTTTTCACAGATTTAAAGGTGAGAGCCAAATTAGCCATTAAGCCATCCATTCAGAGCAGCTACTATTTATCTCATGCACTGGATCTTGTGTATGTAGTATTTCTTTGTAGCTAGAGTAGAAAGAAAGTGTCCTGATATAACCTTGGTGTAGAAATCATTTAGATTTCGCTTTAGATGTCCCTTCATGAATAGTCTGCAATTTTAACCTTTTTATAAATATTTTCCAGTATTTGGCTATAACAAGGTATATATAAGAACATATAGCTCTTTGAGATGCTACAAATATAATTACAATCTGAGTCACACTGGTGACACACCTCTACAAAAGAATCTAAACTAACTGCTCCAGGTGAGCAGTTAGCTATGAAGCTTTTATAGAGTCAAATTTTAATAAATGTTTAATTAATGCTTAAAATTAAGCTAGAAACAATATGCAACAGCTCTCAGCTCCTATTAATCTTCATTCCAGAGCTCTATGATTAACACATATACAACTTTTATGAAGTTTAATTCAAAGTCTGAATCACTTTTGATTTGGCCATTGTTAATAAAATTTTTATTGACTACTCACAGATTGTTTTATGATTTGGAAAACATTTGAGAAACACAGGTTCTCCGTGCAGAGCCTCTCTACTTAATTTTCATAGTAGCCATCTTAAAAGGGCAGTCTGTTTAAATTTTGAAATGCCTGAACGGCAACAAGGGACAAGCATTTTTTAGATAACATTTATTTTACCCAAGTGCAAGAAATCAATCAGATCAGGATTTCCACAATGCTAAGTGCTGCGTAAATACATAATAAATAGAAATTCACATCAGAAAACACATCTTCTAGAAAGAAGACATGCATAAAACACACATGGCAGGGAGGTCAAGGGAAGTGATCCTGCCCCTCTACTCAGCTCTGGTGAGGCCGCACCTGGAGTACTGGGTGCAGTTCTGGGCTCCCCAGTGTAAGAGGGACGTGGAGCTTCTAGAGAGGGTCCTGCAGAGGGCAACAAAGAGGCTTAAGGGAATGGAACATCTTTCCTACAAGGACAAACTGTGTGTGTTGTGACTGTTTTCTCTAGCGAAGAGAAGGCTGAGAGGAGCCTGAGGGGAGAATGTAGGGAGCGTGGGGCCATACTCTTCTCAGTGGTGGCCAGTGACAGGACAAGGGAAAACGGTACAAATTGGAATACTGGAAGTTCCATCTCCATGTGAGGAAGAACGTTTTGACTGTGAGGGTGACAGAGCCCTGGAACAGGCTGCCCAGGGAGGTTGTGGAGTCTCCTCTGGAGGTCTTCAAAACCCGCCTGGATGCCGCCCTGTGCCACCTGCTCTAGGAGGCCCTGCTGAAGTAGCAGGCTTGGATTAGATCATCTCCAGAAGTCCCTTCCAACCTTAATCATTGTGTGATTCTGTGAAAATCTGTGGAGAAAACTCTGTCCTGGGCTGGTCTTGGCAGAAGCAAGGAACCAACAATAGGTCTCACTCACAAACAGAAATGGTAAATTATAACATAGGTTGGTTTACAAATATTAAGTCCTTAAACTGTATTGCTATCATACCTGCAATTGGATAGTTTTGGGAGAATTAATCTAACAAACATTAATGTAACATAAGAATAACTGAGTAATCATACTCTTATCCCATTACTTAAAATCGATTTTAAGAAAATTTAGCTAATATATTGAGCAAATGTGGATTGAGCAATCCACATTTACATGGATAGTGTGCCATGTACATATACATACGTATTCAAACATATATATGTATATAAATAAGGGTCCTTATAGATGCATAAGCCTCTTCTGGTCACAAACGCTGTATGGGTCCCTAATCCAGGGAGCTCCCAAAGAGGGGGAAACCTCTGCCTCCGTGATGCATCCCATCCACAAATGCATCAGGGACCTGTCCTCTAGCAAGGTGACTGGGCTGACATCCAGAAACCTCTCAAAAGAGGTTCCTGATGGACATTTCCAGCTGAGAGGCAGTCCCTGATGGGCAGGCCTACAGAGAGATGTTGGGCAGGCAGCACAGCCACAATGCTGCCATCAGTTCTCCCTTCCAGCTACCTTGCATATGCTGCAGAGTGAGGGCAAAGCAGAGAAACTCATGAGAGTAGATGAGAAATGATATATGTGATACAAAGCTTGCTGATGCTCAGCCCAGATTGCTCCTGCTCAACCTTTGCACACAAGCATTTATCTTTACAAGGATTACACATCACAGCTTCCAAAATCCACAAGGAAAACTAAACATGTTAAGATGAAAATATATATATATATATATATATATATGGATATTACAGGCACCAGCCATGAGGATAACATTCTCCACTTCTACCAATGTCTGAACCAAAAGAGGACACGTGCAACACCCACCCTCTCCTCGAGATCCTCAACAGAGTCATAGACATGGCAGCTGTTACAACCCTCATCAGTTTCATAACAGTCACCTTTGGCTTTTCGATTCCTCATTGCATGTGCAAATACTGCTTTCCAAAAAATATGTTTTTCACGAGAGAATGAAGACATTAAAATCCGTATGAAAACTAAGTTACTGTAACACAAAGCAGTGCACTTGCAGGAACAGCATGGGAGGAACTGTAAGAAACTATTGAGTCATATTGCTCTTTGGTTTTGGGCAGATCCAAGTTTCCTTTCCAATTTTTGTTTCACTTTTAGGCATTTTAAGACTCACTTATATTACCAATACTCAACATAGTGAAGTCCAGTTTCCCAACTGGGACTTAATGATATTGTAATAATCATCTTAATATTGAGCAATGTTATAACAGAGAAATTCAGTACTAGGGATCTTTCCCTATCCCTTCGGATACTTGGGCTTACCCAGATAATTTATCCAGATTCCCAAGATAAGAGTAACAGGGGAACTCAACTCTTCAAATTTCATGTGTCTCATTAAAGTAATAATTTATAGTCTCTCATTAGGCAAAGTGATTTTGTTTTAAATTGTTGTGCATGACAAAAAGTTAACTATGAGCAAGGGAATTATTGAAGGTTATGCTTGCTCTTTTATTTACCAACTCCAAGTAGTATTAAATTGTGTTGATATAGATTCAAATTTAATTTCAGAACAGTGCATCATATTTCTGTGCAATATCAATTTGAAGAATATAATAAGCACAAGGATATAAAAATATGATATCAGATATGACTTGTCTCCCCTTCAGCTGAATGACTTTATTGTTAGTCAAAAGCTAGAAATGAGTCATCTTTCTATCCACTGAACTTCTGACTCTGAAGATTTTCAGTCATTGATGCAAATGGATGAGCTCTGGATGAGTTCATCTCTCTCTCCTTTTGAACAGTCCACACATTTTGATCATGACTTCAGCAACAGCCAGTTAGGTAGTGCTTGCTATTCAGTTATCAAGTCAAATACTACTTCCATAGCTGTAAATCAGACCAGAAGAGTTCACTTGACTAGTTCAATATTTGATTGTCACTCTAATGTTTAAAAAAAGTATAAAAACCATATAAAAACATATATTACCTTTTGTGTTTAGGAATAGTCATATCCTCTCCTAGATTTTCCTCAGGCTTGGAGGATGTAACTCATGAAATAACTAAATATCTACTAATGACTAGAACTAATTAACAACTTACATTTACAATGACCTGTTTGAATCACATTCAGGAGCAGCACTCTCAGATCAATTGTTCAGGTGAATGAGCAGGGCTCCAAAAGGATAAAAAAAACCCAGCATTTTCCACTCTGTAAAGGATATGGGGTTTTCAAAGTGAAATTGCAAAACTTGTAAATTCAGGAGGGAAAGGGCAGGAAGGCGAGGTGACAGAGTTGCTCTTTATGTGAGAGAGCAATGGAATGAATAGAATTCAGCCTAGGAGAGGATGGAACGCTAGCAGAGAGCCTGTGGGTGAGGACAAAGGGGCAAGCCAACAGGGGGAACACTGTGGTGGGAGTTTACTCCAGGCCTCCTCACCAGGAGGAGGAAGTGGATGAGGCCTTCTACAGGCAGCTGAAAGAAGCCTCCTGATCACAGGCCCTGGTCCTCCTGGGGGACTTCAACCACCCTGGTATCTGCTGGGAAAACCACACAACCAGGAACAGACAGTCCAGGAGGTTCCTGCAGAACACTGCAGATAGATAACTTCTTGATGCAGGTGTTTGATGAGCCAACTAGGGGAGAGGCACTGCTAGATCTAACACTAACAGAGATAGTCTAGTGGGAAATGTCCAGCTCACATTGATCCCTGAACAAACTGGTGGGTCACGACACTGAAAACTGCTACACAAGATTGAAATTGCTGAGGACACAGTCTCATACAGGATAAATACATAAGTCCAAATACAAAATTGTTCCAGGTAGTTTGTAAAAGCGAGCATGACCCTCCTATTCCTCCAGAGCATGGAATTTTACATTGTCAGCAAACCTGGTGCTAGCAGTGAGTGAATACTAGGACAGCTTGGAAGGACACAACGCAGGATATAAATTTCTGTGCATTTCAGAAGCAGCAGAGAAATAAAAGCTATTCTCCCAATTTCTCTTAATCTACTAGATAAGGCCCTCCTTGCATCTTTGGTAATGCACGAGAGTAGCAGAGAAATCGGAAGGCAGGAGTCGATTGAGCCTTTTCTGCTTTTGCAATTAATGAACAAGCAGCAAACTGAGAAACCCAATGGTTTGTCACCCTTCCAAGGGGCAATCCTTCAGCAGACTGAGGAGGGTTATCTCATTCTATGCAAAGACGAGAAGTTCATGGCTAGCAAGAAGACTGTAAATGTTTTAGCTGACAAGGTAAAGATGAAATGGGCCGAACCAGGCAAATCAAGGCTGAATTGCACTTAACTGCCTCTGCAGCCCAGGCGTGCTATGCCTGTCCCTGGAGCCAGCTTCAGACCTTTGGCAGTTATTTATATTTGGGCAAGAAGCAGCAGTTCAGAAAATGGGAAAAAAAACAGAAACATGGGGGAAAAAAAAAAAAGAGAGAGAAAGCACTGAGCTTGACAGGACACAATGTCTTGCTGTCTCTATCCAACAAAGCAGGAAACTTCCTCTTAAAGCCTTACCTCATATACCCCCTCTATTCAGAAAAAAAAAAAGGTTACTTTTGGCGTCAACTGCCACACATAACATGGATAGGAAAGAACATAAGCAGGAATACACGCTTCACTCAGCTCTTTCCTCTTGGCTGAGAAAGGATTCAGTGTGAACAAAACATCCAAAAGCAATAGCCCATTACAGTGCTCAAAATAGGACTTTTTCACTCTTGCTTTTTTCCTCTTCCCTTCTTACTTTCCATCTTCCTTTTAGAAACATAGAATATGTATTTTTATAAGAATATAGAAACAGATTTCTAAAGAACCGAGTATAAAAATTCTTTTCTCCTCCCCCAACAGGAGCACAGCTAACTGCTGTACTAGCACGGACATGAAGTAGAATGCTTTTGAAATACATCTGCCAGGAGAGTCAGATCACTATTACATTGACTATAAATACTGCAATTATGCCTTTAGTTTGAGTATTAGTGCTCACCTGAAAAACCTATGTATGGCAGGGAGCACATGGCTGCATAAAAAAAACTTCTGCAGCTCACTGCACTCTGGCGTAAGTCAATGGAGAAATCAATGTTTGACCTCCTTTTGGCCCCAGAGGTAGGAATCATGCATAGGAGCCTTGGGGTAGATCTTGCACATTGCATCTGTAGACGAAAATTGCACTCAAACCTTTTGCTGCTCTAGCAAGTTTATGATGGCTTCACAGTGTCTAGAAGGAAACCAAAGAAATAAATTTTATCTTCCAAGTTTAAGGCTTAACCCAAAGCTTATTATGGTCATTGAGAAACTTTTCACTGATCCCTCTTGAATTTTGACCCAGGAACACAATGCACTGGTCTTAAGTAGAGTTACTGGCATTTATCCTTTCCATTGCAAGGAGATATATATATAAAAATTAAGAGCTGCAGCTGTTGAGGTCTTGTGATCCTCCTCCACCAAAATCTCATGTTGTTGGAAAGTGTTTTCAAAGACCTTCTGAGTGCAATGGTGGGTGGAAAGAGTGGGAATCATGACACAGAACAGAAACATGAAAACATTGATTGACACACACACACACACACACACACACACACACAAAGAAACTCAAAAAAAAAAGAAAATCAAAAAGTTTTTTTTCTAAATTGTTTAAGCAAGGAGATTTGATTGAAAGGTTTTTGTAAAGCATTTCTTTACTTTGATATTTCGTAGTACAGATAGTGGTTCAATCCTTCAATACTAGAAATTACATCATTAATTCTGAACCAAAAGGGAAGAATCACGTAAATTAATGGAGAAAATTCTGCTAAACAAAATATCAAAGCTGTGATTTCAACTGAGTCATTTGGGTACCAACCCCAAAATGCAGCATTTGTTTGGCTTAAAAATAAATACACATACTTTTGTTAAGACAAAAAAAGTAGATTCATCCTGTGCAAAACAAAACTCTAGATCTAGAAAGCCAGGAAGGAGAAAATGGGTGAGAATAGATAGTTTAATTCTGTACAAAGAAAAATATATGTCAAATAGCCAGAAAATGCAATAAGTTTTGAGCTTAGAAAGAAACTAAATGGGCAGATCCTCAGGTTCAAGAGACATAGCCCTTTGCATTAGCTGCCAATCTCATCCACCAACCAAACTCCGAATCAGTTCGTATTTTGGGTCCTACAAAAAGTTTCCTTTTGGAATATAAAGCCTGTATTTATCCATTGGCTTTAGAAAAGTATGCACAGCTGTGACATAAGTAACCCCTGCTCTGTTTTTAAATGTATGCAAACATAAAACGAAGAAGAAAAATGACATTAAAATAATGTTAAGGATTTGGCTTGGGGCCATCAAAGCAAGGACATTCCAAGCAAAAACTGAAACGACACCCTTAACCTTAACTCACCCCATTGTGCCTGGGTATTGCAGCTGCTGAAAGGGGAAAATCAGAGCGGTTACGGTCTGGTGTGTGAATGAGTGCTAAGGGACTCTTAAATCTATGATTATTTGGCTGCCGCACACCACGCACCGAATCCACATGCTCGAAATCCTTATGCAATCTGTGCTGAGAAAGAAAAAGGAACATCCCTCAGGCTGTATTTGCTCAGTGGCAGGACTTCCGGAGAAGTTAAAAGGACATTTTTGCTAATTAATGCAAGATCTGGAGCAGTGCTTGCAGAGGACATGAGAAGAAGCAGTGACTTGAAGAGCTAACTCAGTGTAAACACGATCAATACACAGGCTAGGAAACCTCCTTACAGTGAGTGTGAAGCAGCGGCAGGTGAATGCTGTGTTATTTTTCATTCAAGACCTTTTTGTTTTAGATCAGAAAAACTTGAAAGTTATCCTAACCAGAAGTGTTTTCATTCAAAGTTTAAGTACATTAAACCCCCAAATTTCCTGAAAGTCAAAACTGCTTTTTGTTTTCAAGTGGGAAATTGGGACATTGGACAGATGGAAGACTCAGTTGGGTTGGATTTTTCTTTCAGTAGGTTGCAACATAAGGCCTTTCCTCCCCTCCTTTGTTTCTCCCTCATCCTTTCTACCCAGTACATCTCTTCCTTCATTCTCTACTGCTTAAATAGTAGCAATAAGGATAGAAAACACATAGCTAGAAAAAAAAAGAATATAAGAAAATAAAGACTGTGACCAGCAGAAAACCATCAAATTCAGTCAAGCAACAAGTAATGCTAGAAATTAAAGTAATTATAAAGGTTTCCTGTACATTCATATCTGTATGTAAGCAATCTCAATATACAAGTGTTCAATGTTTAGCCTAGTATTTACTTGGTTATAGCAAATGCTGAAGAACTGTGGGAAGGCTGGTCAATATTTTTTCAAAAAAGTCCTTGCATTAAAATAGCTGCAGATTCATCAGACCAGTGCAGTAAGGCCCTCTCCTGGCCCAGTTTTCCATGGAATCCCTGACTGGACACACACACACGTCTACAGATGTAGCATATCCAGAAAGCACACAGGTCACCTGGGAATCTGCTCCAGTGTTGCAGTGAAACTGCAAACTCCTCTTGTCTCTGGGAGCTCATTTCTACATTCAGTTTTGCCACCATTTCCACTGCCTGAGGGGGCTGCAGCCTCTGACCTCTGCCACGTCTCATGCACAGATACAGCAGACAGAAAGCTTGGCCCTCTTCTCTCTGCCTGGAGATACAACAAGGAATACTTCCAAGGACAACATTTTCCAACTCAGTGTTTTGTTTTACAGGAGAATGAACAATAAAACATATGAGCACTGTTCAATAGAACATATTACTCTGTCCTAGCCCCTCTACTCCATCAAAGGGTAGAAAACCAGCTGGACTTGCTAAAAGACTTGCTTCATATTGCTCTGTTAGCACAGAGTCTGTACATTTATGCCCATGCCATTGTTGACTTTATCAGTCCTGACTGGAAGCGCTAGAAGACACAAAGAGAAATGGAAAGACCCATGAGCTTGGATGTTTTGCTTTGCTAAAGCCTGCATCTGGCTCATGATCCTTTGAACAGTGCTGCAAATGATAATAAGTTAAAATAACTCACAGGATGGAGAGAACCCAGCTATCTCCATCAGTCATGGAAGGAGCAAACCATGTCTAAGATAGCTCTAAAGTGACCCACTACATAGTTCTAGAAATCTTCTGTAGCCAGAGGGGAATGCAAATGGAACCAAAACTGTCAAATACACTAGAAACAAACAAAGGAGGTTCAAGGAAGAGGCTAAAAATCTTACTGAGGATCTGTCTATTCAATGAAAAGTGTTAGGGCCTCCACCAGCTCCCTTCAATTGTCACTTCTTGGACTTTACTCAGCTGCTGCTGAGGACACTTCATTTCAAAATAAGTCTAGTGGAACTGCACAAGGATAGACTGCAGTTATAATTTAGTCATAAAAAAATAAGCTCCATTGGAAAATAGTGAGGAGTGTTCATCTTTAACCATTTCGCTATTATGTTTGATTAAAATACAGTGCAAAAATATTAATTAATTGGGCTGGTTACATAGGCAGCTTTATATCCCACAGCAATTTATGTAATAACAAATTGATTTTTAGCTAAGTGAGACACTGCAAATTGAAGAAAAGGAGAAACTGGAAATAGGGACTGAATGCATTATGTATCCTTAGTCTGAAGCTATAATGTATGTGTGGCATTAAATGCTGGAGAGAGACAGAACATATCCTTCAATGGGAGAATGAAACTTAATTCACTTAGTACCCTTTGAATATTTAAACTCCCAATTTCACATTCATGTAATTTTGCTCTCACTAATATTTTATGCTAGGCAGACTTCAATTTAAAAACCTAAAAATTAAATTTGCAGTACAGTGACAAGTTAAAGAGGCTTTTATATGGAAATTTCCTAGCTGAAATATGGGATGGTTATATTTTAGTTCTTCACAGACAACTCCATACAACTAAAGTCACTTTCCAAAATAATAGCACCTTACTATCACTCTTGCAAGCATAGTTGGGAAAAAAATAAGAAAAGTTCTCAAAAGATTGAGTCAGGTCCTTGAAGTCAAAGTCAAATTAAGTCAAATTGGGCTTTTGTATGACAATCTGGGGAGAATTTGCTGTCTTGTGCCATCCAAGAGCAGCATCTACAGCGACCTACCTCAGGGCCACCACGCATGGAGATTGCATGGAGCTTTTCCCCAGCACTTTCCCTAGGGACTTGGGTTGCTCATGCTGTAAGGCTGTTCAGGCCATACTCAAATTGTCTGAATGGGATATATTTATGTATATATTTGCCTGAATTATAATTTTCACATTTTAATTTTTTTCCTAACTATCTCAATGCAAATCTTTTTTAAGACAGTATTCTGTAATAAGCCTTTACACAATTATATAAATAGCAGACTGTGTAGAAAGGAATGCGATGTGTGAACAACCTTGGTTTCTTAGACCCTCCTCCTCATGCAATGCGTCTCCCAGAGTGATTTTCCAGGCTGAGGAGCAAAACAAGCCAAGACTGTTCAAATAGGAGTCTCAATCAGCTCTAGTTACAATCTCAGTACAAATGAGGTAAAAAATATTTGAGAATGATGTAATAAAAGATAATTTTTTTTCCGTATATTCTTCTCCACCCACACAGAAATACTGTCTTTTGGAGATTGCCATTTGTTCTCGCTCTTCATGAAGCACATGCTCAGGTTCAAGGGCCAGAATCAACTCTGACTTTTGCCAGATTAAACTAGACTAAAACCATGATGAAAAGGAGTTATCAATAGCAATACCAAACTTTGATATGTGGTAACACAACACTGTTTGGGGGCAACTCCTCTGACTGGCGCAAACTCACAAAGAAACAAACAAAAATCATGAAAGCATCTGCAGTCAGTGGTTTCATTAGCAGAGAATGAGGTGGTAACCAGTCATTCAATAAAACTATGCCATTCATTTCCAGCCTCTTAGAACGCACTCCTCCCACTGGCAATACATGTCCCTTGAATGAAAACGGATCCTCCTTCTCCAGGTCCCTTCGTTATGTCACAGACAGGGGGGCTGCTGACGTGCCTAGTTAACACTCCTATGTGCTGCAGCTGCTATAAAAATCCTCACAGGATCTAACTCATGTTTGCTGGAGACATAATTTTAGAAGGATATCAACTCTTCACATTATTGCTACCTATCTTTAGAAGTGAAATCCTTATGGGTTTGTAGAGAATTTTCCTGTAGTGTGAAGTTTGCTAGCAAGATAAAGTGAGTCCTAAAATCACTAGTGAGATATAACATGCTTTATAACTGCTGTATTTTTTGCCTCCATATACTGTATTATTATGTGGTTTGTCATAGAAAAGTGCTTAGGGAGACTCTCAGCATAAAGAGTGCAATATAAAAGCCTATTCCAGCTGAAATTGAGGGTTGCTAATAGACAGTTCAGATCATTTCCATCTTGTATCCTGAGCTTAAAAAAGACCAGACTGCTTCACTTGGAAAATATCACATCACTTTACATTCCACTCTCCCCAACCATATATCATTGTTTAAAACCTACCTGATTTAAATTTGGAGAGCATCCATCTCTCAAACTGCAAGTCTCTAGCACCTTTTGTGCCAAACATCCCCAGGTGTTCTTATCGAATACTCACGTTAACAGCTCAATTAATTATGAGTTAGCCAGATCAAACAGGCCAGTCTCTTGCTTGGCAGCCATTTGATGTTCAGATACCCTACCTATGCAAACTTTACAAAGTCAAGCAAATTCAAATACCAAAGGGCTCAGATCAATACCACATTAAGATGCTGAACTTACCTCTTCACTTGGGAAACTCACAAGAGAAATCAGAACCTGCTATTTGTCAATTCTTCAATGAAATTAAAATAGAAAATCATTCCAGGAGTTCTTAACTTTTTGGCCTGGTACTACAGGATGAAAAAGGAGAGGCAGAGAAATGCAAAACTCCATTAAGCCAACAGAAAGCAGCAAGCGGTGCTTGTTAGATACACATTTTAGAATGACTAAATCTAGCAAAACAGAAGATGAGATGCTAAGAGGTATGGAAGATGGCACTCAGCTCTATTAATCTCTTTGCACATCTCATCCTTGATATAGAGAGAAATCCCATTGGGAGATGCGCGATACAGCACCTTCAACAGTCTCTGCTAGCAAACAAGCATTCCTAGGGGAGTTTCTCTTGGGCACTGCTCAAAGTTTCCAAGTTTCCTTCCAAACGCTTCCTATTCACTAACCAGGAAGTGTTACGACAAAGTATTGATCCAAATGGAAGCTCTGTGCACAGGATGATGTGCAAGACCTTCTACAGCAAGACTCTACAGATATCTATTGCTCAGGTCCGCAGAAACTCTACACACTCAAATGGTTTCAGGCGTCCTTGTGCTCAGAGAGGAAGCCTTGTGAATGCCAAGGATGTTAGTCCTGGCTACGAGAAAAGTGGAGGAAAAAAACATACATTGGTCTACAAAGCTAGCAGCCCTCCACACTGCAGTGTTCCACATCTCAGAACTTTTGTTTAAATTTGGGGGATGTTTCCAGCTTGTGCTTTTGACAATTTTAATTATTGTCAATGTAATTCAGAAAGTCCTTTTTTCACAATTGCTATTATTGTTGTTAATGACACAGGTTTTTATTTAAAGCTATCTGGAGAATTGAGTCACAGATGCCTCAGAGAGAGTAATACTTTCCGTTTATAGCAAATAACACTTCCCAGCACTTTACAGGCAAAGACTAATCAATCTTCCCAGCATACATATGAGATAAGAAAGTATTATCTTAGTAATATATTATTGGTCAGATTTCACATGTCTAAGAGTACTGAGCAATATTCCTTCATGCCAGTCACTCCATTGAATTGCACGGAATAAATCTCAGAGGAAATCACAGCTAAGTGCATATACATTTGCATAATCTGTTAATTTATTTGCATTGTACCTCAAACCAAAGACAGGGTTTTTGCAAGAGCCTAAGGGAGCACGGAAGACCCGGCTATGATTGGGGTTGACAGGCAGACACAACGGCAGCTGGCCTGAAATCTGCCTGGGCTTTGAACGCGCTGTTGCCTCACAGGCAGCCTGAGGACTGCTTGTCTAGAGCTGCTCTTCACATCTCGCCGAGCCCTAAGCAGCTGGGCACACTCAAGTAATTATAGCTCATCACGGTCCAAAGAGCCCCTGGCTGGACCTCAAGTGGAGCTTGCTGGACTCCATGTGGACCACGAGTCCAGTCCACAGCTCAGCCCGAGGCTGCTCTCAAGATGCAATGTCAACACACCACATTTCCAGCCCTCTCCATAAGGGAGTGACAGCTTCAGACACACTCCAGCTTCCAAATACGTACATCTGCCATACATCACCAATCAGCCCAGAGGGGAAGGGGTTGAAGAAATCTGCAGACATTTTCAAACAACTGTAGATGTTACTGCAGCTATAAATGTTTGATAAAATATACAGGCTCCTAAATATTTGATTTTGAACACACCAGAGACATATAAAATACTGTGACTTATTGGTATGCACAGCAATACTAGCTGCTTTCCAAGATCACAGAGGGATTCTGTAGAAAACTCATTCTGAAACAGCACTGGGCTCACTGCTTTGACCACATCTTCTTTCTCCAGATACCTTTGATTTGATGCCACTGCTACTTACTGCCCAAAGTGCAATCCCACCAGCATGCCACGTTGGATCTGGGCCTTCCAACTGACCCTTCCCCTTTGCCATCTTTGTGCTTAGATAACAGAGAAGCAAATACATGAAGGCCAGAAACTCCAAATAAGTGTAAAATATTTCCATGGCTGCTTCTTGCTAAAATAAGGAATTCCCAAGGGGTCACTTGAAAATCTCATCTCAAAGATTTTTGTGGATGGACAGCAGCCTTGTCACACTGACACTAACACGCATCCTGGCCAAGAGGCAGCCCATGTCCCATAGTCAGTGAGGAGACAGAAGGTCCTGCTCTAAGAGACTGAGGAATCCAGTGAGTTCTTCAACCTCTTGGTAAAAGTACATGACAAAAGATGGGAAGCATCACAAACATGCTAATTCTATGAAAAGCATCAGTTTTGACTGCGACAGGAAAATAAGTCAACTGAAATGCAAATAAAAGGAAATAAATTTTCCGATAAGTTTAGCTTTTCCCGTTCTTGGTTGTTTGTTTGATGATGCATTATCTGTTATGATCTTTCACTAAGAACCTCCATTTCATCCACAAGGGCTTTTGTCATGGCTGAAAGTACTGTGGTAATTGTTTTTCTCTTCCATTATCATTTATCTTTTATACAGAAGTGTTAACTATGACACTTGCATTTGAAGGGCAGTTTTTCTTATTGAAGGCTTAGCTTCAGAATAATGGGAAAGATTAGCAAGCTTTTAAATTGTCTCCTTTCTTTACAAAAACATGACAGATAAAAGGTATTTCACATAGCCAAATCACTCATCCTAAGTACAGCATTTAATTAGATGAAGTAGAGCACCTGTGTTTCTTAATGGGCACTGGAGCTTCCTGAATATAGACTCCTCTGACGAGTCTCCATCAATAGCCTCTTGTCTCTAATATACATTTCTGGAAGACACTCAGAGCTTTCTGAATGTCTTTCAATTTCTACAAAATTCTAGAGTTTTTTTTTCTTTTTTTTTCCCCCTTTGCTGCAAGTTCATTTTTTAATCAAAAAATCCAAGAGGAAATTTTTCTGAAAGTACCTTTTTATTTGCTGCTTAGGATGATTTGCTTCTGCCTATAGGAGAGAGAAATGAAAGCTGTACTACCTCAGGAGTAGTTTGTGCAAGCTGGAACTAAATGTACCAGGCTTGTGGAAAAAGAGAGAGTAGGGGATGAACCCACACTCTTAATCTAGAAGGTGCTTCACCGGGATATAGACTGAACACACACAAAAGAGAATCACAGATTATGTAACACCAAACTTTAAAGATGCTTCACACATCCAAGTTTGCTAACAGTAGTCTTCTTTGATGGGCATCAGGAGGTGAGAACCAAAGAACTGACTGTAAAACTGTCTGCATGCAAAGTCCTCTCAGATGCAGAAAGTGAGCAAGCGAGAAGGACCATCTTTATTCCCCCTATTCCTCAGTTCTACATCCTTGACAGTACCTTTGAAGGTCGTTTGTAAAAAAAAAAAGTCTGACTAAAGTGTTTCCGACATGTATAGTTTTTCAAGTGGGCCCAGTCTCTCTCAGCACATTCTCATTTTTACTTCATGAACATTTGGCTATACAGTTCTAAGGCACAATGCATTGTCATTTTTAACAATAGTATTTAAACTTACTTGGTCTGTAAATGCTTTGGGGCCAGGGGCATCTCTTCTGAGTTTGTAGAGTGCCTAGTACAATAGAGGTTTTATCCAAAGAAGTTGTTCCTCAGTGCTACGATATTAATTAAATCTGATGTTGTATAGAAGTCTGATTTCCAGAAATGGCAAACACCTGCAGCTCCCATTAGCACAAATGGACAATATGTTATTAATTATTCTCATGTTTAAAATGCTTTAGTTGCCCAACCAGAGAACAGAATGGAGCCCACATCACATGGGCAACCAACCATACAATTGGCGATGGGAATCAAAACCAGATTCAGGCCTGAAGTCTGAACATTACTCCTCAGAGCTGTGCACTGAATAATCCCAAAAAAACAAATGCACTGAAAGCAAAGCATGGTTGATTTGCGACTACTTAACTATAAAGGCATTAAGTTGTTCATTTTTCTTGTAATGAGTGTTTTGCTCCAGTCTTGAGTACCTTCAAAAACTGCATAGTGATTTCTGCCGAGCTTCAGCAGGGCTAATTTCTTCCTTATATTTCTACCTCACAA
>JAUBOD010001040.1:7391547-7425574 GCA_032353885.1 Nothura maculosa
GTACCTTCAAAAACTGCATAGTGATTTCTGCCGAGCTTCAGCAGGGCTAATTTCTTCCTTATATTTCTACCTCACAATTTCATTATTTGCAGCAAATAAATGATGAGCTGGAATAAGTCAGTAGAGATTCATTAGTCTATGGAAAGGCACTAATTCTTACAAGCTGACGATTAGACCCATAAACCAAGGCTTCCTGTGCTAAACATTAATACAAGAAAAATTACTTAAATTAACAGAACCAGACATTTTTCATCTAAAGTAAAATATTCATCAATTCTTCTATTCTGCAGTTCCAGAAAATGATAAGTGTTTGCACCGAGTTAAAGCTCATGTTCCATTTCCCCCCCCACTCACTCCAGATATCCTTATTCATAGCCTGCTGGAATCAGCAAGAAAGCTTCCCAGCATCTCACCACCAAGGAGAGCTGGAACTGCATGGACTGAACAAAACTAAGAGTTTCTGAAGCTCTGAGTTGTAAAGAAAGACCCAGTTCCATTAAATAATGTAAGGACCTGGAGTCCACAAAGCTGAAATGAGTAGAAGAAAGGACTAAGTTGGAGGTAAACAGGATCTTCTGTTGGACTTGAGAGATTTCACAGTAATTTCTCATTTAAATTTTCTTCCTTTCTTCAGTACTAAAAGTTAGCATTTATGAAAATCAAGGATACTTTCAAGAAGACTCTTTAGTTTTGTATGCTTTTCTTATAATTTTCTTAAATTTTATCTGAAATGTACACTGATAATACTGATGAGAGAGAACAATTCACCATGATAGAAGCCATCCTTTATGACTTTTAGCCTTATGTTGCTGTATTCACCTGTGATTTTATCTTACGGTATAGCAAAAGGTTTCACACATGTTTAAATTGTAATGTAAAAAGCTATAGCTCTTTGGATCTCTGAACGCACAACTTATACCACAAGAATGAAGGCAGCTGGCAAAATTGAGAAGTAACAGAGAAAAAGAAAAGGCTAAGTGCAATTTTGTGAGTCTTAAACTACCAGATTGGAAAATAAAGTGATAGGAGTTTGGGATTAGCTTTAGTCTGTTTTTGTAGTATCTCAGTTGCTTCTTCTTAGTCCTAATGCCAAACCTAATGTTACCCCTTACACTAACCTAACAGTGTTGAAATGCAGTGGCTGTGCAAACTCTACTAAGTTTTAGGCCTTAGATTCAGTAAAAATGAAGAAGTTGCCCAGCATAATTTAATGCCTTGATGAAAGAACAGGGCAGTTGGTCCAGAAAAATGTGAACCTTCACCCATAGGAAGGAATTCCCCTTAAAGTACAGTCTGTAGGGAGAGTCCTCCACCTCAATTACTGGATACTGGCAGTAGGCCGAGATCCAGCATCATGCATTGCCATGGCCTCTATATGGCCATCATGGGAAATGACTAATGGAAACCTCCATTTTTTTGACTTCTCTCAGAAGTTACTAAGAATAACAAGTAACTATGTCAATCTCCAATTCTGAACAGAGTAGAAAACCCCCCAGAGCATAAGAAAACTATGGGGACAGATCAAACGGATTCCCCTAATGAGATCCCTGTTCTCTTTGGAAATTCTTCATGTTCCAGAAAAAAACACAAGAGTCACAGGCTAAACATGACACTTGTTAGGATGGCGCCTTCCCCCACTGAAAATAGATACATTCCTGAGAAGCCCTGAAGGAAATGAAGGGAAATAAAACAGAAAAAAACTAAACAAACAAAAAAACATGTACGAGACGTCAGTACTCAGGGGTAAGGAGATTATGACCAGAATAGGACATTTGTAAAGAAATTATATAGGGAAAAGGACTTTGCCTCTGACCTACAGTATCCTGTTGAGAAAAATGGTAGCTCGATTGGCTTTGTGGTTTTCCTGAAGTGGAGTCAAAACCATAAAAGACAGAAAAAAAGGCTACTGAAAAACTCTTGCAGCAAAGACATAAAGAAACCCTCAGGTATTAGAAAGAAGCTATAAGCCTTGGCCCCTGCGCAGAGGTGAGCGGACAAGTAAGAATCCATTTTCCCTTGTACCCTGTACCAGGGTACCATTCAAGTGCCACCCTGCTGTTGCCCCCATGCCTCTGCCCTCGCCAAAACAGGTGTGACTTGTAAGCAAAGACTCTGCCTGCACCCATCTAGCAAGGGTGTTAAATATCCATTCCAGTTCCCTCCCTTTTTTTTCCTCATTTAACCTTTCTATACACATTGTCTAAATGCCGTACTCTTCTCATAATGGAAATCACGTATTCCTTTCCCTTCTGTGCACACCAAGCTTATTTACTTTGCAGACACGAACAGCGGAGTCAATTCTGCTGGTGGTCAGTCATCTAGGCTTGAGGATCATGACAGCTTCCATCTCCCTCCTTTGCTAAAACCATTAGCAGAGAGAAGGAAAAGGCAGTACCTGACCATTGAGATCCCTATTCTAGTTTCTCTCACAGGGTGTCTCTCAGAAACACACTTCAGTGAGATGTTAAGAGCCAGACATTTTCATAGCACTATTAACTCCTGCAGCTTTGAGTTGGTCGGTGTAAGGGATACAGTTCAGATAAACGCTCTGCTTCAGGTCCCTCTAGTGAAGTCCACATAATTTGGGGAGAGGATTTCTGATCCAGCCCAGCTAGGTTTGTCTTGAATGACCCACAAAGAAGCTTTAGCTCCCAGAAGATGCTGCCTCAGACTGTGATGGGACCCGGACTGTGGCACTAAAAATGACTCCATTTACTCTGTAGAATTAAAGACACAACTCCATCTCTTCAAGGGTTCACAATCCTGCTTACTCATTTAAGATCAGAACTTGGTGACCTCAGAACATTTTTCATTAGCAGATGATGTCAGACAGGAACAGTCATTATATGAATTCCTTT
The DNA here is from genome assembly GCA_032353885.1 of Nothura maculosa. Classification (NCBI taxonomy): domain Eukaryota; kingdom Metazoa; phylum Chordata; class Aves; order Tinamiformes; family Tinamidae; genus Nothura; species Nothura maculosa. The sequence goes on from JAUBOD010001040.1 coordinate 7,394,406, forward strand.
ATTTCAAATTCAGGAGGAGAGACAGGAAACAAAATTCCAGTGCAAAATGGCCCAGGTGCAGTTCAGATAAGCAATATGACACAAAGGGCATAGAATAAGAACTGCAACAGCTGATTTGCCCTTTTTAAGACATTTGCCCTTTTCTGCTCAGTCTGTACCAGGCTGGTTTTGAAAGATCTATACTGAAGTTAAGTAACCAATAACTTAGGACAGATTCTAATATTACTGATGCTCTGATAAAAAAAATACATAGCAAATTTTAATCCAATTTACAACAATAATATAGCTTAAGCGGTGTCTTTCTTGGAAGCCAGAGTTATTGCATTAGCAAAGCCTGGTAAGTATATTGACCAAAATTGCCTCTTTCTGCATTCAGAATTTTTAAGTGCAAAATAGTGGCTTTGCCTCCCTGTGAAGGATTTATGTCCAGGTATAATTTACTACCTTGGAAACTATTGTCAAGACAGCATCAAAGAGGTGCTAAGAAGGTTGTCAAGAAAGGCTGTCTCTCTTGAGAATGTATCTCATTAACATCTCGGCTCGGGCTGGAACAGCAGGACTCCTTTATAATTTATTCTGAGGCTTCAGGAAAGAGCATCTCAAGATAGATCTTTAGCTGAACAGTAACTGGACAGAGTTACCTTTTCTTCAGAAAGGGGTGATCAGGCAGTGATCCAGGATAGGGGGTTGGCCTGTGATTTGCTAATTCTGTGCAGGTTCCCCAATCTCTTTTATTACCAGGATTTAAAGCTACATTACACAGAACCAACAGGGATTTGAACTTCACTCAGCAAACCAGCTGACTTTGATGGGAATTACTCAAAGATCAGGTAAGGGCTGGAGGACTGGACAGAAAGAGGGGAAGAAGGAAGAGGATATTACATTCTTGGATGTAGATTGCTAGCTAAAGAATATGAGAGATGAAAACAGGCACTAAAGAATCTATTCAGACTGCCTAAATTTCTCCAGAGTCTCTTTGCCTTTTGGCTGGCTTCAGATTCAAGTCTTTAGATCTTCATTCAGGTCTCAAGAGGTCTTCAGTAGTGCCTGGATTTTGATATAGCCTACGCAGAGAGATGTAGGTGAAACTATGTTTGAATAAAGGCCTAAATGGATCATTATTTCAACCTCCCCAGAAAAGGTTGCTTACTCTTAAGGGAATGCTTAAGAGACAGTCTCTCTTTTCATCCACAGATGTAGCAGCATTGTTTGCTTAGCAATAAGGTGAATTTATTACTAGCCTATGCAGCCTTGGTTCTTTTGGGAGAAACTTTATTATGGACATTCTTGAAACATTTTTTCATACCTCCTAGCTTCACATTAGTATATTTTCTGGCTAGATGACCAAAATAGCATTGATATTGCCCATTATCATTGTCTTATCACAGCAGGAGAAAGGGGAGCAGATTTTGTACTTGTGCTGATCAACTTTTCTTTGAGCTTTGTAAGGCACATCTAATTCCAAGGGCAAGGCTGACAGCCCTAATTTGTTACCGAGCTATAAAAATGGAGCTAGTTCAGGAGCAAGGTACCAAGGTGCATTTCTGTCTTACAGATCTGAGGAAGAAAGAAGTCACAATGTATGAACAAAGCATATGAAAAAGTAGAGGACCAGGACAATGTATGTATAATATTAGCACAAGCCTTCAGCTACATACAGAATCATTAGAATCGATTGAAATGCAGAGCCATTCATCTTTAATGTATGGCAGCCATAAGAAGCAACACCACAAGTGCAAAATAAAATGCAGGGAATGCAACTTGGCATTCTTGGTTAGTCCCTTCTCTCTGAGAACTTAACAAAATAATGGGATATTTACAAAATAATGGTTTGTGGGCCATGAATTCAAGACCACTGTATTGGAACTTAGAAAAAATAAATAGTTTAAGAAACTTCCCACTGTCCAGGCTTGAGTCTCATCCCAAGCAAAAAGCTCTAAAAGAAAGTGAGTCTAAACAACACACAAATCTTAGCACTTCTGATGCACAGTCATCACTGCATATACAGGTTGCTTGCCAAATGTTCTCCAGTAAGGAAACATGCTGCTTTAAGAAACTCACTGTTAAAGGACAGGTAGGCAATGTTAGAGAGAAAAGAAAGAAGAAGTAATCTTACTTGCTTCACAGTAATCACAATTGTAAATGGGGATCTTTAAGGAAATGTATTTCCCTAGAAATATATATATTTCTATATGTGTATATATATACACATATAGGCTATATATATATCTATAACTCCCCACAGAAGGGTTTACAGCAAAGATACAGAACATCTTTAATCCGACTTACTTGAGTAGTAAAAGCAGTGAAGCAAAAGCTGCAAAATTGAATCCTACACATGTACAAAGACTCCTGGAAGGAGCCTTGAACTCTTCACCAAACACTGAAGCTTGACCGAGCCTCTGAGCTAGCTGGACTAAAGCTACACTCTATGCATGCCTGCTTCTAGAGTAGATTCCTTTTCCATAGGGATGGAGAAGACACCTTACAAAACACACACTGAACTTATTTTACGTTTTGCAGACTCATTTTAGCTTTTGCCTGTTGTGCCTGATGCATTTAATGTCTCTGCCACATGTCAGGTGAAGAAGCATCTTTCTTCCATGAGCCCTGCAACTCTCCTCCTTGCCAAAAGGAGGATGGAGGACTGTGCTAGTCCATTTCAATAATTGATGTTCCAGTAAAAGTGTTGTCCCAACTCCTGGTGAAGAGGCTGCATTGCACCGAGGCTCCTGAAGTTTCTGAACTGTTCATGCTCACTGAGTCCTTGCTGAGACCTTCATGAAGGCTGTAGAGACAGCCATGCATTTCATCCAAGAGATTCAATGCTAAAAATATTTCCTCTTCATCCCACTTGCAGAAACAGAGCTCTGAGGGAGCCATATATGATGGGAGTTACCCTCTGCAGACAACCTCTGTCTTATATTGCGGGGCCTACTCAGGCAAAATCAGCTTTACTGGACCTCAAGCATGGAAGTTGACAATTCTCCCAATGACCAGAGGGTGCACTGACCTGGGTGCTGCTCTTCCTCATGGTCATAAGAATCAGGATGAATAGTTCTGAGACCAGGTTGCCTCATTATATATAAAATTCATTTACATTTTTACTATAGAAAGCTTTGTCCTGGCTACCCTTTTTTGTGACAAAAAGCATGTTCATGGGGCTGGGGTTACCTCAGTAAAGTGGTACAGACAGAGGCCTAATCTGGACCAGACCTAATCTGGTCCTAATTCAGACACCTATGTTACTTTCAGGACATGAAGTAGCCACCTTTCTTAACCTAAACAGGAGATCAATAGAGCAGGTCACCTCTGGAAAGCTCTGGGAATTCACTGGACGTCACAGCTCACCGGAGGTCACATCTGAAGGGCTTCACGCTCTGCTGCAAACACACTGAAGATTTATCTGAGCAGAGGACTACCTGAAAGGGCCTATGCAATGTGTGGTGGCTTAGGTTTGGAGGACATTACAAGAGACCTTTGTAGCCTGCTTACGGATTTATAAGGCAAACTGCCATAAAAATTATTTTAACTACATTTGGTCATGAAGTATGACTAAAAGCCAAAAGAAAGGCTCTGCATTTCACATGGAGCATTTGCTGTATTTTCGCTTTAGGGCTTCCCTCCTCTCCATTTTTAAAAATCCAGTAAGTGAACAGACACCAAATGATGTTGGTTGTGAGGAGCTATTGATTCATTGATTCTAAACAAGATCTTCATAGGGAGAAAAAAAAAAGTCTAAATGGGCTAGAAAATAAGAGAAAATTGATGCCTGAGGCCTCAGACAAGGACAACTCCACAGAAAAGTAGCTCAGGCAGGTGACACTAGGACATGGAGAATAGAAGGCATGCATTTTTCTACCTGGCATGCCCTCATTGCAAGGTGAACAAAATTTAGTGTTGTCTCACACTTCAGCTGCAGTGTCAGTCTTTTGAGACCAGCTGCACTCACATCAATCTCAGCATTGTTCCCAGATGCACAGGCAGGAGCCTAGGAAAGCCCCGAAGATATTCATAATGCAGTTGTTTATTATATAGTGCTTCATTTTCTAAGCCAGCTTAACAGTTGGTGTAAATCAGCACAGCTTCCCTGAAATTGGTGCTGGATTTTCACCCGAGCAGTAAAGTCCCATCTTTGGCCTGAGATGAGTTCAGCCATCTCAGCCACAGATGGTGGCTGCTCTTACATAGGTGCTTCTCTAAGGCCCAGTTCTGCTCTTATCAGCATCATGGCAAAGAAGAAGAAATTCTATAAAAGCTGACAGCATAAATTCTCAGGTCCTAGAAGATTCACCTCTCTTGAATTCAACGTATAGTAGCAGAAAGACATCAGGATGAAGTTAGAATCAGGTCTGTGGCATCTGAGCTACTTACTTTCTTAAAGTGGTTAATACCTGCATTGTCTAGAATTCCACTCTTCAAAACACTCTCCTAGAACACTATCAGGTGGTCAAGAGATGTTTTTCAGATGCCTAAGCTACCTTCAGACTTATTTTTGATATTTGTTGTTGTGGAAGCTTTAATGTAGAGACTTGTTCCAGTTGTTTTTTATTCAAACTCTTTAATTACAAGTACTAGGGGACTTGCAGCCTCCTTCTCAAGTTTGTTCATTAATCTTTGTTAGATGCTGCTCAAATGAATTATGGCCGCAAGCCTGCTTGCTTCACAAAACTAACATTTAAAGAAATAAATAATTGAAAATGTTTAAAAAGCATGATTATTTTTGTAATGCAACATCTCATTAATCTGTGGAGCTCAGAAATAAGTGCTAATTGAAGAAAAAAAAACCTTCAACAAGATTTTCAAAGGGAATGATTAGCCATGGTTAAGAGTAGGAATTTCACCATGCTAGCAGGTGAAATTAAGCTGCAAAGTCACTTTCACATTTCCATATATAAGTTAACTGCAGGCAGGGACTGAGAAGGACCTCTGTCTCCCTCCCATGAGCAGCCTGATGCGACGTGATGGTGGTTTGCCTCTGTCTGAGGCATGACACGTTACCAATTATCAGAGACAAGGTCCATCTAATCTCCATCATTCATCTGTTCTCTTGCGGCAGTTCCAACGTTGCTGTGTAACGTCAGAGGAATGTGATAATAAATAACTGACTCATGATGAAGCATCAGCTCAAAAGCCTTCTATGCAACTAAATGAATTAGTGCTTGCTATGAGCAATATCTCAACGTGACTAAGCTCCTCAGACAACTCAACAGTCATCCATTAGGAGAACAAACTGGAACCAACCCAGACTCAGGCTTTTGACAGAGCACCTTCCAGGTAATCTCTCCGGCAATTGTGACACAGAATCACAGAATGGGTAAGGTCGGAAGAGATGACCTCTAGAGATCATCTACTCCAACCCCCCTGGCTCCTACAGGGACAGCTAGAGCATGTGGCATCCAGATGAGTTTGGAAGACCTCTAGAGAAAAAGACTCCACAACCTGCCTGGGCAGCCTATTCCGCTGCTCTGTCACCCTCACAGTCAAAAAGTTGTTCTTCACGTGGAGATGGAACTTCTTATGTTTCCACTTACACTCATTGCCCCTTGTTCTATCACTGGCCACCACTGAGAAGAGCTTGGCCCCTTCCTGCCTACATTCCCTCTTCAAGTACTTATACCTATTAATCAGATCCCCTCTCAGCCTTCTCTTCTCCAGAGAAAATAGACCCAACTCAGTCTTCCTTGTATGAGAGATGTTCCATTCCCTTAATCATGTTTGTTGCCCTCCACAACAAGGATTCGTGGTTCCAAGTGGCTCCAATTCATATTTTTTACTCAAAAGAAGTTCCCCACCAGTCAGTCCAACTTTTATAACAATCAATATGAATGCCTCTGGTATACGGTTCTGATTTCAGTAATGATCAGCTGATTAGTATGCTCTGTTATAAGCCAAGTATTATCACACGGGAAAAAACATTGAAGTAAGTTCAAGAATATCAACATATGGACCCAAAGTACTCACTTTCCACAGAAGAACACATAACTTTTTTGTTGTTGTTTATACAGTAAGCACACACACAAGAATGCACACAGAAATTATACTTAATACTTTCCAAATAGATGAAAATAAAGACAGATTCACTGGTATATTGTTTTTCCGCATATCTGAACTTTTCCTGACAATTTCTATCCCTTAGCTAAATATATCTGCTCTTAAGCATTAATGTAAGCGTTTTTACAGATACAGCTTTTCTCTTCCAGGTTCTCTTATCACAGAGATGTTGGCTGCAGGAGCCCTCTGAGGCTTGTGCTCGAGGCAGGACTGTGGCCAGCGTTGGCTCCAGTGAGCCATGGCTCTGTCTAGCCAAGACTCGACAACCTCCGAGGATGGCGCTTCCACAGCCTGTCTAGACAACTCATCCCAGGCCTGTTCTTCCTTTCTAGCAAAACTATTTTCCTAATCTTCAACTTGAAATGGTGATTTTAGAGCCACTATCCTTTTATTTTTTTTATACAGTCTTACCAAGAAGAATTTGTCTGCCTATTCATTATAGCTACCTTTCAAGTACTTTTAGGTTGCTCTTAGAAAGCTACTTGGTCCTCCCATCACCCAATTAAACCAACCCAGCCCTGTGGACCTCTCCAGCAAGGTCCCATAGCTTTGGAACCTGATTGCCTTTAGAAACATCCTGCTGAATCTTCTCTCTTAAGCTTGGAAACCGAAGCTCACAATTTTTTATGCTTAAGTAAAGCAAAAGCATTGCATTACTGGAAAATACCCAATCTTTCTTTCCACTTCTAGGAATAGGCGCCCACATCATGAAGCTCCTATTTTTTGCTACATTTCTGCTCCCTCTGTGGGCAGATGTGAGATCCCAAGAGTCAGTCTCCCAGCTGGCAGTGCCTGTCAGCTCAGGCAATTGCACATTATCCTGGTATGACTGGAAATTATGTTGCTGTTAGATTACCAAGTACCCGACTCATTTACAGAAAAGAAAATGCGATAAAAATCAAGCAGAATAAATTAGTCTTTATCCCAATTTTGATATATGGGCCTTTTACAGCTGTTCCATTAATATCCATCTGTCTGTCATATTTCTAATGCCATTCACTACTATAATTTTAACAGCTCCATTCTTCTTTAATCCAAATTAAGGGCTTGTGTGGGAACATCTGGGCTGCTGTGTGCAATGTGCAGTCCATCGCTTCCCTGCTATCGGGAAGCACATTACAAGCCACATGGATTTGTGTACCGCTTCACAGCATTTCAAAGGGATAAATGCGGGCTCTGCCCAAGAAGAGTCTATCATGGTATAGCCAAACCGAAAGCTAAAAAATCACAATTAAAGAAACACTCACAAACCATGTGATTGATTTCACTAGATGTTTCATTCAGCAAACTCTTGAATAGGAAAAGATGTGGAAATACTTCAAGGATCTGGATTTTACTACTGCATAAATTATGCTGTAGTTGCTCCCTCAGATCTTCCAGGGCTTTGGGACATTTTCTTAGGCCCCTTTTACAGGTGAAGGACTGAGTAAGAAACAGCCTTGCTCTAAGAGAGCCAGGGAAAACAAAACCCTTTCCCTCTGGCCTCGCTCTCTGAGTTCCAACTCAACATTGCAAGCCACAATCCCAGAGCAGTGAGAGAAGCGAGCAAGGTGGATGGCAGCTTGATATCCTGAAGAAGATACTTGAAGAACAAAAGGAATTGATATTTGAAGAACAAAAGGCAGGAGAAGACAAAGCTCCCTCCAGTTTATGGAGGCTGCTGTGCCCTAAACAAGGTTGGAGATACAGGTGGGCAAAAGCTGGGCTCTGGAGAGGACATTCACCATGGGCTACCAAAAAGGCACCTTGGAGGGGTCTACTGGTTGTGTCTTGGCAAAGCTTCTCACATGGTTCAAATGAGGCCCTGGCAACCTCACACAACCAAATTCACCAGACATAGTGAGCATGTCATCACTTTATTGAACCTAGCAACCTCTGCTTTTCCTCTACTCTGGACTGCTTGTCAACCTCCTAACCTTGAGGTAAAAGAGAGCCTATTACAGGGACTGCTCTTTTCAACTGGCCTTAGAACAGCTACAGTAGGATGAGAGCAACATAGCTGCACACTAATTGGAAAGCCAGCTCCATCAGAGACCAGAGGGCCACTCACTTCTATCTTTTCATGTGAAGTTATCAGCATTTCAAAATTGCTTTGTGGTTACCCTGTCTTACAGATTTTTTTCATTAAAAAAATCTTTTCATTTTGGTAGAAATAAGTTGTGCCTGCTTCCCAATCAGAATTCGTGAGAACTCAGAATAAAGGTCCAACCAAAGGGCTCCTGGAAACCACAGGCAAATCAACCCACCAACCGTTCCAAAAAATTCCCAAGGATTCACCTGCAAGGGGCACAAGAAAACCAGAGTGCAGATGGGGAATCAGGTGGCCCTGCACCTAATCTCAGCTTATTTGCCATCTCTCCAAGGATCCATAAATGCTCTCTTGCTAATGGCAGCAGTTGTGGCTGATCCCATAAAAGCATTGAGAATGGTGACACACAGCAAATGGTGTTTTCAAGAGTAGTGGGGACAACTACTGTCATACCAATTACTGTAAGAACATCCCTCTTCAAGCCAGTAAAGATTATAGCACAAGTCTAAGTACTGCAGTAACAAAAAAATCCTGTTTACTGGGCATTAAGTGATGAAACTAACATTTAACCTATGTGGTTGAGTCTTTTACCCTCTTCTGACCTCCATCGTGCCCCACTCCATATATATCCTGTTTTTCCCAAGAAATTTAAATTCAGTGAACATTCTTGGAGACTTCCACCACAGTGCTTAAAAACCCTGCATATCTTGGGTAAATGCACTCATCTTACAGATCTGTTATGGTCATAATTTTTATTTTTTTAATGTCCTTGCCAGTTTCCATTGCAAATCGTGCAATGTCTCGTAAGCAAATGAAAGGGTAGGATGTTCTCATGCTTGGGAAAAATATCCAGTGTGGGAGAAATAGAAAGTTACTTAGAAGTAGCTGCACCATTTTTCAAAAAGCAAAAATAGAATAGAATGAATAGAATGGACAACATGAAGACAGGGGCGTGGGGAATGATTTGGTGGTGGCCTTCTGAAGATGTTTCTGATGTTTCTCTGCTCTGTTGGTAATGAAGAAGTATATGGAAAGAGAAGAAATTAAAGAAAGGAGCCTTTATTACAAGCCCTTTTGCAAAAGGAGAATACTTCCTAGCTAATGAGCATGCAGCAAGGTTTTTGACCAGTTCACACAAAACACATTATTCATGTCCTTACACTATATCTGCCTCAGGCAGATACATGCAAGCTCCAACTTAAACTGAACTCCAAGAAATAAACTTCCCCTCCTATACACAGCTTTGCACAATATTGCCAGTGTAGCTTGAGAGCTTAAAAAACAAACAAACAAACCAAAAAAAAAAAAAGTCCTACAATTTCCTCATCAGAATCAACAGTTGGAGGTAAAAGAGATGTGTTAAAAACCTTTCCCTTTTGACCACTAAGCTCACATTACGCTAGAGTCTGAGTCTCTTAACTGTAATATCAAATAGTTGCATTTTAACTTGATAACCCTTATCTATGCTGAGCCTGGGATGGCAATGCTTTGTATCAGTATCTCCTACACAGGACTCAATTCTGCTTCAGGCTTATGGAAGCATAAATTGGTGCTAAAGCATCTTTACACATCGCATTTCAAAGAAGGATTAGAAATTCTATCATAGTCACCTACGTTAAAGTGAGTGTAATCATCCACCATCCAATTTAGCAACATTTTAGGCTTCTGCTTTAATGAATGTGACTACAACATGCAGGGCAGTACAGAATTATGCATTAGCACATTCAGACATTCAGAGGACAGAACAGGACGGTACAGGTTTAAGTGATAACTATACAGCGATCTATATTCCATTCTTTTCAAATTCTCCTTAAGTATAACCAGAATAGATGTACCCAATACCCCAAGCTACAGGCTGACAAAGGAAAAGAGAGGACCTCAGATCTGTGGATGTTTGGCATCTCTCAACAGCATGAAATTGGATGAAACAAATAATATTCTGGACTGTAAGTGGAGGGGGGGATATGTTTTCTTTCTATTCCAAAAACTTCTGAATATGATCAGCTTTGGGAGCTAAGCACAAGCTAAGAACAATTTCACATAAATACAGGAAGAACTGATGACAACACTTGGGAATAATCACAATGAGTCAAAACTGCAGAAGTCTTCCCAGTGCTGCAGATCACTTGGAAAAAACAATCTCTCATTTTCCAAAGACAGTAAGTGATGATAAATGAGGACACATTTATTAAGACGGACTTTACATCCAGTTTTCTTCCCTCAACTCGTCAAGGAAGATGGGGTCCTCGTTTGCTGCACACTGTTTCCTAATGCAATAATCCCAATGCATTTGTGGGACTAACAACCTTGCTGACAGATTTGTTTAACACCTTGGAGGACTCTATGTCTCCAGAATGGAAAGCAAGCAGTTTTAAATAAAAATCTAGAACTCTAAATAAAACTTAAATAAAATGCTTATTTTAAATAAAACTAGTCTTCCCATTTGACCTCAGCTTCCAGAGATGCAATAGAATAATGTGCATCTCTCAAGGGAAAATACTAAATGTTGCAGAAATTATTTTTTTAAAAGCATAATTAGGACTGGTATATGTGTGAGTGCTGAAGGCTGCCCATTGACTTTGCCAGGATGGGCAAATCAGAAGCTGCTTTCCCTCTAATCCATTCAGCAACGCAGAGGCAAAGCCAAAACCCAGTAGCACAAATGAATTAGGCTGTTGGCAACCCCACAGCATTTTCCTTTCTTTATTTCTACCATGGAATGCCACTGTCTCATGCACAATGTTCATCTCTCTCCACCTTGGTTTTCCTCCCTTATAAGACATAGTCACGCTGGGTTCCCATACAGAATTCCTGCAAGCTAGAATTCATTCAGTCTGGCTGGGAGAAGATGTGGGAATGCAAAGTCTTCTCCATCTGGGAAGAAGGTGGGGTGGGCTTGAGCAGATGCAGGGCCATGCAATAAACCAGACTTGAGAATGAACAGGAGAACTACATTGGGGTGGTGGAACAAGGGAGATTATAAAAGCCATTCAGAAGCATTGTAACCAAGTACAATGCTCAAACTCAAACCAGGAATCAATTCCTTCTTATGTTAAGTGCCCCCTGAAGCACAGGGCTGCCTAAAGCTCGGGGGGCCCTTATGGGGGCACAGTGGGACATGCTCAAAGCTGGTTTCGGTGCATGACCCAGGACTACAGCCGAAACTCAAGCCAACAAACCCACAACGCCTTAGCTGTCTGAACCATGAAAGCCAAATTAAACATTGCTTCAGCTGGAGCTTTGCATCTCTAAAACTGTTATATTAAACACAGTGTCATTACAAGGCTGTCCATAGGGAGGTGCAGGTGTTTGACACTGGGAAATCATTTCAGTTAGGGGTGATAAATCTAGTCTATACACTTAAAGTCTCTAGAGTGAGCTCCATGTACAGGCCAACCCCTCTTCTCTTGCCCAGTTGCACTTGATGGGGCAGATGCTGAGCTCCAAGACCCCATCAAAGCTTATCTTTCTGTAATGGCAACGGTATAGCTGTAACCTGAGGTCAAAGCAGCACAATACTTGCAACACCTGCTGCAATACCTACTGGATTCAATAGCAACCTTTCAAGCAACTTCAGAAGAAGAAGCTGTTCAGCCTTCAAAAAAAAAGAAAAAAGTATTTTTTCTCCCTCCATCCAAGAAGTTCAGATTGCCTCAGTGCATTTGCATTCAGTCCTCACATATTTCCAAGTTAAGTCTTAAGTTTCAAAAGTCTCACTGCCACAAATATACTGCTTTACTTATAATGCCAGAAGTTTATAGGACAGGTGGAGCTTGCAGACACCAAGAGGGTGCATGTTGTCTCTCTTACATAAGGGCCGACTCCAAAGTTGATGTGTAAAACTAGGATGCTGAAAAAACAAAACCAAACCACTAGCCTAGCTCCAGTGACACTGATCCCAGAGGAACAATTTTCAGACCAGCACGTAGAAGCTTAGCATTCCTTTCCATGTTGCTAAATGAAGGAAGAACCACCTGACACTTGCTGACACATCTTTCTTGCTATCTGCACAAGCAGGCATCTGAAACAGCCTGTTACAGCATTTCTGCATCCTTGTGTTTAGAAATAGGTGAGAATTTGCCTCTTGGTTTAAAAGCATTCAGATTTAGGATTGAGCTTTGGTAGTCCAGAGTCTTCACAATGACAGAGCCACAGAACCACAGACCACTTCAGCTTTACCATGTTGCAGCCTGCGTGGCTCCTTTCTGAGTGCCACTCACCGCGTTACCACGAGTCGAAAGCAGAATCCTCTCCAAACACACTTGCATCCCCTGCACGTCAGTTCCCTTGCACGAGAAGGTTGGAGCCTATTTTAAGCCATTTATGCCCTCTATTAAACAGTTCTTCTGCAGTAAGATTTGTAAGATTTGTTAAGAGGCCATTTTGCTGACATACTTAAGTTTGTGAAATACGAACCATGCATCAAACTAACCCAATATCATGGGGGGTTTCTGTCCACAAGTTTCGAGTCTCCACATCTACAGCTACTGAGCTACATTTCCAGGTGTTGTTCCAGGCATCCATAGTTCATCCATCTGCAAGTGATCAGTCTTGTTTCCTTACACCAGCATGCTGCAAATGCCATGGATAAATATTGACTTTATGATTTTTTTTTTTCTGGTAAACTGCAGATTTGTAACTTGGCAGTGGGGATCACTGTATTTAACCACCTGGGCAGACATTTATAAGCATCTGAACTTCAAAACTGAGAAAACACGAACTGCCAGTGCAGCTCTGCTACCTGCATGGGTGCCTTCCAGCTTCCCTCTGCAAGGCAGGTTGAACACGCAGCACCCTCACAGGGCTACACTCCTCGCTGATGCACCGGCTCCAAAGCCCTTGCCTTAACTGCAATGCTCCCTTCAGATACTACTAGAGGGAATAAAGACACGCCATGAGAATTGGTTGCCAAAGAACTCCCAGCTTTTTGCAATCCAGAGCCACAACACGAGGGAGTGTGTTATATGCACCAAAGCAGCAAAACTAGAGCCAGCTCTGCCCTTCTGGCTTTTCCCCAAGCCCTTGCTGTTCAGCATGCTGGGGACTTTGATTTCACAGTTGCCCAGTTGCACTCAAATTACCTCTGTTTTGTTAGGCTCCAACCTGCCTGCTCCTTCTCTACAAGTTTCAGGATCAACCTAGGGACTGCACATCCCTTGCCATCCGTGAGGCCCAGCCGGAGCGATGGGGACTGCTCCGAGCAGGTGGGAGCGAGGAGCATTCCCTGCTGCCGATGGGCTCGACCGGACAGCACAACCTGGGTCCTGCTGCCGAGGGTGTCAGTGCAGAGTCAGGACCTGTGGCGAGCGCTTTGCCAGCAGCACCAGCCTGAGAGTGAGGAGCCCCCATTCGATAGGCAGCCCGGAGTCTGCACAAACAAACCAGCATTGCTAGAAAGTGAGATCATGGGCAATTTATTCCCATCTGAGCCCTACCAGAAAGAAAACAGTGTCTCATCTTGGGGCTTTTTTCTTTCCTTTTTCCACTCCCCCTGCACTCTCATTTCTCATCTCTCTGCTACTTCCATTCTCTTCCTACTTCCACGATTAACCCATTCTCAGGTCTAAGGGACTGGAGTTTCGAGCTAAGTCGGACCTACACAGAGGCCCCTGCAGTAATCCCAGCCTTACATGGACCACTGCCTTGCAGGAGACATTTTCCAGTCTCAGAAGTTACAAGAAGGCTGGACTTCAACAGCTCACTATCAAATCATTAAGGAGCTCTTCCCCTTCCTTTGCAAGTTGCTCCTTACTTCCCTCCCTCAACCTGATCCCTAAATCCTGCAAAAAATAAATAAAAATGAGATAATACAAACTGACTTGCAAAGCCTGCCCCGTGCCAAACACTACCTTTTTGCTCCCCAGCACAACAGCCTCCAAAATCTGAAGCATAGCCCTGTGCAGGTGCTGCTTCTGCCTCCCCTTCCTGAGGCTGCTGCTCTTCTCAAAGGCACCTGAGGAGTCCTGGTGCTCCCAAAAGCCATTCTCGGTGTCAGGATTACTGCCCCATACTATATGCAGACGCTACCTTGATTTTGGCTTTCAAAGACATTTCCCAAATTGCCACGGGCTGGAGGCCTTTTGGGTCTCCACTGCCCGTATACCTTAAATCCACCCCAGAAATGCTCCAGCCTAGCTGCTGATGGCAAATAATTTGAGGAACAGGGTCAGCTTTGCTGTTTGCCATGAAAAGCTTTTCCAGCACTGCTATTTAGAAAAAAACTATTTATCAGCATCGATTTCACCCAAGGAACTGTTAGCAACTAACATCAGCCAAGGGAGCTACAGTCAGTATAAGCGATGCCTGCTCAAAGTGGCTGCTGGAAGCACAGGTCTAAGGGACACAGGTGCCAAAACAGCCTAGAGCTCCTTGCACGCACTGAGAATGAACGTGATCAGATCTTTCAAAGACCAGTTGCAAAAAAAGGCTCTATGCAAGGCAGGGAACGTAAATGCTCCAGAGTGTTTATCTGAACTGCTTGGGAAGAAATGGGTTCCCACCAGCCAAAAACATCCATGAAGTTTTCCACAATATTCACAAGAATTTGAGTTCTCTTTCAGACCTCAACTCTACAAGATGACATTTGGGTTTAAGAAAAAAAGAAAAGTTGAGAAAAGGGCTTGCTGCAAGAATTTTAGTTTTCTTTATATTCATCCAGAAAGTCATATAGAAAAAAATCTCCCAGCTCTCTCTCATGGTATGTCCTTGCCCCAGATTCAGAGTATTTGCAAAAATTTACAGTGTTTTGGTGTGGTCACTTCTTCAAAAATTATTAATAATCTAGCATTGTCCCCTAACATCAGAGCTGCTAACACCTTCTGATTGAAACCAGAATGTGCTCACTAAGAAAAACATTGGTCTTCCACTTAAGAAAGCACAAGGTTGCTAAAGATTAGGAAAAAAACAGACAGCACCAAATATGATATATTCAGCTATCACAGCAAGTATGGAGCTTGGTCATATTTTTTGACTACATCAGTAGTAACTGAGAAACACCTAAGCCCTAGGCCTGGGTCAAAAACATATCACTGACTAGAAGATGACTGGAGATACACAGTTAAATTAAACTTTATGGAATAGTTTTGGATTTCTGTTTAAAATATTCCAGATTTTACAGACAACATTTTTTCAGATAGTTGTTTCTCTACTTTTTTCCTTCTTGCTGGTTTTCAGTGAAAACCATTCTTGCAGGCAGCATCTCTGCCCTTTTCTGTTATATTGGGTTATCAAGACTTTTCCAGGAACAGGGAGTTGCCAGCACCTGAAGAGATGAAGTCTCTTACTCATCTTGCTGATGTATCCAGTACCCATGCACCAGCCTGCTTTTACGCTAAAGCAGGAGCCCAGAGACTCCCACATTAATAAAATAATACAGCAGCTGCAAGTCAGCAGGAAGAAAAAAATATTCAAGATGCTTTACTTTCTGGAAAATATTTAGATGGTGGCTGCCAACCTTTTTATTTCTTTTTTAAGTAAAGGATGTGCTGCAGAGGTGCCCTAGTTATTCAGTGGAAAACTACATGGAAATATTTCTCCACTTGCCAAAGTGCAAAAAGGGAAGCCAGACAAGATTCAGATCAGCAATTTCACTCTGACAGTGATATCAAATCTTTCCTAATGGAACTACAGGCAACATAAAAGTGATCTATTGTCAGGATGCAAGTGCTCTGGATGATTTCAAATCAGAGGTACAATTGGTAAAGCCCTTATGTATATTTGGCAAGGATGACATCCAGAATGACCATTTGTTGGAAACTGTTCTTGTACTAGCCAAGGTTCCTTGACCTTCCCTGCTGCATCCTCTTTTTTTTTTTTTTTCTTTTTTTTTTCTTTATAGGCTGGATTCTTTGGTCATCGCCTCCCAGTTCAACATATTTAGTGATATTAGTTAATTACCATTTACCAATTATCAGCCAAGCAGCTTGGCTGCTGTTGTGATGCTTGGGCTGTGCTGCCACCACCACTGCAATGCTCACCCCGTGCATCGCAGCTGAGGAGCAGCCGGACCCCTCCTGCTGCTGCGGGCCCTTCTGGGCCCCCTCCCTGCCTGAGTGCCCAGCACAAACACCAGCATCCACCAGCATCAGGATGATCAGGATGGGAGGCAGGCAAGAAACGACTCAGCAAGGCAGTAAGGGCAGAAACATTCTCACAAGTAATGAAAAAAAAGACATGTTAGCAGGGAAAAAAGAAAAAACAATCAGACAGATGAAGCAGGAACAGCTACAATTCACTAGCGGTTATGCAAAAACTAGCCATTACGATATATTTGCATTTTTCAAGAGTCCAAACATACCTCTTTTAACATTTGCTTCCTCAAACGTCTTTGATAACAGAAAGAGTAATTTAGCTGAAATTTTTTCTTAGCTTTTTCTTTATCAAAAACAGCAACTTTTAAATTTTTTTATTTTAACTGAAAAATGAATAATGTTTTCCAGAACATTCTTAAGAAAGCAAACCATGCATGTTCGATTAAAATTTTAAAGATTATATGAATTCACTTTAAAAATAGGCAAGTGCTAATAGCCATAGCACATTCTAGTCAGCTATACGTTAAGGACAATCTCATTTTTTGTGAAAACTATATTTTATGAATGACTTCAATCAGCTCCATTAGCAGTTTCAGAAACAGAGATGTGCTTATGAAGACAATCCTGGAGGTCAGAAAAGGGCAGGCATTTGTAGGGAAAGTTAAGGAAGTGTAAATCATTTTCCGATAAATATTCCATGCAGAATATTCAATTCTGTCATATACAATACTGTCTTTTTCCAGAGATATTACTTTTCCTCCCAGTGGATCCCCAAAGCGACTGCAGTATTAAGTTTCAATTGATTGTTAACAAAACCCCAAGCCTGTTCCTACTTCTGATTCAATCCACTTAGAATAGCAGGCTGAGCTCTTCTAATCTCATTTTAATTTTCCATGGGGGACCGCATGTCCAAATGGTTGCGAGAGCTAAAAGTTTCATCTGTAGGATGTAACAGCCTGATTCAAAGTCAATGGAAAAAGAGTTTCATTTAGACTGGTTCCCTAATGGCCTCAGCACACTCTAGAAAGTGCCCTAAATTATCATCTTTCTCATAAAGCGTAATATCTTTCTGCCTATATCAGACCTTCAGATATAGTTAATGCTCAAATTTTGGAGGAAAAAAATCATAACTTACAGCCTTTAGAGAATTCTCTCACTTCACAGCTACCTGCTAAAGGCAGCAAGACACTTTCTCCTCACTTCTCTGTTACAGATGCTCATTTAGAGTCCTTTGTGTGATGCCACCACTGAGATTTCTGCAGAGCCAAGGAACTGTCCAAAGCCTTTGGACAAATCAGGCATTCAAGGACTGCAAGGAAAACTTGACATTGGCTCCTTGAGCTTCTGGTTTTCTTTACCTGTGCCAACTCCTGTCCTCTCCATTGCTAGCAGGGAGATTGGCATCTCCAGGTTGGGCAGAGCTGCTCTATAAAAAACAAGTATCCCAAATGCTCAATTACCATCCACATAGGCCTGATTTCTGTAGATCACATATTGGCTATTTAACATAAGTTCTCCCCCAAAATCCCAGAGGTACCATGGTGGTATTCAAAAATAAATTTTAACCTCTGCAGATGTTTGGAGACAGCCTCTAAAGACTTGTTCAAATAGCCTACATCCTTCTTTAAAACCGACCCCTTCACCTGCAGTTTAGCGGGCTCTCCTGCCCTAGCTTAATAGCCCTCCTCTTGAGATACCTTTTTTAACAGTTACTTCTGTATTTTCAGCATTAATGGGATAAGTGCAGGAAATTGCTGCTGCATGTTAAAATAAAGAGATACTAGGGCAGCATTTCAGATCTGCACATCAGGCTAAGCATGAGCATAGCTCAGTGCTGGAGTCTTTGTGACGCTTTTGAGCTGCATTCCAAGACATGCATGACAGTCACAGAAGTCACCTTTATTCAAATAAAGGAGACAATTCAAATAAGCCAGTACCCTATACACCACATGGCCAGCACCTTCCTAAGCAGCAGCATTCAGTATCTCTGTTCTGCAGCTCTGTTTTTCAGGCTTAATGAGACAGACTCAAACAGCAGGCACTTATTCGCTAATTAACCAATTTGCCTGACACTTTGTTATCATTAACCCAATGTTGCTTGTTCAAGATCATACACAAAGCTCCTCTTCCTTCCGCTCACTCTCTCCATTTCAATTCTAATGTATTCTGCTTTGTGCTATCAATCACGGCACTCCTTTGCCATTCCCCTACCTTCGCTGTCTACAAACCATCTTAGCACACTTGCCGTTGCACCTCATAAGATGCATGCTTGAGATCTAAAAATAAGTTTGTTAGATTATTTGACAGTAAAAAATTAAATGAATTTGGAAGCAGTAATTATTTCCTTGATTATTTAATGCGGGCAGACTTTTATCAAAATATTTTGACATGGGAAGATTTGTGAAAATAAATAGTCAATCAGCAAGTCGTTGCTCACAGAAAAGGTGTCTATTTTTTTTTGTGGTAAAGGAAGCAAGTGTATATTACCTGTCACTGCCGTGTGAAACTGAACTGCTCATGCTTTAAAAGATAAGGTGCTAATAGCACTTTAGCTCAAAGACAGCAGACAGATCAATATAGTCAAAAGACAGATTCATATAGTGCCATACTGAACATGGCAGAGTTGTTGCAGTGGATTAGTAAATATTTATGCATTAAAGAGCTCTTAGGGGCAACTTTCTGAGACAGGTTTTGGCTCAACTTGACAAAATTCTTAAAAGAAATCATGTGCATCCTTCATCTTCTTCTCAATATAGACATTACAGACATGGGAGAAGTTAGGAAGTATCTGCATCCTAATAGCCTGTAGCTAGGAAGCCTTCCTAGAAAGCTCAAAATGTGAAGGAGAGAGAGCTCTCATAATGGTTTTGGGGTGAGAGGGTCCATTAGTTGATGACTACAGTAGGAGCATTATTGCCAGAGCAGAGGGCGAGAGCACCAGGCAAAGACCACAGGCCGAGCAGATGAAGGGCTATGCAGTCTGCAGAAGCTGGGCGTGATGCTGAGCTCTGCTGCCAAACTAAGTCCTTAGCATTTCTGGGCAGAGGCGGCAGAGAAGATCACAACACTCCTGCAGCAGAGACAATAACAACCAGCAGCAAAGGTTTTGAAGGTCAATTCTACCCACTAATGCCCCAAACCTGCCAAAATCTCACATTTTTTTTTTTTCCAAATTTCTCTGTCCTCCGACCACAAAAAATTTTTAGAGATTATATTTCTTGGATTTTTTTTTCCCTCAAAAATGATTAAGGTGTAGTACATTTTCCTCAAACCTACAATTTTCGGTTCCCAAATTGAAAGAAACATAAGGCTTCCTAAGAACTTGGATTCTAGATGGATGACATATTTCTTAAGAAAAAATTGTAGAGACATAAGAAACAGGTACACACTTCCTATCCAACCCCATCACCTATGTGAGTTGGTCACATATTTGAGACTTAGTGCCTGCAAAGTGCCTTAGATACCACGATACATGAGTCTTGGGTACCATGTTTGTTGGAGCAGAGCAAATGTGTCTGGGGCTTCTTTGCTTTAATTCTTCATCATCCTCATCTTTGTTTTCAGTGAAAAACATTTTTAAAGTATTTTCCTTTCAGTTATAACTATGATGACTCAACACAAATCAGTCCCTTCAGTCCTACTTGACAAGGAGACTAGTTGCAACAGCTAAGGGAAGAAAAATGGAAAAAACTATACTATAAGTGAAACTGTGTTTGTTGTTTTCCAATACTCAAAGCTTTGCAGCTCCCATTTCATAGGCACTTAGATTCCTTAAAATCTGTGTCCAATATGAGGAGGGGGGCTTGACAATATAGTGCCTTCTACTCTGCAGAACTGTAAAATATATGAACTTTGCCAATCTCAGCAACATCTTTCTCTCAAAATAAATAAAAAAGGGACACTTCCTCCCCAAAGCAGGTTTCTGTCATAGCTGGTTGTGGTCATTCTGGCTATCACTTGTACTCAAGACTAGGGAATGTCAATGGTAGTGGAGCATATGGGTTTTTTTTTCCATCTTCAGGTAAATGATATCTTTCAGATCTTCCTAAGAGGAGTCTTTGGATGTGCAATATATCAGCTGTTTAGTGTTAGCTATTAATATGTTATGCCAGTTAATTATAGCTGGAACAGCTGCTGCAGCAACTATTTGCTCCTCCTTTCTTTAAGGAGGAATGACATAGGAACTGGATTTTATCTACTTCAGGGATAATATTAACATCATTTTCCTGTGCTTGCCTATTTTTTGGCACTCGTTTGCAAAACATTTCCTAGAAATGCACTTCATATGTACAAGTGAGCTGCACCAATCACAGCAGAAAGCCATTTCAAGTGCGGGTGACTTGGAGGCAGTGGGAGGAAGGAAGCATCCACGCTCATTTTTTAACAGCAGCAAGCACAAAGATGGGAGGTGGCTTAGCCAGGTGAATTGTTCCAAAACAGCAGGACAACTCCCATCAGACTTACATAACTGGGTCTGGAAAGATTATGTCCCACACAGAAAACACACACCTCAATTTGGAAAGGCCTCATTTAGCATCTGGTGTGGTGTGTCAGATTCCATTTGAGATACTGGGCTCAGGAGACCAGCGGGAGAAAACAACGCACTCCAGAGTACATATGTAACACGAGGAGTTAATCCCACACAGGCATTCATCTTTTCAAAGTATATATTTCTGACAGTTTTGGAAAACATGCTTACAATTTCCATAATGTTTGAAAACATACAGACACTTTCTTTCAGTGTCACAGTGTATTGAACTTCTGAGACCCTTGTCGTGACACCATAAACTTCTCCTTGGAAACACAGTATGATGTCAGAGGATATAACAGTACAAGAGGTGAAGAGGAAAGCTGTGGGAGCATTCAAATAGCCTTTTCTGGACTAAAAATAAAAAATAAAACGAAGATGTGGAGTTTGATCCAAGAACATTTTGTTCATGGCTATAGAGGGGTGCCTTTTGTATGAGCACAGACTGTTTTGTGGACTCTGGTCCTCTGTAGTCACCATGAAACAGTAAAAGTACAATGAGGCTAGTGATGTGTTATCATCTGAGATTTCTATGAATGCTATTTCTGTTTTACAATCACAGTGACTGCTGGTCAAACATTCCTCCACTACAACTGGCTAAAAACATCACAACTTTTAAAGAATTATCACAGATAGATATTTAGAGGTTATTTTCTCCTGTCTCTAGCTTGCCTGCACATTTGCTGATATAAAGCTCATCAGTGCACAGATTTAAGTGAATCTTCCAAAACAAATAGCTTCTCTCAAAAAATAAAATAATAAAATAAAATATTTTTAAAATGCTGGTTTCTCACACATGTTCATCAGGGTCAAAAATACCCATATTTTTAATACCTGCACACACTTTCATATCATCCAGGTTAGAAAGACATGTTTTATACAAACATAACCAAATTGCTGCATCTCTCACCCTCAGACTTAACTTGTAGCATAGTTCCAAGGAAGATTTAATGATCATGTCAGATTTGATGAAAACGTTCAGAAGTTTTGAAGCTCTCATCACTAAAAAGTGCACTCGATAATTACTGGAACATTAAGCTGATATTCCTCTCTTTAATTTCTTAGATCAAAGTACTAGGTTTCATAAGAAGAGTCTTTATATTTAATATCATATGCAAAAAGAAAGACAGACATTATAGTGGTGTTTGAAGGCAACCATTGAGATGTTAAAGAACAACAGACTGTATTTGCCCATTAAGTTCATCTTAACGCGCAGGTCTGAAGTGAGAAACAGCAGAGACAGTCACACTCTGTGGTCACGAGGACAGGGCTCAGAGATAGCTACACCCACTTATACTGCTCCTACTCGGTCAGCTTGCTGTTTTTCTCCAGCACATATGTGTTCTACATCGTCTGACTTCCATTCTTGCATTTCACCATAGTCTTTTCTGCTGGAATTCAGCCATTTTGTAGGCAGGATCTCATAAATAGCAGCATACATGTATCTGCAGTATGCCTCTAAAACAGGCCCATTACTAACTCAAGTACATACATGAAAATTAAGAGAAAGCTGCACCCATCACTGGTGGTCACCTTCAGCTCTATTCTCAGAACATCCATGCTCTATTTCAGGCCTAAGCTCAATCTGCACAAACTTGTGCTGCTGGTGGGATGACCTCATGGGAAAGCCGGTCAACTTCTGTGGTTTCCCCTTCTCCGGGACCTGCTTGCTCATCCTGGCCAATGAGTTAACACAGTGTCCGACATTCAGTAAAGGTCATGCAGCTGTCCTAGCTAGGTTTGCAGCCCATGTCACTTGAACAGTCTTGTATTCACCCTTGTAGCATCTCAACTTTCGTCATGGCACACAATGAAAACAAACAAAAGAGTGACTCAGGAAGAATACATGAACTTCAGAGGCAGAATATGCCTCCAAATAGCCAAGGAAGAAAGGGCAGCACACTCCTGTCTTACTCTTGCCTGCAGACTGCGTCTCTATCTTTACTCCCAGAGAGTAGCAATACAAACACTTAGGATTGTATTTCATCCTATAGCCAGACAGACATAACTAGATGAGTTCACAAGACAGAGGAAAATAAAGCATGCATAGGTCCCATTAGTGATAGTTTCCTGTGCACATAAGGAATAATTTGCTTTAGTATGTGCAGTGAAGATCAAAAAAGAGAGGGAAAAAAACCTCAGACCTACAAAAACATCCAGGTTTACAGTGTTATTAATGAAACAAAATACCACAAGGCTTTTTTTCAGGACAGCACTTAAAATTAAGCACATGCTTACATTCTGCTGAAACCCTGTTGTGGTTTAGTCCATGATGACTTAGAGACTAAAGAAAAAAATGACAAATGGCCTATTTCAGTGCTAGAAATATCAATGGATTTGTTGTTTTTAAGCACTTTGAATAAAATGCTGCCATAAAAATAGTTTTAACCAGACTTAGACATCCTTCAAGAATGTTTTACTCAACTTTAGCATTACTGAATGGGTGCCAATTCCATTTACACCCACATCAGTGACCCCGAGTGCGTGGAACGGCGCACACCACTTGCCATGTAACATGAGATCCAGCAACAGACTTCTAGATAATGGCATATGGAAAGTAAAGGCAACACAGCTCTGGGAAAGACCCAAGGCTCTGTAAACAAGGAATGATTCTGGGGCCACTCTGTTGAGATTCCCAGGCCGCAGAGACAACACAGCCTGCTTACCATGGCTGGAAATGCAATGTGCATATACGACCTTACTCAGGCTTTAAGCCCTATCACATGAATTGGTCAGGAGGCACTGTTTTCCAGCAAATAGCTTAATAATGCAGCAAAAAATCCTCATCCATTTCCTGTAGTAATAAATGTACCTGGATTTTTGGTACATCATCTCAAGCACATAGTTGTAGATATTCTAGTTCAAGCGATCTGGTACACCAGAGTACATACAGAAGTGACCTTCCTGGCCAGATATTCTATTTAAAAACTGATGTGGAACTATGACCAAGAAAAATCCAACCCATGAGAGGAGGTTTACAGAACTTTTTTCCTATGAGGACCTCTATGCTGATGTTGAGGGAATACTTTGGGCAAGTCGGCATGTGTTTCATCTCTCCACCGTAGTGCTTTTCCTCTCAAATAGTACTGTCTGAAGAGCAGTGGAACGATGGCTAACCCTCCAGAAAGGCAGATTGGGAGGTGCCAAGAACAATCACCACCCTGTTGTGTCAGTAGCAGAGCTCATAGCCCACATGCAAACAGCAGCCAGGGTGGGGGACAGCCAGCAGCCGAGCTGGGGCGGTGGCAAGGAGCACAGGACAGGATCCCATGACCTCAGCTGTTCCAACCAGCGCGCTGGACTATTCACAACCAAGCACAACTGCCTCTCCTGGCCCTTTTGCTCCCCTCCAATAAGTGTAGGAATTGCCATGGTGACTGAGTGGGGACCCAATAAATAAAATATCCTGTCTTCGACAGTAGCTCGGTGCTGTGAAGGGACAAATAACGATGATTCTACTAGTCAAGAGAGAGGGCTTCCTCCTAATCCCCTTGCCATTTGATATTAGCTTACAGCTTCAGAGGCAGCAAGCTCAGACCCTGCATGAGGAAATATTGGAACACAAACACAGCATTAAACAGGGCCTTTTAGGAACATGGCTCAAATCCTACAGACTTCAATGGAGTGAATGTTTCTCTGTGGGGCTGTGCTTCTGAACTAGAGCCCAAGGAGTCCAGTTACAGGACTTGGTTAATTCCCTGCAGGAAATACTGCATTTCTGCAAGCAATGCCAACTCCTAGACCAGACTCAAGAAGAGGAAGCAGATGCAGGTCTCAGCCTGCATTAGATGAGGGAGCCCAGATCTGCTCTAAATAGGTTCAGTTTCAGATTTCACGTGGACTGTCTAGCTCAGATATTGAAAGAATACCCTTGCTCAAACAACTTTAAGGGTAGTTGATGATCTGCATTGAGCAGATATTTAAAACTGGAGCAATCTGGGGTGGAATGAGATGTAATTACCATTGGCTTCACCTAGACATCAAGGGCTCAGTCAGTATCCCCGGTAGGATGAACATTTTCTGCAGACCTCAACACCCAACACCGACATAAACACTGCTGGTCTCTTGGAAATCTGGCATTATGTGGACATATGGATACTATTGAATGACTCCAGCAGCACTAGCCCAGATAAATAGATACAAATTGTACCTGACAGTCTTTCAGAAAGCTATTCTGAACTAAGACTTTTTCCAACTGTGATGGAAGACTCAGTCAAACGAAGTAGCATATGGAAAACCCCCAGCACTGCATGTTCTCATAATTTTTGGAACATTGTAAATATTTGAGTCAGTAGATCTTAATCCATAAACACAGCTGGACTCAAGAAACAATGATGGTAACTTATTATAATTTAAACAATTGTGTAACAAAACAAACCAATAATAATCACTTTGGTTTTCTAAGGACAATAGGCACAACCTTTTCACAAAGTTGACATGATGGGACATGTAATTACATAAAAAATAAACTTACATATGCTAAGATAAATTATTCTCAGCTTTTAGAGAACACTGTAGCCTAACGACAGTGGAAAGAAAAAAAAACTTTATGGTGCAAAGCCAACATTTCATATAATGTACAGAGCTGGAATAGTAACTGCCAGCCAAAGGACATCCCCTTTCCTTTCTATCTTCTTCCAGAAGAGTTTAATTGCTTTATGACTAGGAACATCATTCCCCCAAGTTCACCCTCAATGCAGGCCCTCGTGCACAGAGTTTACATACAAAGAACTGGTGGCTGATCTCTGCTGTGATTAAGGAGAGGAACATTTATCCAAACTACATAAGAACAGACCTAAGCAGTCAACTCACATTTTAAATGAATTAAAGGCTTTTAAAGTTCTTTCCTGAAAGTTCAAGTAAGTTCACTTTCTTATTTCCACTGCTTCTTTGAATTTTTCATTTGTATGTGCATTAAGCAATACAGCCTAGGAACAGAAGTAAACATGCTATGGGACCAAGCCATTTCAGACTTGTCCTAAACAAGGTGCTATGCTAAAGTTTTTACCAGTTTAAAGAGATGCAAAGCAGATTCAATTAACACTAAAATATGCAGGCAAAATATCTGTACTAATATGAAGTGTCAGATTTTCAAGATACAATGGGATTCCTACCCAAACTCCTGAAATCCAAGAGAATTCAAGTAAAAGCCATTAAGGATCGACCAAATTTTCTCTTCCTGGATAGAAACAACCCACAAAACACAATGGCTAAAGGAAGGATAAAGCTGCTTAGTCAAGCACTGAAAATGTTTAGTGCTGCATTACTGCAACACTCTTTACTACCATAGTTTGGTCCCTTTTCTTACCTGTAGACATACAGGTCAGGACACAAACACACAAGCCCAAACTCCAAGCTTTTGGTGAAACCATAGAGTCATAGAATCTTGAAGGTTGGAAGAGACCTTTAGAAATCATCTAGTCCAACCCTCCCTGCACACGCAGGGCCACCTAGAGCATGTGGCACAGGATTGCATGCAAGTGCATTTTGAAGATCTCCAGAGAAGGAAACACCACAACCAACCTCACATAAGGCAAGAAAGTGAGAAAGGTGAGAGTGAGGCGAGAAAACCAGTGTCACGTAAGGTGAGAAAGCTGCCATTGGAACTAATTCCTAATACCCGGAAAATCTGTAGTTCTAAAATTTCTAATTCTGAAAGGAACACATGAGTAAAACAGTAATTTTCCAGCTCCCCCTAGCTGAGGAGGGAGAGGAGGGAGATGTCAAGAAAAAAATTAACCTAAGACACGTAGCCAGCATGGAAAATATGAGCCCTACGGTATATGTTTGGCAAAGTTATAAGCAAATAAAACCAGGGTCTTATAATAGGAACTGACAGGGAAACTCTAGCTACTTTTGCTGCTCATGAGCATTAACATTATCTGGGAAATGGATGAAGTCACAAAGCTGAGATCCAGTTCTCGGCTAAAACTTCCTCAAGTTTCCGGGGAACTTGGATAAAGGAATTTGCATTGGTCCAGCTCTAAAGTGTATGTAAATCCTTTAGAAATAAATAGAGTAGAAAGTCTAAGAATGGTTAAGGGTTCAAAGAAACCCTTTCCATTCACATCAGAAACTATTTTTGATCAAGAAAACCACAGGAGAAGATGGTCATTTTGAACAGCTGACATGTAACCCCATAAATCAGTGGCTATGTTTTACATTAGAAATATTGCTTCTGCTCTACCTGAATATATGAGTGTTTTAAAAAGAAGAAAAGCAGTAATAAATCTAAAACAGTGATCACATTAATCCAGACCACATTTAGCAAGATTTGCCAAACAACCATTAACAGCCATTTATGCAAGTATGCAAGTTCCTAAATGGGAGATCATTCATTGACTTGCAAATGATGTCACTCTCCAAGCAATGGAATATTTCTTTCCTTTTGCGGCTTTGCCATCTTACTTCTGCAAGGCTGCCAGGCAGGTAAACAGAATTCCACTTAATCTGTCTGCTATTTTTTAAAAAAAGCCTACTGCTTGTCTATTGAGACCAGCATTTCCAAGGGATGAGTGCTTGAGGTTTACCTCTTAAAGTCAAGTTTAGGAATAAGTACCTTATATCACAATACTTTTAAATAAGCATCTCATGCTTATTTAAATATTTAAATTCTCTCCTTGGAGAATATGGAATTCTCCAAGGAAAAGAAAAAAATGTTGAAGGGAAGAGTTAGGACATTGATTGGGTGACTCCGTTTTTGTCTCCCAGTATCTTCCAGACTTTAGTTCACTTGCTTTCCTGGAGGACGGGCCAGAGAACAACAGGAAAATTGTTCCACGAAATACTCCATCCAGTATTTTGAAATTTAGCTTCATTCTACACTACTGGTACAACGTGAAGAATGGCTTTGAAAGAATTTAAGGGGAGATAAGCGAGTGATTAGCATGGTTGAGAACAGAAACCTGAATCTGCTTTAATCAGAAAAGCAATTCTACAGCATCCAGCTTCCCAGCCAACAGCTCTTTCACTGAACTGCCCTGAACCTGAGGAAATTTCCTGATAAGTATTTCTGAAAAACTTATTACTCCAACTGATTTATGCTTTCCACAAATAAGAGATTTCAAACAGTAATCAAGCCTTTAATGAGACCATTTCTGGCCATCTCTATTTATAGGTCACAAGTAGTTTTCCTAGTAGATAACTTTGCAAATACAATCTGAGATCTGACAACATGACAGCATGGCTCCAGCATCACCACCATTAACAGGAATTCAGACATAGGAACATTTTCTCATCATTTTCTTCACAGCAGATCAGTGGTGAAGGCTCAAGGGAAAAGAAAGGAAGTAGCTTGAACTCTGAGAGTGGAATGTCACAAGTACTCACCCTACTCCCACTGGTGTCCACAGCAGGAGAGTAGGTCAGAATTTTCCAGAATTATCTTACCCAAGGCATGTATCAGTTTCAGGAAGGAAGTACAGCAATCAAATGATAAGTGAGCATCTCATCAGTGGCCAATTGCATCTAATCTGTGGTAGAAACTCATTCACTAATGTCTCTCCAAGCTCAAGCTGTGCAACAGACCTTCAGCTTGTGTTGGTAGAGGTCCACATTCATCTCACCTGTGATACCTGTGCAGGCACCTTGTACCCCTTTGGTTGCCAATGTGATGACAAAAGACTTCCCAAAGGTAGTGCCAGGCTGCATGACGCCCTACATGCCTCCATAGTAGGGCCTCAACACAACCATCTCCCACTATCAGTAAAGGTGCTGCCACAAGTCAAACAGAACTGATACAAATCCTAACGTGTCTTCTTCCTTCCCACCAGATGGTAATTAAGATTTAAGATTTTAATATTTTAGATACTGTAAGAAATTTGAAATATCTTATGCAAGGTTTGCAATTGTTGGCCCGGCTTTACAAGAACAGGCACATTGCTCAGAGAATTTGGTATGGACTGCAGGAGGATCTTACTTAGGCCAAGACTAAAACTCAACAAGTTCAGTGGACTCAGAGTTTGTACCAGATGTACAAAGCATTCAAGTGAGGGGGAAAAACCTCTATGTGATTTAAATGTTTAAGTTGCCTGCATCCAAGGAAATCACAAATTGTACTAGACAGTTCCAACTGAAGGTAACTTTCAAATGTCTCATATTCAGTTCCCATTCTTGTATTTCTCCTGCATATTTAGTCTTTCCTTATTTTCAATAAAAATATTTAGGCAGAGGAAAGCATATGAATGTCTATTTATGCTATAGGATAGAATTCCACAGTAATTTCAGTTTGATGAACAGGAAGACCTCGTAGTCAATTATTACAGTTATATCTACTCGGTGCAGAAGAGGTATTTAAAAAAATAAGAATCCACACTGAAAATAATTAAAATCAAACCAAATCTGGTTGCTCATGAGAAGGTTAAAAGTAAACGAACAACTTGGGTCAATGCAGAGTCATCAATGCTTCTGAGACCTAATGCTTCTGAGATAAGTTTATGGCTCTAGATATGCTGCATCCCCCTAACAAGACAGGTTAAATTGTAAAGAACTTTATGAACACGCACACTTAAACACAAGTGTATATGTATGCATATACACATGTGCATACAGGTATTTATAGGCATGTACAGATGAATGTTATACAGATGCATTCAGTAAACATAAATAATTACACATACACACTTGAGGTGAACACAGATGAGGAGACTTGCTTAACAGTACAGGAATAATCCTAGCATCAAAACTATGGCACAGATTTCCTATATATTCCAAATATAGAATTTTTTCCCCCTTTGAGGCTGTACCACCTCTCAAATGCAACATTGAAAGTCGATTATTTATTTTTACGGGAGTTTCCATTATGAACCAAAACTCTGTCAAGGCCTAAAGTCCACATCAAAGTTCTTAAGACATGGAGAATTTCAGCCCCCTCCAAAAGACTGCAAATGCAGTCTTCTTGCACGTCTTCTTCCTGCAGCTGTACTCTGAAGGGAGATATACATATACATACAGGTATGTATATTAGTTATTATTAGAATAACTGTAATAAGCCCTTTTGTTTCGAGACCGCCTGTTTCTAAGTGAAGCAGGATGAGACGAAGCTTGCCAGCTGTATGTTTCACTTTGCCATATCCCCAAACAGAGATTTTAAATAGCCTGTTTATCAGATGCGTATCTAACTTGTATTCCACTGCAAGGTCTAAAAGGCAATTTCAAGTCTTACAAATGCCCCCCTTGTGGGGCATTACCGTCTGTTCTGATCATTGTAAAGGGTCCCTCTCTCCTTCGAGTTCAAAACTTACTTAAGCATTCCTTTAATGATTACAAAACAAAAGGCTGAAAGCTCTCTTGTCTTGATTTATGTACAAATATATTATCAATTAAAAATGTAACTGTGACAAATAGAGCTGACAAAAAATGCCTTCTGTAACCTGAACTGTAACATTGCTACCATGGCATTATAATAATTAATCTACACTCTATTTTGTCTTAATTTGCATTGCTGGATTAGGAGCTGTTGTCTATATGATTTCTCACTAGAAACTGTCAGGAACAGAAAAAGGAGGGTTTTTCCCCATTGCCTGTCCATTTTACACACACACACTTTTCCCTCTTTTCTCCAACTCCACTGATCATCTGGCGTGCAGCTCCATTAGAACAAATGGAGTTATGCTCTGGGCATACTAATGAAAGAGGAGTTCAGCTCAGGAACACAGAAATGCATCAAACTCAGGCATTCCAGAAAATGCCTTATCACTGCAACCAGTCTGCTGCCTGTGCTTCCTACTGCCAGCTTTCACTCTGTGAACAGTTTCAGGCAAAATGCTTCCCTGCTGAATGGCATCCTTTTTCCTTCCTCACCACCTCCATCTGCTAAGGGTTTGCAGTAAGTTCATGATTTCCCCAATTTTTATTATTTAAGATAACATGAAGATGGGTGTCTTCTCCCTTGGCTGCTCCTGGCTGCAATGGGAGACTCATGCATGGGGAACACAGGGACAGAAGGAGATCAAATCTAAGTCTGTATGCAGGTATGGCTCTCCTACGACTTTGAGCTACCTGAGAGCAATTCATACTTATGCCAGTGGCAAGCTGTAATGGGAGTTGGTGGCTCCTCAAGTTCCTGAAAAACTGCCGATTTACCTCTTATATCCTTCATTCTGGGAAAGAGGCATAGCTTTTATGTAAAGCGCCCTCAGGGGACTGCCTCCAGCATAGTCTTCAAGAAAGTTTCCTACTGTTTCTTATCTGCTTCAAAGCTACCTGACACTGCATCTGTACTTCAGCTTTTGTAGAAGGCCCAAAAATCCACCTCCATATCTCTGAGCATTAATTTAGTCAAAAGACTAAGGTGTAATATAATAGTGACAAATATGTTCCCCTTCAGATCAGTCTCTCCCATGAAAAGGGTATCTTCTCCCAAGAACTAGACTAATAGCCAATCCACATCTACAGTTACCAGTGAGGACACGGGAACATGGGTTGGCTATGGTACTGCCACAGCCATGCATCCAGATGTCATAAGCAATAACTCAAGTGCCATTAGAAAAGCATTTTAGAATCCATATACTAAAAAGAGTGGAGGGAT
>JAUBOD010001040.1:7428643-7450757 GCA_032353885.1 Nothura maculosa
CATTTTTTTAGCTCTTTGGGAAGATACAAGAAGAGCCATTCAGCCAAAATACAGTGCAAGGAGCTCACACTTTACCTTTGCATGTGATAGTATCATTAGGATTTACCAGAGACTCAACATATGAAGCAGATGCTATTTCAGGGAGAGCACCTCACTCTTAACAAGGTGTTTTCTACCATAGTAACATGACGTTTTTTTCCCTCAAATATATACACCCCATGGTCCAAATACCCAAGTACTTCTGTGTGACAAGAACCATTAACGTTTCTTCATATGAGGAAGACTACAGACAGACTCTCATCATGACTTATACACCCATTTGAAACAATATTTAGCCATGCTTTCATGGCTAAAATTTCATGGCTATTTTTGAATAGGATTCAAAAATGAAACTCTGACACCAAATTACCTGCCTAACCCTTCAGAGTTCACCTCAATCATCTCTCCGTGCCCTCCTCTCCGTCCTGAAGTACACTTCTGAATAGGAAACAGCTTTGCAAGGTCAATCATTTTGGTCTGTAAACAGAGAGAGCAAAGAACAAGCTGCATTCGGAATAAAGCTCCAACGGGAATGTCGGCAGTGTGGGTATACTTGCCTTTCTGCCTCCTACACTCTCTGGCAAGGACTTTACAGGCAGCTAAAAAGACATAGAGAAACCTCCTTATGAAATCCCAAGGAGCTGAAGTACTTTGAAGCATCTGCAGTCTACAGCCCTTATTCCTTACTCAGATATCCAAAAGGCTAAGACGTTAATTACTATGTTGTGACACAGGTCACATAGCACATAGATAACGGCTTATTGGAGCCTTGAACACATATCTACTCCATGAATGAAAAATACCACGTCTTTGCCTCTCCCAGCAGAGCCCAGGACACATATTTAGATAATCTGTTCCTCTGCACAAGTAATCGCTTCCATGGTAGCTTCAGGGTCCCTACAGAGAGCAAGACATTTTAAAAATCATTGTTTATGTAAGCGGGAGCTGAATTGCAGACAGCAAACACAAGAGCACAGAAAAGCTGGAAAGCGATTTCAGCAGTGTGAGCTGGCAAGAGGCACAAAAGAGGATTTGGAGGAGAGAACTTGATCCGCCAGGAAGAAAGAGCCTGGAGCACCCCTTGCAACTATTAAACACTGAAGGATCCTTAGGAAGCAGCTTGGTCATTGCCAAGCTTCCAAGGGAGCACTTAGCTACACACTAGTTGGAGCTAATTAGGCAGAGAGCAGTTGCTACTATTCTATACTAGATGCGGGTGGAAGCAGTAGATCAAATCCAGATCTTGAACCCCTGTAGTAAACACAAAGCATGTCAATGAACTGTTGGCAAGCCCAGCTTCTGCAAAACATGGGAATGTGCTTGTGACCCCATTTCTAGGCATATTAACAGCTTTTCCAAAGTTTCACAAGCAGGTGGATGTCCCCCATAATGAATGGGAGCCCAGCTGCCCCGAGATGAGGGAGTTTCCTTGGTGCACGAGTCCCTCAGTTATTTTGGCAGCATCTGGCAGTGACACTCTTGTTGAGGCTGCAGGCCTATTTATAAACTGATTGCTCATCCAGGGACAGTTCTTGGCACATGAGGCCCCAGGAGAGTTGCAGCGATCTGGTTAACAAAACATCCAGCAAGCTGGGAAATCAAATCTGCTTTTGATTTATAATGCAGCAAGCTAAAATTATGGTTTGCCAGGTTCATTTTGGCACTTTCATAACTCAACTACAGTTTTGCTTATTATTTTTAAAATTAATTAAAAAGCCACCAAGATTAATTACCATAATTATGGAAAGACTCACTGAGAGAAAAGGACTTAAGTAACAAGGCAGACTCATATCACAAACTTCATCAATTAGCAGGATACACCAGCTTTTTGGGATAAGTCTCAGAGAAACTTCTCTGCTGGCACCACTGCAGCAGAAGGGATCGCACCTCCAATCTAGGTTATACTATAAACCTATTGCACCCTCTTGTGCCAAGGGGCTAGCATTGCTTTGGCTTGGCTAAACTGAAACAAATCCCTCTGTAGCACTTGACCTTGAAATCAGCTCTTGTGCAGGAGACTGCTGGAGGATACAGCACCGTATCAGCAATACAGCGTATCTGCAAGTGTCTAACTGGTACGCTAGTTTTCTATATAAGACCACTCATCACTGGCTTCCAGATTTTTGTAAATTCCCTTTCATCTCTATTTTTCATATGCACCTGTAGACTTTGTTGCACTCAAATAGTATTGGCAACTTGGTGCAGTCATTTGATTACAGCATCCTACAAATTTAACTGACCAGGAAAAGCTGAAGTGCATTTTTAATGTGATGCCATGCAGAAGAAAGGAAAGGATGAGGGAAAATTAAAACACCTAGAATGGCTATAAACACAGGAAAGATCCCTGTGATACACACATTTCCTCTTCAGAACTGGTAAAGCTTCAGGTAGAGATAATATCAAGTGTTCGAAACTGCAGTTTAAGAAAGTGCAGAACTAGAGCAACTTCACAGGAAACTGGTAGGTATAAAATAAATTAATAAATAAAAAGGTATGAGAGCTGAAGCTGAAAGATTAAGAGCGTCCTGCCTAGGGAAGAGCAGCAGCTTTCAGTCTTCAACTGAAAGGGAACCAAAAAAAGAAAAAAAAAGATTTTTTTTTCCTCCTTATTCCTGGTGGAGTAAAAGAATTAAGAACTCTAAATAAACCATGGGAGATTAAGAGGAAGCCCATTCTTTTTTGATGATGAAATGTAAATGAAGAAAAAAAAAGGCTCGAGGACAAGACCACCATAAATTCCTGCTTTAACTTGGATAGCTTTCCCTATCTCCTTTCCTCTTGAGAGCAGCAGCTGCATAAAGAGTGGAGGGAATCTATTTGGATTTGTCAGATGCTGCACAGCCACCTCCAGCCACAGATAGGGAAAGCCTGTGACAGCTGAAACTAAATTGCATTCTAATCCCTGAATCAAAGTGCTCGCAATTACCATTTCAAGCAGGTGAAACAATAAAAAATAATGAACGACAAGATATTTCAAGTCTTTGCTGACGCACTCTGCATGCTTACTGAACAAACTGCAAGCTGGACACATTTTCAACTCAGACAAGGTGATTGCTTGTGATAACCTCAGTTTATCAAGTCTTTGAGGAAAGAATGAGTGTAGTC
This sequence comes from Nothura maculosa, assembly GCA_032353885.1. NCBI lineage: Eukaryota > Metazoa > Chordata > Aves > Tinamiformes > Tinamidae > Nothura > Nothura maculosa. The sequence continues at coordinate 7,431,788 of JAUBOD010001040.1, forward strand.
TTCTGTATCATAAAGGAGCACCGTAAACCTCCTCCTGTATACCCCTCCAGCATCTAATATTGCTTTGTTTGCTTAGACTTAAAATAAGAGAACAAAAGCTGTGCATCAATTGGGCCAAACTGCACGCTGGCTCAGAAACACCATAGTCCTCTCATCTTTGGAGTGGGTAAAAAGAAAACACATAGGTCAACCAACTATCATACACAAGATGAAGTTCTCTATCATGAAAGTCTTGACTGCCCTAGTCCATCTCTTGCAAATACACCATCTTTAGCACTTGCACTCTTTCAGCATCTGAAGAGATCCATGGTTCAGGAAAAGCCTTACCTGTTGCCAGGCCTATGCAGGCCTTAGAATATGAGCAGCAAAACCCTGACCTAAGCTCTGGATTCAGAGAAGGGCAACACAGAAACAAGGTCAAAGCACCAAGCTGCTCAGCAACTGGCATTTCTACTTGCCTAGAGGCACATGCATAGAAAGGAACTGAGACCCAACAGGATATGGAGAATAGAGTTTAAAATGAACTGAGGTAAGTGCTCAGATAAGGCAGCAGATCTCTTGGCCTTCATCTGTCAAAATGAAGGAGCTTCTATTTTTATATTTCACATGATTCTCACACTGCAATAGCAATGAAGGATACTGCTTGCACATCTGAAGTTACCTGCTGCAGCAGCCCATTTTGCGGTAACTCAAATGTGTTTTTGTTACTAAATGGTTAGAACAAGCACCAGGCTTTGGGCAGGGCAGGTACAGAGACCTGGGCAATGTTATTTATCCTCTCAATCCATCCTTCCACTAATGCATATGTTAAATCCTCTATCAACAGGCCTGGGGGTCACATAGGTAAACTGCAAACAAAGCCAATCCTTTGGGATAAGCTGATGAGAGTTTGTCTTGAGAAGAGAAAGGAGGAGAAAAAAGAAAGGAAGGAGCTTGGGGCTGGATGCGTTCTGCCATCCATCCTGCTCTTGTTCTTCTGGAGCCCTAGGACACTGAGATCACATCCCCATAGAGCTCATGTTGCTGCGGGTCTGGTGACAGCTCCTCTGTGCACAAGCAGATGGAGTTGAGACCCTGTGATGTCTCCCTGGCTGCCTCCCACTGCTGTTTGCCTTGGCTGAGCTGCCAGCAGCAGCTGAGCTCGGGAAGCTGCATTTTAAGGCCAGCACTGATGCAGCCCCAGCTTCTGCTCTGGCAGCACAACCCAGGCTCCATAAGCTGCCCTCTCCTCAGTTCCCTGCACTGGGGAAGGAAGGAGATGCACAGGAGGAAGAGAGGAGAAAGGGAAGCTGATTCTCACCACAGCTGCAAGCTGCAATTTAGAGCTGCTAACCCCTTTGCTCCTTGGAAAGCTGACTCCCAAATCCCTAGGTGTTTCATTATCTCTTCCACTCCTTCCTCTAGTTTCCCTCAGGTAATTGTTCCTACGCAGCATCTACTTCACTCCAAGACAGCTTCTCCTTCTCTATTTATGTTTTCAGCATAGCGAGGCGATGGGTTTGCTCCTCTCTCTTATTCCCTGTCTTAGCTGTAAGAAGTCCAACATACAGCTTGGCACAGAAACCACTTTCCAGACTCATTCCCTGGGAAATGCTTTTCCTTGGGAAGTTATGCTGTTTGCAAGATAGAGAGAGACTGAACATAGAATGGGGCAACCTTGTATACCAGCCAGGTGATGTGACCAGGTCCAGATGAACTTCCCTCTAGACCCTGTCCTGCTTGCACACACTGTTAGAAGACTCTTCCAGCTCCAGGAGGAACAGGAATTATCATCCGGACATCACTGCTGACACCATGCTGGGGTGCAGAGACATCACCATTCCAATTACAAAGAGTGGCCAAAAGAAGCTGCAAGAACTTGCACCTATGCTCCCAGTTGGGTCATCATAACCCTCAAGATGAGCAAAGAATCATGAGCTCATCCCTTGGCAGGAAGGGACTGACTATAGTTTGCAATATTCATTATAACCTGCATAATTTAAGGCAGAGAGAGAAGGTCTCAGCCAGGGCAAATCAGAGCAATGTCAGTTTTGCACTATCCAAGCACCTGGGTCAATCTGTAACTTAAAAATACACCCACACATTTAACTCTTTTTAAAGTGTTTTCTGTTCACTTCAAAGACCAATTTGGAAATTTTTAAGTTGCTATAACTGGCAGCTAATTGCCACCCAACCCGTGTTCCAAGAAGGAGAATGCACTCCATGTTTACATCTGAGAAGATCTAATTAAATGAAAAAATAGTTCAACAGTTCAAAAAAAACAGTTGTGTAGATGTATGTGTATAACCATGATCCTCAATAGACACCTAATTATAAAAATAATCAGGTAACTAGGTTTTTAAAATATGATTATGTATTTGGGGCAAATTCAACACTGCTATAAATTTAGTGAAATGCAGGAAGAGGCACACCTAGCAGGAGGAGGAAGGCAGTCCTAGCAGAAGGAGACACAATCTTATTTTTCTTCAGCTTCTGGAACAACTCCTTCTTGAGTGATATTCAAAACCCTCCTGGTGTGACTCTGTGCCACATGCTTTAGGTGAACCTGCACGTACAGAGGGGTTGGACTAGACGATCTCTAAAGCTCCCTCCTCATCTTAATGATTCTATGATCTAGTAGCTTTAGGATCACCTCCCAGTAATGGATGGCCTCCATCGCCACCAATTCTACAGCAACAGCACTCCATCTGCAGCACAAGTAACTCCCAACTTGCATGGAAAAGAATCAAATCTTAACACTTCAGGCTGAGCCTGAGACTAACGCAACAACCTACAGTCACCATTGCCTCCATGAACCAGTTGCTTTCATAGAAGCACTCTCTGTATAGGCTTTTAAATTGAAGTCCAGCAGCTGAGTAGGTGGCCACCTAATATCTCTGGGTACTTGCAGAGATTAGCTGAGAGTCCAAATCCAGGTTGACGTTACCTCTCAGAGAAACATGCCTGCAATAAATAAGGCTGTGCGCAAGTTGTTGTTCCTGCTATGCTGGTCTACTCAGCCACTTACTGCCAATATGTTCCTCATTAGCACTCTGGGAAGCTGTGAGTGCATAAGGCACTCTCTGCAGCTTCATTTTTATTCTCTTCTCAAACACACATGGAAACACTTTAAAAGTAAGAGCCCTGGGACCTCTGCAAGGGTGACAAGTGATGAGATGAGGAGAAGAGACCAGAGCCAGCCCCTGACAAATTTGAACCATCCAGTCTTTAATGCACAACAACCAAAAAACTGATGCTAAACAAACCTAGTTCTTTTCAGAAAGGAGATTACATGTGTAATGGAAACGTTATGTACATGGGAAGTGTGGCCTACAAAAATTGGTTAAAATTAAGAGCCTTCAGTTAGCTTTCCATGATTAATGGAATTTCTCATACATGTGATTCAGTCAACATTTCCATCTCTATTGGAGTCTATGGAGAGTTCCCTATTTTTTTAATTCCAGAAAAATGGAATTTTAAGACTGTGCAACATTTCCATAACTTACCGTGACCAAATGATTCGCAGTTTCCTCCCTCAAATGCCTTCTCATGAGGTAGAGGTGAAAATAAGGGAAATAAAACAGTAATGGCTTCATACCTCCTACCCAGCATAGAATTTTGCTCACAGTATCATGGAGCAAGAGGCAGAAGCTGCAAAGCAAAGCAAATAAATGCCCTGGTTCCTGATCAAAGAGCAGGAGAAAAAGGTGATATTCCACAATAGTTGTGCCTGAGGTGTTATGGAGATGCCCTGTCTTTTGCGTAAGTGAAAGAAGGCCTGGCATAAGTCAATTTGTACAGAGAGAATTGAGCCCTAGCCCTGACAAAAACAGAAACAGACCATTAATGTCAAACCCACAGGACTTCAAGAGTTAAAGCTGCTGGAAGAAATATTTGTGCATGCGCTTTCATGCCACTACAAGCAGGAAAAAAAAGTTTTAAGTTCTCTGCACTGGCACAGCAGGTTCAGCTTTGATCTCTCAAGATGTTCATTTCCTTCATTAGGCTTTTCTTAAAATTCACTTTTATGAATCCTTTTAATTCCTCCCTTACATTCCTCCCCATAAAAGTGTCTTTAGCTTCATTCAACAGAGGAGCAGAGTGGAGGAGGAGGATCTCAGTTGCCACTGAAAGTTACCTGGAGCTGCTAGTCATACACAGGGATGCTGAATCTCATTGTGCGAGAGACAGCAACCGAAGGAAAGAAAAACCCTGCTAAGGTAACCTCCCATTAAAGGGAGCACAGAGAACAAACAAAGGAATAGAATCACAACCCGTGGGTGTTCAGAAAGGTACAGCATGATGGAGAGCAACAGGGAGCAGCCCAGCAAAACTGGAATTATCATCATAGCAAAACAGGCAAAGACATGCAACAGGGAATCCCAGAACTCAAAACTCAGCCCTTTTCTCACCTCCACTTGATTTCTGCTGGTGCAAGACAACCTTGATCAAGGCATCGAATGGCAGGTGCTTTAAACATTAAAACAATAATAAGATGTAGCCCTGGTTCATAGGGGTGAACGACAGGGCTTAAAAATGAGTTTTAAAAAGTGTTCAGCACCCACCTATGTTCAGGGTGCTGCACCAAATTGATTCTAGCATCCCAAGCATGTGATTGACAGTGGTGGTTCCTGTCAGGAGGCAGAGGGACCTCCTTTGAAACATCTTGCTGTTTTGGCAGCAATAGGAAGAATTGCAACAATCACCATTACTTTCCATACAGTGAAGTTTAGGCAAATACCACACTAGTCTTTGCATAGGTCAAGTTCTGCTTGAGCTTTGGGAATCTGCAGGGAGTCAGATGTGTCGATACAGGATTCTCCTACCTGACCTCCGTGCAGACTACAATGCATGGCATTTGCTTCTCTAAACAGAGGACTGAATCCTTAATAACATGCCACCTTGACCACAAAATAAGGCTAGGCTTCTAGCCTAGCAATAACAACAGATGGAAAGGTACTGCCTGGCTTGCCAGATCCAGCCCCCTATTGTAAGCAACTGAACTGTATAATTCTATTCACAAAAAGAAACCATGCTTCTTTTTAAGAGCAGTTTGTGGCTTTACCCTCATTATTCCCATTAAAAACTCAGCTCCTTACGATTTGCTAGTTACTTGCAGTAATCTAAACAAAAATGAAAGAATACAAGTGAATTGTTAAGACTATTCACCAACTCATTCTTGTAGATGAACTTGCTTCAAGTCCTTGGAACCAGACACTGTTCTTAATGAGGAAGCTGTGTCCCGGTTCCTGCTTGGCCTGCAGCAAACCCTTGGGGTTGGATCCTCTGACCTGGGGGTAGCACTTTCCCATTTTGCTGCTTAATCTGCTTCTATTGGAAAAATAACTGAGCTGTAGTTTCCAGAAAAATTCCAGAAGATGGATCCTGACCTCAAATAAGACTGCATAAAGCATGAAAAAACATTGGGAAGGTGGCTCTGTTTATAAGGCTGGTATAGCAGAGATAAGAATCTGGCCTACCTTTTCTTTTTTGATGCTCACTTATTCATTTCAATGTGAACAAAACAAGATTTAAGAGGATTCAGCAACTGCAATAGCTCAAAGAGGATTTCTTTAGCCTTGGAAGCACAGGCCTCTACTTTTCTGCTGCATCAACCCCCATCCTCCCCCATTCCAAACTCGACTTCAATTACATTTAACAAAGCTAGGTGGATGGGCAGCATGAAGCCAGATGAAGTTCAGTGCAGACAAATACAAGGTAATGCACTTAGAAAAGGATAATTTGAACTATACAAAGAGTAGAAATATACAAGAAAAAAATACAGAATACTTTTGCAAGATAATCATCTGCTGTGCACAGAGTGGTAGGGAACTCAAAGGACTCTAATGGAAAGAGATGGAAATTCCTTCCCAAGGAAGGAAATTCCTTCCTTTGCTTGTGCCAGATGACAGTATTCTGAGCTCACCCTAACTTCTGCAGTTCTGCAGCACCAGCAAATCCCGAGAGATTCAAGGGACTTGCATGCAAATAAAGCTGAAACACAGCAGCTCACATACAAGCAGGAAAGTAGGAAAGAAAGTCCTTGGTGCACCTTGGGAGATGGAGCAAGCCAGGTGATTCCGTGTATCTGCCCAGAAACCCCAGGACAGAGGGACAGCTCTCAGGTATCATGAAGTTCTGCATGGACAGAATACTAACCACTACTAGACATGACCCATAGATGTGCTAAGGACACAGTAAAAGGACAGGATCCCATGTCCATTTGGGATGTCACAGCAGGACCCTCTGCCTCTATACCATGCACATATGCCACAGGTCCAAGTCTTGAACCCTTTGTGTTCTGAGGAATCAAGCCAGAGCCAAGGTAAGCGCACAGCTCCTGTTTCCAGCCTACTACCAGGGAACCAAGAGCCAGCACAAACCCCACGCTGTCCATAACATCACCTGGACCTGCTGGAGAGCAGAAACCACCATACACCCATAGTCCCAGAAAGCAGGGCCTGGGCAGCACATCCTGGGTGTCACCCAGATGTTCTCAACTTTCCTCTCACCTATGGAGCAAAATAGAAGGTTTTCCCCACTCCCTGTTCAATGCTTTGAACAACAAGGGCTTCTCCGCTCCATATATCTAAAGAGGGGGGAAAAAGACAGTATGTGCTTGCACACAACTGTTTGGAGCTTGCACTGACCCTAAATCAGAGAGAGCATCACCACCTGTGTGGTACCTTGCTAGCAGCAGCCAGCTAAGGAAAGGGGGGGATCACAAACCTCTGCTAGACTCTCCTATGCTGGAGCCTGGGAAAGGAGAGGGATTCTGTGAAGTGTGGGGCCATCTGATGGCGGAATCACACAGTGCTATTAAAAGAATCCCAAATGCTGAGCTGTTTTGCTCCATTCCTCTTCAGCAATTGAGTGCATGCCCTAGGGGTTTGCACCGTGCAGGGACGAGAGGAAGGGAGAGGGAACAGTATTTATATTTGTCTTCCCAGATTTAGTTTGTCTTTATCTCCAGCTATTTTGAATGTCATGGGGAGTTAATGAAGACATGTTGTGCATCTGCAACGCATGGAACAGCTTCTCCCCTGTCTCAGCATATTAAATTCTTTTTTACTTACGTTAGGAGTTAGAAGAAAAGAACAGAGACAAAGAAAAGAGGGAGAAAGAGATAAAAAGAAAGCATTTTCTTTCTCCTTTCAGTTCTCAAATTTGCATCGCACAGCATTTTGTAACCTCTTCATCAACTCTGTCTTGATTAGGGATGTCAAGAACTGTCCCAGTCCTGTTAGCAGGCCATAGCAACACTCTCAAACACTGCATTAAGGATCCACTCGCTCCAAAACCTGCTCCCCATTGAAAATTTGGGTCGGAGATAGGGGCAGGCAGCAGACGTATCTTGTGTGCTAACTAGGTATCCTGTGTAGGTGACCAGGGCAATTGGCTTCTAGTAGGACATACCTACCTGCAGCCACCAGACACAAGGAATATGCTATATGGCTGAGACCTTAAGAGCTTCCACCGCACACAGACACTTATGGATCCACAGCATAGATATCCTTCATTGCTATCCCTGCATTACAGACAGGAAACTGAGGCAGACAGCAAATAAGGACTCAGATCTATAAAGACTTTCTAGCCTCCAGCCTCTGCCTTAGACAATCCCTGGTTTAGATCTCCCCAGTCACTTCCAAGAGTGGAGACAAGGCAGTGTGAGAGAAAAGCCCACTCCTGGGATAGTCCATCCTCATCTCTCCTCACCACAGCCCAGGGAAGAGCAGAGGCTTTTCTTAATCATGGAGCCATTCTCACAGAAATTAAGGTTTCCTTTCTTGGCATTTCCTAATCTCTCCCTTTTCCTGAGGCAAGATCTGGCACACCTTAGATGTTCTGGTTTGGCCCAAAGTTTTATTTAGACTGCTCCTTGCTTTGGGGATTCTCTGTTTATATCATTGTAGGGTGTTAATAAGGGCAGAATGGTTTCCAGATCCACACCAGCTGACTAGATTTCCTGAATCCACACCATCTGTAAAAACAGAAATGTTCCTTTCTCCTTGTACATACAGATAAATGCACTAAGGGTAAACCTCACAGGGCAGCAGTACAGGAGAGATTTGGACTTCTGGCCCAAGTGAAACCCAGCGAGCTCTGGAATGAAGAAAAAACTACCATTTTTAATATGGAAGCACATTGGAAAGGAGACATCACTGAGCACAGAGAAGTTTGACATTTTAAAAAAATGCACTCGGGAGTTTCTGGCACTTTTCTCAGGCACATCTGGCACTGGCCACCCTCAGAGACATGCAGACCTCAGGCCCTGGCTGGTAGTAGAGCACTCGAGCATCCCTAGCATCCAGCCTTTCCACTTCAAGCCAAGCTTCTCTGGAAAGTCACCAGCTTGACAGCTGTTCAGGACAGGGCTACGCACCAATCCAGATGCTGCTCAGTTGGGCAGGGAGGCAGCAGAGCGGCAGTAGAAGTGCTTGGGAGATGAGACGCTGAGGGTCACCACCTGTGGAGGGGACCAACAGCCCTGAGCCCTGTCCATGGGCAGGACTTGTTTGCTTTCAAAGAGCAAAGCAACTGAGAATTCAAATGTCTAATGAGTATCAGACATGCTGACCTGAGGGTGCCTGTAAACAAGAGCAAAGTTACCCGCAGCACAGCCTGCATGCTGCTCCATTGCACAGGCACGTTGGACAATACTGTGGAACAGGGATAGGTCTTTCTGCACATCCCTTACTCCTATTATGTTCACCCAACACCTCTACCAGGCAATTCACCAACTGTCCAGCAGGTATCAGTGCAACCAAGCTACCAAACAGAATATTTAATCAGTTCGGTAAGCTGGATCAGTTTAACACAGTTACCAAGTTGAGTTGCGATGGGCAGGGGACAGATTTTGCAACTATGAATAAGGGCAGAGCTTCATGGGCTGCCTCCGCTCAGCAGAGATGAAGTGTCCCTGAGGCTCAGCCACCACATGTCACTTCCTCCTAAATTATGGCTTTGATGCAGCCAGTCCTGTCACAAGGAGATAGGAAGGCACAGCAGCAAAATCGGAATAGAAATGAACAGCTTTGTAAGAGAGCTAAGGAGCGCCTGGAGCTCACAGGGACAGCTGGCCTGACGGAGGCACTTGCTTCCTCCCCATATCCCTCCAACCAAGCTGTGGTACCTGAATACATTTCCTTCCTCTTCCTATTACTAAAAATGTAACCTGAGAATGGATCTGGCCTTTAGTGACCAATTCAAACCCACCTCAGAGATAGCGGCACTTCTGAGATAAAGACACTGCACCCATGGGGCAGCTCACCTCCAAACACCATCTGCTCCACAAACAACTGGCAGCTCCAGCTGCAAAATCCAATCACAACCACCCACTGAACATATTGGTTCCTGGAGAAGTTTGAAAACACAGCCCCTGAATTTCAAACTTCATATTAGTCACTGTGGAAAGATATCTTCTCCTTCAGAGGCTATTTCCTCAGCTTTGACCCATCTGAAAATTGAATCCCTGCTTATTCTTTCCTATCATTGGGAAGTATTTCATAGATCTATATCCCATACAGTTACAATAGTGCAAAGATCACATAAAACTTTATTAATCCAATTCAGTCATATTTAGTTACACAGGACAAAACTATGCCCACTCCAATCCAGCAGTCTGTGCCCCCTTCCACACACAGGGTGTCCATGTGTGTTCAGAACCAATCTAGTCGCCAACTTCAGTGTTTCAGCAAATTTTGCTTTGTGGTAGCATGAACCTCATGATACTGAAGTTTAACATCTCCAGAACTTGGGATGTTCACAGCTGTAGCACAGACCCTCATATAGAATGATATTGCTCATATTATGTTAACACAGCTTTTAGTGTATGATAAGCATCTACCTCAGCTGCAGGGCCTTATCTGCTATACTTTATTCTTTAAAAAAGTCACTAAAGTTATGATTAAGCAGCCCTGAAAATACTGAGTAGGATCCAAGAAGACCGATCCATTATAAATAGCCATCTAATGCAGAATTAAACTAATGCATATACATGTATCTTGATAGTTTAGATCCATATTCTGAGTCTCCTCCCCATGAAGATGAACATCATGAAGGCATTTTTTTTAAATTCCAGTGCAATACTCACGTATTATTTGGTTAGTTGTTAATGTATTAGTGGGTTATATGTTCACACTTTATCTTTGTTAACAGAAAGTCTGACAAGCCAGTTTGATTTTAAGAACTCTGAAAATTAGGATATACTGAAAGTCATGGAATATTTCAAAATTTAACTTACTTTTTTGCTCCATAATATGAATTGGTCACAAGGGGTCTTAATAAGATCACCTGTACTTTGCTAGAGCAATGGGCCATCTAATCCCCAAATCCTCTCCAACAATAGCCAAGAACAAGCATTCCCATTCTCAACACCTTAATACTTTAACCAGGCTCCCAATAGTCACCTAGAATGATTTACCATTTCATTGTTTAACTTTAATACAGAACAGAAGGAAATACTTCTTAAAATAACACTTAACCTATTCACTTTAATATACACCAAATAAGCTTCTCCATCACATTTTTATGACAAAGATTTTATCATTCATTACAGCATTATAACTGAATGCCTGCCTCAGTTTCCCCTATGTATATGCCTTGCCCAAGTGATCACAGATAACTGCTATGATGGCAGAATCAAGGAACACTGTTCCCCGAGTCATTTTGTTGTTTGAAACCCCCAATTTCTACTTTGAAGTAATTACAAACACAGGAGACGGGAACAGACCACGACCAGCTCCCAAAAGCTCAGGTTTCCTCCAGCTCGTACAGGAGCCTTTGCAAGGGGGGAGCCCATCACTGTGCGCGCACACACACACACACACACACACACACACACACACACACACACAGATGCATAAATCAATGCAAGGGGATTTGCCACAGATAACTAGAATTCCTGGCTCAGCGCTTCCCATGCCGCACAGCTCAGCAAGCTCACCGAGCGCTTTGACAGCTGTCTCTATCGTGCAGCATTATGCACAACAGGCAGTGCTTTTGCACTGAGCTTGCTTGCTGATAGCCTAACCAAAAACTGTGTGTTCCAGCCTGCATAATTGGAAAGAGCAGGAGAAAAAAAACAGTGGAAAGCCCTGTGCAGAGTGCTCAGCTCCAACCTTTCTCCTTTTTCCTTAAAAACTACTGACGGTCCTTCAGAATAAGTAAGCCATTTGCTGATTCTCCCTTATCTTCTTGTGCATCAATTGGCTGGAACATTCATGGGATCAGTAAACATTTCATTTACCCTTAAGGCCAACTCCTCTGCTTCTTAAATTAAGAAGATGAATGAGAGATTTGCTCTCATACTAGCAACCCAAAAGATTCATTAGTCAAATAAATGATTGCACTTGCCTCAAGTTATGCTACTGCAACATTTGCAATGATCCTTCTGATTCCTTGTACTTTTTTGAAATCAAACAGGTTACATCTTATTTCTCTTTTTGACTTCAACAGATGGAAACAAAGGCTTCTAACTCACTGTTCCATTCTGTTTGCTCCATCCTCAAAAGCATCACTGAGCAGACACACAAAGGCAATCAGAAAACATATGCAAGCTAGCAACATTCATCCCATTTATATCAAGCGCTGTTACCATTTTAATGCAGATTTTATACAGAGTAAGAGAACCATGTTGGACAAAAGGCAACATTTCCACTGCAGCAACCCAGACCATTAGCTAAGCTGTTGGGTAACTGCGAACAGGCATCTAGACGACATCAGCATTTTTGTCTCTAGCTGTGGGAGAGAAGGGGGAAAACAACAACTTGGGAAGAGACTAAACTTCACATCCCAATTAAATTACAGCCCAGAAGCTCTGAAATTGGGGTAAAGGGGTGGATCTGAATATTTTTGGTCCAGAAAATAGAGGTTCATTCTGATGTTGGTCCCTGATTCTGCAGGCTTTTTCCATAAAAAAAAGGAGCCCTTTTGTGTAAACATCTTCACATTTGATAAGTGGATGATGAAGAACCACCTGCTGATGAGCCACACGAAGATGAGCAAAAAGCAAAGCCAAGACTCGTGTTTCTCGGCATTTGTCTCTAAATCAGCTTTAAGCTGTACTGACCATACTTAGGCAGTTTTAAACGGTTTCTATTTTAAGAAGTGTTTCAGCAAAAGGCAGCAACTCAGGGCAACAGAGATGCAGTGAAGCAGTCAGCATTTTGGAGAGCCATCAAGAACGACAAGCACTAAACACAACTCCCAGAGATGGCCTGATGCAGAGTCCTACACCTGGGGAGGAATAACCCCAGGCATCAGTACAGATTAGGGGTTGACCTGCTGGAGAGCAGCTCCACAGAGAGGGACCTGGGAGTCCCGGCTGACAATGTTAGCCACGAGTCAGCAGTGCCCTTGTGGCCAAGAAGGCCAATGGGATCCTGGCTGCATCAGGAGGATGTTGCCAGCAGGTCAAGGGAGGGGATCCTACCCCTCTCCTCAGCTCTGATGAGGCCATACCTGGAATATTGTGTGCTGTTCTGGGCTCCCCGGCATAAAAGGGACGTGGAGCTCCTAGAGAGGGTCCAGCGGAGAGCAACAAAGATGATTAAGGGAATGGAGCATCTCTTGTACAAGGAGAGACTGAGTTGTGTCTATTTTCTCCAGAGAAGAGAAAGCTGAGAGGGGATCTGATTAATATATATAAGTACCTGAAGAGGGAACGTAGGCAGGAAGGTGCCAAGCTCTTCTCAGTGGTGGCCAGTGACAGGAAAAGATGAAATGGGTATAAGTGGAACATAAGAAGTTCCATGTCCATGTGAGGAAAAACTACTGTGAGTCCTGGAACAGGCTGCCCAGGGAGGTTGTGGAATCTCCTTCTCTGGAGGTCTTCAAAACCCTGCTGGAGCAGGGGGTTGGACTAGATGATCTCTAGAGGTCCCTTCCAGCCTTAATCATTCAGTGATTCTGTGACAGCACAGCTGCACAAGTGAATCAGACTTTATGAAAAATCACTCAGACCTTAAAAACTTCTCAGCAAACCTTTAACAACCCAGAGTTGAAACAGCAGAGCCTTTGGGGCTGCTATGCTCCAGAACTGCATCTTCAAGTAAAGCAGCACACTACATATACCCTCAGAAATCCCTGCTCCTTGGCATCGGGCAGGGGGGAAGAGCACACACCATGCACCACAGGTGCCAATCAGTGTCCAGAAGAGAGCAGCTTCTCCAGGGGCAACAAGAGTGAAAAGGGAATGAAGATACTCCAGTTCACATAAACATCCTCCTTCCCTGTGCCACTGCCAATGATTCAAGCGCTCATTTACATCCTAGCTTTGCCACAACTTTCTCACCTGACCTTCAGGAAGTCACTCTATTTATAGATGCAGGATGAATAACAGGGTCATTCTGCTGCATCTGCAGGGAGTAGAAGTTTTGGGCAGGGCTGATTTCACACAGCTCACAGTGCAAGGCACAAATTGAGCAGCCTGTCTTAAAGAGACCAACACTAAAAGAGTTGGTTTCTGCTTTGCCACTGATTTCACATCATTCTTTGGTTAAATTGCTACTGGTCCAGCCAGTAATTACAATGTCACATGCAATCAGAGGCCTTAGACCAGGGGTAACACTGCAATCAGAGTTAACAGTGGAAAAACAAAACATATTTGCATATTACAGGACTGGAAGAGCCTACAATAAGATTTTTACTCCAAGAAGGGCAGCAAGCAGCTTTGCATGTGTAAAACTCTCCCACTGCAAAAGCAGCTTGATCACAACACAGAAAAACCTCTATGCATGACCAAGGATTTCATGGTGACTATGGATAGCTCCAAAGTTATCTTTCTCCTTTCCTTGCTTCCGTTAAGACCTAAGAGGGTGATTATCCCCACCTAGGGAAGGGGGCTTAACCCCAAATAAGTCAATCTACACAAGGAAAGGCAAAAGACAGGAATTAGTCTGGCTGGGGTTAGGATGAAGCACCCCTTACCCAAAACACATGAGGACCTCCTTATACTGCCACAAATGAGGAAGCCCTCTCTAAACCAACTTCCTATCCTACCTTTTGCATATCGCACCCAAGAAGTCGGGACTCTGGATACAGCAAAAGTCTTGATGGCAGCCAGAAAAGCCAAACAACTGGGGCATGAGTTCCCCAATGTTTCTGCTCCCAATGGAACCCAGCTCCTTGCTTCTATACAGCAGCAAAACTAATGCACCTGTGCAGGTACTTAGTGGCTTCCCCTGCTCTCAGCTGTGCATGGAGCTGCTAGCAGAGCTGGGAGCAATTTCCCCAGAACACCTGCAGTACCAATACCCCCAAATTGGGGGCAAAAATTGCCTTCTTGTGCAAGGAGGAAAAAGGGTGGGATGCAACACACACAGTGAGCTGAAGTCAAGTTTGCAGCACTCACTGAAGGATTTAAAAACTTTGTAAGAATTTGCATTTCCAAATATGAAAAAAATGACCAAACTCAGGCTGCTGATGCCATCTAGCGGTCCCGCCCCCCCAAAGCAACCGAGGAGGCATTTGCACAGTCCTCTGGGCCCGTGAGCCCAACTCCACACAATGTCCCTGGGCACCTCATCGGCCCAAATAGGGTGCAGGTAGGACAGGTTGGGGAAAAACAAATTGAGGAGCCAGGTTTGCATGTGGAAACACATAGGAAAATCAGGTTACTTGGGGAGAAAAAAAGAAGGGTATGGATCCAAATGGAGGTGCCCTTGGTACCTAAATTTTGGAGAGAGTAGAAGGGATGCCAGAGGTGGAATATATAAAACTGCAAGGATTATGATGGTGCAACTATGTTCCTTAAAGCACTTAAACATTATTTGAAATAACATTTCATGTCTGCACTTTTGGATGTGCAAGGGCCCCGCGCCTGAAGCCTGCACTGCATGGGAGCATCCAAAAAGCTCTCAGGATTACTTTCTGATCCTGAGAACAAGGAATTCATTCCATGTATGAAAATTCCAGGTATGAAAATTCCATTCCAGGTATGAAAATTCCCAGGTATTCATTCCAGCACACGAGCAGCAAATCACAAAAGTCAGCAGCTAATATTACTAGGATGATGGTAGTCATTTTAGGATGTTCTCTGAAAAGCACATGAAAAGAGCTGCAAGGATTTTGCCTAATGTTGCTTCTACAGCTAGTGGAAAATTCCAAGCAATATTCCATAGCAGTCATGGCTGCCACACAGACCTTGGCCTGGTCCAGAACACCCCATCAGGCAATGACACCTGGCACATGCACTAGGATGAAAAGAGGGGAAAAAAAGGAGGCAAATTAATGCAATTTCCTGCAGGGATCCAGTCAGATTGCTGGTGTCGCCCCAGGTTGCGGATGGCTGCGCTGACCCTTAGCATGTGCTGACACCCATCTTGCTCTGTGCAGTAAAACCCACAAGCCAGCAGGCTGCTCCCCAGGGCTGCCTCCTGCCTTGCAGTTTCTGCTAAGAGGTGAGCAAAAGCAGCAATTATCTACGTGTTTTAGCCAGACCAGCAATTTAGGGATGACACTTGGAGGTTGAGAGGTAGATCTGCAATTCTTAATTACTCTTATCGGGGAAAAGCAACACAGGCTGATGCTTGTAAGCCACAAAGAACACATTGCACCTGAAGCCAAGGGCAATGGAGTTGCAACCAGACCACACAGCCTGATCCCGATCATTCTCCAAGCATGCAGTGAAAGGGCTGCTGGCCAGTGTGATGCCAGACATGGCACTAGGGATGCACATGTCACCATCTTGCCCAGGCACCCATTTTTGGGAGAGCTAACATGAACTTGTACCTCGTTGTCCTGGAGCTCCCTCTCCACCTGGCTGCCCTAGGTGCTTTTGAGCTCCCTACTCTGCTTTTGGTAGGTAATTTGTATGGTTGAAAAGGTTGCTTGCACAGCCTTAATTATGTGAATACATATTATTATTATATATTACAATGTATTATAACTTATGTGGAATGACTATCCCCACCTGCATGCCAGCTGTAATACCAATGACCTTTTGCTCTGGAGGACAGATGTGCCATCCCTGGCTCTAGACATTTAAAGCAACTGCTGCCACTGAAACCGAGAGAGGGTAAAGAGGGGCTCTGAATTACAGCCAGCTGAACTGAGAGTGCACCTGAAATGGGGCCAGGTAGTGGGAAAGAAATATGTGATTTTGTCTTCAGTGGAATTAAGTCCTCATGTTAGGGATGTTATTAGCAATGGCCTGTTCTGGAGATGGGTTCACATGCCACGCTATGCAGCGCGCTTTGCTTCTTCACCCATCTGTTCCCTTTCTGACCCTAAAATGTTCTGGCACTGGCATCTCTCCTTGCAGCTGCTGGCCGAGCATCCTCTTTGCAAGATGCTGGTTGTGCAGAAGACAGTACTGTGCGTTGTCCAGAAGGTGGCAAGCTTTCAACTTGTATTGCTGCATGTTCCACAACAGACACAAATTAGAAGGCATCTCTTAAGGCAGACAGTTAACAGAAATAAAAGCAGTACTGACAGCATGACAGGCTGCCCCCTCCAGCTTGGCTGGCACTACAGCAGAATGCTTTTCCTCTTAGCTCCTGGTATAGAGATGATCCTGAGGTTTTTTATGGATTCGACCAATTTTGGGGAGCCACTGACAAGAAACACATGCTAGTGCAGCTCTGGTTACCTCAAACACATCCTCAAAAATCACCGTGCCAAGAACTGTTTTTACATGTGCTGCTTCCAGCATCATTCAAATGAAGGAATAAAATCCTATCTCCCTCTTTCTTCCTCTTCTGTCTAATCAATCTGGAAGCCCACTGAGGGCTGCTAATGGCATTGCCAAATACAGAAGGAGAGCTGGAGACAGTCAATACTGCAGCCTTCACAGGCACTTGGGGTGAATAACTGCATAATAATACACGCCTAATAAAAGCTACACACCAGCCTGTTTCTTATTCTCTTTACAAAGCCCTTCCTGCAGTCACAGAATTTAATTCTTCATCCATGTCTCAGATCTCTAAGTTTTGAACTCTTCCCCTCACCCTATCAAATCTCTCCCAGTTGGAAAAATCGATTTGAAAGATACGCAAGGCAGTCTGAAAAAAACAGCGAGCAGGCAGGGAATTACCCCTCATATTGTTGAAAAGAAACCCCCTGAAAGCGGCACGGGACAAAACCGTGCAGGGTGGAACAACTTCTACTAGCACTGCTTCCAGTGACCCCTTTCTGAGAGTGCTATTGATTGTTCATGGTAGCTTTAAACCGGCTTCTATTAATTGTTTCAAACTGAGCGATAATAGAGAATAGCTTCTCCTCTTTAAGCGCTCTCTTTGATGGAGAAATCCCTCCTAATTTCCAAAGCAGGCATGAGATGCTTGGGAACAGGCTCTGGCATCCTTCCAGCAGTTCTTCAGCTCCTGCCTGTGCCCTAAGGGCCTCAGAGCTCTACATCATTATCCTGTAGGGAAGGGGGAATCGCAGAGGAAGGCAATACCAAAGGAACCCACCACAGATGTTCTACCATTTGTTAGCAGGAGCAAAAGGTGGGAATCAGTGTCCTTTCTCCTGTGAGAGTCCCATAGTAGACACTGTCTGGTCCTCTATCTCCTATCTAGTCCACACACCATAGAGCTAGCTGAGGCTGGTGGGACTGAGATGATGCCAAATTGTTGTATTACACAGTGAATAGTCTGGTGAGAGCTCCGAGCTGAACCTTGCTTTAACATAGGAGGGACGCAAGCTCGGGCTCTCCACCCTCTATGCACTTGTCACTGACGTTTTGGGAAAAGCAACTCCAGCCATCCTGGTATTTCTCCAGATAAAACTCCTCTGTGAATCCAAGACAAATTAAAAACTAGCGGGGAGAAACTGAAACAATTTTTGTTTGATTGTTTTTAAATTACCGTATGCCAATTAGAGAATGAAATACGCTGTGCCACTGTGATGTAGTCTCAGACCTTCTGAGGATCAGCCTGGCAGCCTTGACAATAAGGTAAATAGAAAAAAAAACCACTTGGGCATCTCTAATTTAAACTAGAGGTTAGACTGGTATTGGCACTAGGATATGAAGGATGTCACTGCAAGCTACCTCTGTGTATTCACACAACCATGAGCTTTGCTCTGCTCTACACCATTTCCCTGTAGTTTTGAGCCTAGGCCAGAGTCTTCTGATTCAGTTTTAAACACTTGCCTTAACACTAACAAAATACACAGGAACTTAGATTTCTACTTTTGGAGAGACTTTAAAGAATAATAGGTTCCTTGGGGGTATGAAACCAATTGCAGCAGTTACACAGTTATTCCATACTGACTTTTCCCCCATCTTCATAGTGATTTATGCACTTCAATCTTTTTAAAGTTTCTTAAGAACTACAAAAAAAGTGGCAAGATAGTTAATAAAAGGACCTGAGGTTTAGGTCAGCCAGGATGATCTGAGCCATCTGTTCTGAAATCTATGGATTGAAGTCTTGGAGTCGGTCTCTTAAGTCTGAAGGAAGAAGTAGCTTCCCTGAGGCCAGTAGAACAGACTTGGCCTAGCAGGACCAAATGGTTGTGTTTTTCTCTGTGTTTTAAAGGAGAACAGTATTTCAAACATTGACTTGCATCTGAAGAAAGACAGTGCTGATTCACAGTGTGCCTGGGAGACAGTGATTCTGTCTTGTCCATCATCCCATGACAAAGGAGAAAAACAAAAAAAAGTAAGAGCTCTTTCGAGCTCTTCAAATCCTCTTCCAACACCATAGCAGTCCAGCCCCAAGTAAAGTAAGAGTCTGAACTTTCTAGAGGGGGCTAGGCTAAAGATCTCATGTTTTTGCTTTAACCAGCTGCAGACTTTGAAATGAGTTTATCTGTCATTATGGTCTCCTAGTAATTTTATATCAGATTTCAGATGAATCCTGACACTATTAGTGAAATTTTACAGTTGGGAGTTGCTGAGGTCTGACTGCTCCACATAAGCTTGAGCTTATGAAAAGATTCATCTCACAAAATTGTGTAGAAAGCATGAAGTGCTAAATGCATCTTCCATGCAACCACTTGGGAATTTATCATGCGATCTGAAGGAGCAGGGCCACTGACCTGGTAA
>JAUBOD010001040.1:7450857-7460920 GCA_032353885.1 Nothura maculosa
GTGCTAAATGCATCTTCCATGCAACCACTTGGGAATTTATCATGCGATCTGAAGGAGCAGGGCCACTGACCTGGTAACGCCTGAGAGTATCTGCCTCTATATCTGTCATTTGGGCTGGCTCTTGGTCCAGGGGAAACCAAGTCAGAGCCTTTTCCTAAGGGATGCACGACCAGTCCAAGCACTATCATCACTTAATGACAAACTCATCAGGGACATCATCAATGCGATTGCCCCCAGAATGAATTGCCCTGGCTGAGAAAGCAGCTCAGCCAGACAATTTGAGGGAAGCCAACACAGCCTATTTATAGAGATGGAAAAATATCTATAAACCCAGTAAAGGAACTTTGAATCTGTACCTCACACTTAGCAGCTAACGCATTACCCTGCGTCTGGGAAAGCCAAGGTTCATACTCTTTCTCTGCCTGGACATTTGTCCAGATACGAAGACATTGGCCAGTTCTCCAGGCCTTCCAAATACCTTGCAACTCAGGCAGAATAGAAGCTCAGGGCAGCCTGGAATAACTGATGGACAAATGCCCCTACTGCCTATTCAGTTCTACTCAAATATTTGTGCAGCAAGTCAGTGCTCTCTGCTCACTACACTCACTGTGTATGTGCTGTTCAGCCCAAACATGCTGATCTGTCTGGAGATCCCAGTAGGATTTTCTGGCCCTCATCACCTCATTCTTTTGGTTGCAGAGATCCAGGGTGAAGACATCATTTCCTTACGGTATTTCAGCAAACTGGCTAGTGGGAACTTCCATGTTCAAAGAACAAGAGGATTTAGTTACAATACTAAGGATAATTTAGCACAGGCAGGGATTAATTTCAGTTGCTGTTACTGCACATCGCTGTGCCTAGGTCTAAAAAGGTGTAGAGAGTGAGAGGTCAGATTCTGATACCCTCTGTCACTACTTGGAAATGAAGGAAAGTCCCTAACTATCTGGGGGCCTGTGAATTTCTGGCAGCTTGGACTTTTTTACAAAATGGTATTAGATTGACTTCAGTTGAGGTACATCTATTCATCAGTCTAAAAATTGCATGTCTTAACTGAAATTAATTTCTAAAGTGCACCGGATTTTATAGTCTGAAAACCATGACTTCATGGTAAAACGTCATTTGATTTCTGCCTGAAATACCACAGGATGCCATTTTTTCTAATTTCCTCCCCCTGTGATCATGATAACATAGCCCCTTAGGCACTGGAAAGCCAGAGAACATCTGCCAAGTGAAAGAGATGGAAAAGTGAGAGTTGCCAGTAATCCAAAACACAGTGAAGGAAACAGCGTTTGAGAGACTGTTGTGTGATAGGGAACATTGTGTCTTTTTGTTCATCAATCATGCGGAGTGGGGAAAAGATAATATTTTTTGAAACACTTGGAAGCAATTCATAAAACTGCTTTGAAGCAGATTCCAAGCAGGGCTCTGCTTACCTTGTAAATCTCTCTCTCTCTCTATAAAATTTTAAATAAAATGGCAATAGTAATGAAAAAGAATTTACCTCTATCTGCCCTTCACATTTCAAAAATGGTAAAGATAGAAAGCAGAACAATGTGGTCAGTATTTAGGCTTAACCCTGGCTGTGCTGTCAGGGAAGCCTATCAAAGCATCCTGTGCTCACTTTCTGCTCTGACAGCCTTTCAGACTGACAGTGGTGCCAATCTATTAAATTGCAATGAGGCTAGTTATATTATGGGAAAAAAGAGATGAACTAAACTAAATTCAAGGGACACAGTAGAACAAGTTTTTCTGGAGATAAGCATGGAGTCAAGGGAGAGCCTCTTCTTAAATTATTAACAAATTCTTTCCAATTAATATACCTCTGCACATGCAGTGATTCAGGCCTAGGCAACCTTGGGTTCTAAGAGCGAATTAGATGCTTTTTCTGTGTTTGCTCTCTCGTTACTCTTTCAGTAAAAGTCTTCCTGAGAACACAGCAGTTCCCCTCCTCCAGGAGCAGGCTTGCTCCTGCTCCTGCTCACACCAGTGCAACTTCTGCAACTGACTTTAAAAGGGTGGGAAACCTAATTCATTGGGTTTTCACATAGCTCTTCAGCTTGTGATGTTGTTTCTGGTGGGTTCTGAAAGATTTCTGGGATCAAAAACAAATTTACATCAAACATAGAAGCCAAAAAAAAACCCACATTCCTGAGTACCTGAATGAAGTCTTGCCTCTTCCCTTTCATGCATCTGCCTTGATGGTAAGTCTTGGGGGTGCAGATGAATGCCCATGAGCTCTCAGAATGTGACACTGCCATGAGCTCTTAGAGCCATTTACTAGACATGACACTAAGGCCAGGGAAAGACATTGTGTTTTATGGCCAAGACACCAAAGATTATTCCGGATATATATAAATTGCCATCTGCGTGGGAAAAGCACTAACTCTCAGCCTCTTTAGCAAATACACTGAAAAATGGAGATGTTTTCATGAAGTTTATCTAATGCATTGTCGACAAAGCAGAATGACTAAGGATGCTATAGTAATAAAAGAAAAATCTTGAAAGGAAAAGAAAGCTAAAGAGCCAAATAATAAGCTAGATATCATTTGGAGTGATAGAGGTCAAAACGAAAACAAACAGTTCTTGCCCTTTTTGGAAATTGCAAAGATAAGTCAGGGTTGGATTTGAATGTGATAACCTCCTGTATGATTTTGGTTCCTGATCCCAAGAGATGAAGTTAGAGTCATGTGAAAGATTTTGGGGCACAGTGCTGACGAGTGGCTTGTCCTATTCTAACCAAGGAAATACGCTCACAACATGAAGTATTTGCAGAAGAACTGGCATTGCTTTCAGTCCTTCTTTGGGCTGTAAAGGCAGCATTTACATTTGTGAATGTAGACAGTTAATGACTTTTCCTTCCACTCTAATGTCTACTATTAGCAACCTAGATCTATAGACAGTTAAAAAAGGTATTCTGTATTTATTTTTAGCTGATGAACTCATGCTGGCAACCTGTAATCAGGAATTTAATATGAAATTATTGAGATGTTATTTTTGAATCTCATCTCCTACTCATACTGTATTTTGAATAAATAAGAGTATCAGAGGTATTTTCTAAATGAATTAATTAATAATACAAAAATGCACACTGACATTTTACAGATATCCTACAAATATCCTATATGAGTGTTTGACATTCCTAAATTTGACAAAAGATACTCGAGGCATAATCTATACTGTTTTAAGAGCAAGTCTATACATTATGCAAATGCCATACCCAATGAAAACAACATAAAGTCTACCCTTTAAATCACTTTGATGACAAAGAATCCTAAAGAAACTAAGCTCCAGACAAGTGGCTATTTCCACTTTAAGCAGTAGCCATACTGGATGAGGAGAATTCAAGGGAAGAGTTTCACATCCAAGAGCATCTCAAAGACAAAGCACAACAATGAACAGGACACTTTAGATTCCCTGTCAACTATATCATCTCCACGCCTTAGCGCTTTGTTATTGCAAAAAGGTATTTGTGTTCTTTAAGGTTATATATGCTTTAACAACACATGCTGGAAAGTATGCCATTGCCTTCTTCGGTTCTGCCTGCATTATCTTTTCTTCTAATGCAGCCCTTTCTAAAGCAAATCAGACTTATCTTAGCAGTTTTAAGTGCAAGTTTTAGAAGGGTAGGTATAACTGCAGGAGGAAATTGCTGCTTTGAAGGAAGCTTAGGTAGCTTTAGCCAAAGTTAAAAAGACCTGGAATTCTAGTGTTGAGGGACTTGGCTTCAGTCCTCTGCCATGAGCATGGTGATTTATAGTGAGAGCCAGGCAGGCTTTATAATAAGAGATTTGCTCAAAGCTGAAATGGAGGATGGCAAATACTAAGTGTAAAGCACTGCTTCCCAGTGTAGTCTGACTTTGCTTGGAGGTTTTCCATGGGAAAGCAAAGTCTGGTGAGATCACATCCCAAGCTGAACTGATAAGAGAAAAGGGAATCCTTCCACAGTTGGAGGCTGATCTATACATGTAAATATTCAAGGTCACAGCCTCCGTTAAAGTCCATCCATCGCATCTATTACTCCTCTCAATCTGAGTGATTCATAGAAATGACGCTGTTTTCACCAGCAAGGGAAAATACGCCAAGTCTTAGCTTGGCAATAGGCAACACCACAAGTTCAGCAGAGAGATGGAAATAATGCCCCCAGTAGAAAAAAATGTGGGGGAGGATATGTGTACAAAACAGCTTGGGAGTTTAGGAAAATATCCAGCCTCCTACTGAGATGCTTCAGAGTAATTAATGAAATGTTTCATTCCCTCCAGCTTCTCCAAATTCTTCCTCCCCAGGGGCACTAGCTTTTATCAATTTTTTTTCCATTTGGCTTAGTAGGTTAATAATGATGGATGGCTGGTTTATAAGGACCAGGTTTGGAACACATCTCACCTCCCACTATTGAAAATTAATCACAGCACAGTTAGCCAAAAGGTAGGTGGAAAGGAACACAAAGCTTCTTTGGCCCATTGGTGTGAGCAGGCCTGCCAATATACAATACAGCAGAGCAGAGGCATTAACAGATAGTAAACACATCAGGAGCTGATGACCTGTAGTCATCCATTTCTATTTTATACATCCTTATTGTTTGGTCTGAGCTGATAGATCACCTGCTGGTCTCCTCACATCCTAAGAGACCATCTAGCAGACTACTCAGTGTGAGGCACAGCACACCAAGGAAGATTAGAAGATCAAATGGAGATGATCCAAAGCAAAGCAACAGGGATGGTGAGTGCTCCAGAAAATGTTATCTGTGATAAAAGACTGAGAAGACTTGCTTTATTTAAGTCTGGAAAAGAGAAGGCCAAGCAAAGACATGATAACAGCGCTCAAATATGTGGAAGGAAACATCAAAAAGGATGAGAATAAACTGTTTACTGTATCCATTGTGATGAGGACAGTAAGTCAAAAGTTTAAAGAGTAGCTGAGGAAATTTTCTTTAGATTGTAAAAAATGACGGATAGTTAAGCCCTGAAAAAAAAAATGTGTTGGATTTCCCAGGACTAGAGGTTTCTGATTACAGGTCAGACAACTCTCTGCATGTGTTCCAGTGCTGAGCATAGGAGCTAATCAAAATCTCAACATCATTTCCAGACATCTTCTATGATGCATGCTAAAAATCTCTTCTACCACGGTGAAGTCGTAGAAGTGAAGGACACAGCAGAAATGCACCCATCAACAAGACTTAACAAATAACCAGATACTAAACTCGGAGGAATAACAATCTCCAGAATATCATAAGAACATCATATTTTGTACAGGAGTCGATGACTTGACTATCAGGATCAAAAACATGTAAAGGCCTATGGGGAAATCAATATTCCACTCATTCATTTTGAAAATATTCTCCTTAGTAAATGCTTCAATTATAGCAAGAAGAAAACAGAATGTTCACATTTCTGGTAGCAAAACACTACCCTAGTTGAAGATAAATATTGATTTTGGCTTTAAGTCAATTTACAAAGAAATTTAAAGAAAAAAAATCATCTCTTATGGTGCCTGTTGAGCTTTGCAAACATCTATTCAGAAAATGTTTGATGAATGACATTCTGCAGGGCACTAAATCAAAATGACCCACTATTAACAGTCTGATGAGAGGAATTCAGAAGCAAGACCGTGGAAGTGGGCTCCCATGATAGCAGTACTCATGCTGGTAGCACATCACAGGGTACAACAAGGTGCAAACTCACCAAACAGGAGAGGAGGCACCTTCAACCTAGTTCAATATGGTTGTGTACTATAAGTGTTTCCATCTTGCAGGAATGAGGCTTGTGCTTTGGTTGGGCTTTTGTTGAGGACTGATGGACACATCTCTATATAGGGCCAAATCCAGAGGGAACTTAAGGGGATCAGCCTTGGTGTAGTCCAACACACCATTTCTGTGACCTTAACAGCATGAAATGTTACAGAGGAGCCTGCAAATAAAAACCAAATAACAACAGGTTCCTTTCCTTCAAAGGCGATCAGACATCTGGAATTTGGCTTTTATTGGTTTGGCTCTCAGACTGTCATTAGGTTTAGGGGAATGCAGGTGGGCTGAGCCCGAGTAAGGTTAGTTTACTTGGCTCTTGATCTTTTCTATCTCCTTCCTCATCCACAACCTATGCTGCTCAGTATAAAACCCTTCCAGCGCGTAGCAGTTTTTTCTTTCCACTGAGGAAAAATTAATAACAAAATCTAATAATGCCAACAACAGTAACAGTAATGTCTACCATATGCTTTGTACCTTCGCCTCCCAGAGCTGCCTAAATTTTTATCCTGCCCTGCTGCTGGGTCTTCATTTCACTCGAGCAGTGAAACTTTCTCTCTGAACTCTAACCTTCCTGCCCACAACGCTTTTCTTTTTTCAGCAATAGGAGAAGCCCCAGTCCCCTGGGCTGTGCTTGGGAGGCAAATGAGCCACAGCTCCTCACCAAAAGGTATCATGGCTCCTATCTCCATAGCTGCCAGACTGCAGACACACTGGCTGACCCTGCTTAAGTCAAACCTTTCATAGGAGATGGAGACCACCTGCAAAGACACTGATCTCTCTGCAGGAGACCACCTGCAAACATGTGGTTTGCATGAATTTAAACACGTGGTATTTTAAGCATCAATTGGCTTTAAATCAAGGAAAAAAACAATGAAAGTGCATTTCAGTCAAGAGAACAAAGATGAATTTGTATTGAGATTATTTTTTATTGCATATTATTTTTTGCTAATGGCCCTAGCACTACATTTATCTAGAAAGAATATGTAGCAGTCTTCATTTTTAAAGGTGAGGCAGGAGAGAGCTGCAGGGAAAAAGAAAGAAATGACTTGAATTATACACAAACTGCTTGCAAACTGTTCCCAAGCCCTCAATCAGCAACGCTTTATAAAAGTTTAACTATTCCCTACTCAGCTTCATTCTCTTTCTTTGTTAGGGGAGGCCCTGAGCTCCTGCCAGGGACAAGTGGCAGAAAACACCATAAAAAGGCCATTATCCTTTAGGCTCTGAGCACAGCTTACCCTATACGAAGTTCTTATTTGCAGTTGTGCCATGGACTTGCTGTCATTTCTTGGACAAGTCAATTGTCTTCCACGTGCCCAAGTTTCTCCATTAACCATATGGAAGTGATGACACATATGTCCCTTCGTAAATCAACGTGGATGGGTCTAACATATTGAAACAGCTGGAGTCTGAGCCTCTCAGGTTTTTGCTGATACTGGTGCATAGCTAAGCCCAAAATGTAAGTATTTTATTGAACATTTCTGCCACCAGTACAAGTATGATTTGTCCTGATCTGCTTGATGACTTTCCATTAATTACCATTAGAAGGAGAGAGCAACAACCCAACTATCTTGGAAAGTCATTATATGAAGAGGAAATTACTTCAGACCTTCTGACTAAGCTCCTTAACTGCCTTGTTAATGTCCTAACCGGATGTGTGGAGAAGATGACATGGTTTTGAAAGATGGAAAAGAACATAGGGGAGACTCAGGCCATCATAAGACAAAGGTTTTGCTTTCCTGCTCTTCCACATGACCTCGGGAAAATCATTCAGCCTCTGCCTCCACTCCCACGCTTTAGTTTCAGAGTTAATGGACAACTCTTCTTGGTGTGGGCAGCCACAAACCATGCTAAGGAGCCTTGGGACAATAAAATCAGGGGAATTGCTAGATTACCCTCTCCAACATTTTGCATATTGCAGACCATTATATTTCACTTAATGATTCAGAACCAAATGATTTGCATTTGGATAAAATCTCTCTTCTACAAAGGCATCCGAGCTTTGCCAGAAATCATCCAGCAATATGGAATTTCTCACATAAGTTTCCTCAGCTTTAGGCTTGTCTGCTGCTTATCATTTTGTCTTCATGTGCTGCATAATGGAACAGTTCAGCATGGCCCAATATTTTCTTCCCCATAATGTTCTCACACAACATATTTACCTTACCTTTCAATACTTTTCACTGATTAAACATATTTATCCCACCAAATGTTTTTGTTCCAAAGCTTTTTCTCAGCACTCTAGTCTTTTTTTTTTTTTTTTTTTTTTTAGCTGTCTTGGAATTTTTCATGCTTCCTACAGCTCCAGAGTTACAGTCTAGAACAGTTTTGTAATAGATGAGATGGCCCAAGATGTGAGGCAACATTTATGGGAGAAGTCAAATATTCCATTAGATCAAGGGGTATAGTTAGAAAGAAAAGATTTCAAGTACATGCCTTTATTCAAACCCCAGACAAGGGCCATACAGAACTGAAACACCTTTTTGGTCCCTTTTTGCAGAGCCAAAAA
This sequence comes from Nothura maculosa, assembly GCA_032353885.1. Classification (NCBI taxonomy): domain Eukaryota; kingdom Metazoa; phylum Chordata; class Aves; order Tinamiformes; family Tinamidae; genus Nothura; species Nothura maculosa. The sequence goes on from JAUBOD010001040.1 coordinate 7,459,107, forward strand.
TTGCAGTAAATCCCTTGGTCTCCTTGGGAAAGGCACTGAGGGATATGGCTGCTGGCTTATCTGCTCTCCTCCCGGGTTTCTCTTAGTCTGTATTTTCCACCATAAATTCTTCCACATACTGTCTACACCATGTCCTTGACTGTCTCTGTGACCTGTAGCCCTCTTCTGAATCAGTAATAATAATTAAAGGAAGAGAGAAAGGCCTTTTGAAGATTGATTCTGCTTTTCACAGGGAGAGAGTTTGTCTTGGCAGAAAAATGAGATTTGTGGGAAGGATTTTAAAACGTGCCCTGCTGATTTTTGACAAGTGAGTTTTGGCTGAAAGATTATATGACCTTCTGCTATCTATTGCTGTCATGTCATCTGTGTTTGCGAATCTGTTGTTGGAGCTCTCTCTCTCCCTGAAACATATTTTAATTTCCAGTATTTAAAGCATTTCCTTTCATATCCTTGCATTGTAAGATAGACAGTTCTGAAAACAGAGTTGGTTGCGGGCATCTGCTTGATAAGAATTTTCTACCTTTAAAAACCACAGAAAGAAACTATGAGTTTCTCTCTATTGAAAGAACTTTAGGATCCTACTGCTTTTTTTAATTATTATTTCACCAGTCAGAAAGATTTAAATGATGTAACTGTATGATGATATACACCATGCTCAAGCTGACAAGCTGTCCCAAACCTGGGAGCTCTAATGATACACGGCAGGGATTCAGAGAACTCATCACAGCTAAAAAACTAAGAAATCTCTTAAGACTCATCACAGGCATCTAGCATTTTGGCAAAAACTTATTTGTACAGGTTTGGGGCAATATTTTTTTAAAGAGAACATAAAAAGCTTTGGAGAAAAGGAATTCTTACAGAGAAAAGGGTGGGTTTGGGGTTTTATAAGGGTTGCTTTATCATATTCTCCATCTGGGGCTAATTTTTTTTTTTTTTTTTAATCTATCTAAACCAAGTCATTCATATAGCTAACAGGATCTGTCTGCTTTGGAGACATTTTAAATTCCCATAATTTACCTGCTAGTTTTCTTTGCTAGCACATGAACATCAGCAGGCATAACTAGGGAAAGGAAGAGAATGGAAGTGAAGGCGAGTTTGCTGAGAGCAACCACCTGCATTCCATGTTGCCGTCACTAGCCGGCGTGTTCTCCACAGTCATTTCAGCTCGTCCCTGTTCCCAGCTCCTTCTTAGAGATTGTCCGTGAATTGAGAAATATTTTTCAAAGGGAAAAATAACAGGCAGAATACTGATAGACAACAGTGAATCGTGTCCAAAGAAACATCCAAAGACAATCTAGGCAACTCAAAGGCACTAGTGACTTGTTACATGTTTCTGCGACTATTATCACTGCTAAGGGATTCTGAATAAAAGGACCTACAATCCCTATTTCAGCCTCAGTAGCAAAGCCACGCTTTGAAAGTTAGGCTGGGGAGAGAAAGTTAATGCAAAGAATCAGATTAAGCAGGCAAAGAGGAGAGGTGGAGAGGTAGCAGGAGCCTGCACCTCCCGCCCAGGCCTGATGACAGCATGCTTGGTCCCACTCATGCCTACAAGTGCAGAGAGCTGACCTGGATGGCTCTTCAGAAACTCTGAGCATTTGATACTATCTTACCAGGAAAAGCAGTCTAGATGCATGCTCTAAGTTCCTGAACATACTTCAATTAACTAGCAAAACTTCTTTTTCCCAGATGAAAGCTTGGGAACAGATTTTAATGCTCATTTACCAACAGCCTATTAACATGTAACACCAGCCACAGTCATACTGACAGACACCTTAGTCATCTGTGTGTCATAGAATCATAGAGTGCGTAAG
>JAUBOD010001040.1:7474242-7484805 GCA_032353885.1 Nothura maculosa
GGAGCGGGAAGGTTGGACTAGATGATCTCTAGAGGTCCCTTCCAACCTTGTAGATTCTGTAGATTCTGTGATAACAGAGGTGCAAAGAAAGACGAGCCACAGCCATATCCACATCCCTCCACTCAGGGCTTGCCAGCACCTACACACAGCGCTTCCTGGAAGCACAGCACACCACAGCGCAACTGCTTAGGCCCAAGACTGTAATTAAAGAAATCCACTAGTACCCTGCTGACTACTAAGAATACAAGCAGAAAATTGTAGGCCTTAACTTAAAGCAGATGCAGGGCGTTTTGAAGTATCAACATGGAAAACAACTGAATTTTGCAGTGGTAGGAGATAAATATAACCCTGACCAAACTGACCGAATCAGCAGTTTACTAGGTTAGACACTTCCAGGGGGGCACAGGAGGAAGAGTGTAACTATGGGGAAAACTCATTCCAAAAGAGAGATCACAGGAAACGGAGATATGAGAGCCATCATAAAAGAGCTCTCGTTTACTTCAGAACCATCTCTCCCAGGTGTCCTCTGCTCTGTTGTTCTTTCAGCAAGATTTTCTGTGAAATTATTTGCACTTTGGTGCTGAAAGAATACATATCACCAGCAGTTACGGAGCGACTGGCTTCAGAGAGGCGCAGGCCTCATGAAGGCAAGTTTCTGTAGCAACCCCTTCCCAGGAGAGGAATGAAAAACAGCAGTGGAAAAAATTGCCTAGAGGAGGCCTAAAATAGATTGAAATAGTAATATCCTTACTGTAAAACAGAATAGAAGTGAAAATCTGCAAGTCAATGAGAGAATTCACACATAGAAAAATACAGATGTCAGTGAGTCACTGCCCACTCAGAGAAGCAAGGGATCTGCCTCTTCATGGAGTCCTGCAACAGCAGGAGCCACCTCTTGACATGAACCATTTTTAACAATTCATTACTCATACAGCCCTTTTTTCAGCCATTTAAAAGCTCCACAAAGGGCTAAAAAAACAGACATAATCTCTTGTTCTTACTATTGCCTACCTAAAATGAACACTGGCTGCCACAGGGATTAGCCGCAGGGTCAGTACATGTGTGGATATGTGTATGCCCAGCCAGAGCTCTTTATCCCCAATGTAGGCCCCATGGGCATTTGCCAATCACTAGAAAAAATGACCAAGCTAGATAGAATTTGAAGGTGTAAAGTTGCCAGTTCCATAGTCTCTTCACTTCTACTGCAGTAATTCTCTGCAAAGCTGTGAAATGTTGCGTACACCATTTGCTTTGGTGTACAAAGAAGCAACCAGAGGTGAAGGTGCAGAGATGACAAGATGGAAAAAGAAAAGCACTAGTATATAATGAGTTAAAACTACACAAACCACTTAACAGTCTACCAGATACGATGACCTGGTCTAGCAGTTTGGTGCCACTACTCTATTGTTTTGCACTCGCACAGTATTTTTGTTTGTTTTTTTTAACACTCAGGAGCAAGGGGGCATTAGATTATTTCAGGCTGTAGGGTAAGTTACATATAGCATATCAAAAAATAAAACACTGCATATGGCAGAATAAGGTGACACCTAAAAAAATCATTAGCTGGGATGAGAAACAACTTACTGAAACCGTACAGTATTTTTAGATTTTCTATTTCGAGGCCAGCTTCCATCCACTCCACTCCCTTATTTTCTGGTCTGGTTACCACAGCATGTCTTGAGGTTCCTTTGCCTGCCAGATTTCTGCATGAGTTTCCCCCCAACAATGATTTTTTATAAAGGACAGTCAGTACTAGGGCATCTATGGACTCAACCCACAGTTTTAACCTCAAGTCAATGTATTTTTTTTTTTCTTTTCAATACTTTCTCCTACCCTACAATCATGTTTAGCTTCTTTCCCATGATCAAGACAGCACACTGCCTGAGGAGACTCCTCAAGATTGAGAGCCCTCTCCCATCTTCTGGGTAAGAGATGATTGATTGTGCGTTTGTACACTAGGCACTACCTAAGAACCCCATGCTGTAGAGAATTTCCTATACTGACATCCAAAACCTGTTTTCTAAATGCTGCATTTGAATAAATTGCGCTATTCATGAACCCGACCACTTGTCTTGAAGGCGATCGGACCAACAGGCAGCAGAATATGGGTGAATCCATTACTGCCTGAGTCAAGCTAATAGACAATCACATTATTAGAGAACTCAACTCACTCATAGGAAGGCAATCAGACCTACAGTCAACAGACTGTGGGTGAATCCAATACTGCCAGAGTTGGGTGTATACCTGGCACCGTATTCATTATCCCTATTAAGAGATGAGTCCAGCCGCCTCCAGTCCCTCTAAGCTTTAAGGACAGGCTGCAACAGAAGGGGATTCATCTCTTACCAAATTTGCCCTTCTTTTCCCCCAAACCTCAACATGTGGTAATTGCTATTTCAGAAGCAGATTTGACCATGGTCAAGTACGGATTTATGGGGAAGATCTGGATCTCCTGTGAAAGGCTCCAGAAAAAGGAAACATGAGTCAGGAGTTAGGCAAAATAGGTTCTTTCCATCTCAGAAATGCACCCGAATTTACAATTAGTTCTGGCACTTATTCTGTATTAACAGTTTAACTCAGAAAAAGGTTTTTTCCAAAAAAAACTTTTAGACAATAATTGTTTTTCACAGTTCACACTTAATTATTCCCTCCTACACACTGACAAACATCAGCCCAGACTTGTAATCACCCTAAAACTTCAGTCAACTACCACAGGGAATGGTTTGGAAGATCATAAATATTGGCTGACAAAAAAATGGAATAGATTCAAGCTCCTACACAGAAAGACGTTGGGTAATGTTTCTCTTTGGTTTAGTTTGGAAGAGAACTGAGCTTCAGTGCGCTTATTCACAGAAACCTCGTAAATAATTACAAGCCAAATATGTCCCCCAAAACTCAAAGGAATGACTGACATATTCACCCAGTATTTATACACTCTGAATCTTTATAGACTCTATAGCTGACTAGGTGAGTATTCACTCTATTCAGCAGAATCCAGAAACTCACTGAAAATCAAGGCTTATTTTAGTAGATATTGCATAATATAGGCAAGAGTCAAATGCAAGCAAGTGCATCGTAGAGTTTAAGCAAAACCAAAACTTTAAAAAAATAAAGGAGTGAAGAAAAACATGAAAATAAGAAACGAGTACAACAGACAAAAATTATTTGTGGGTCTGAACCCAAGTCCACCTCGCCTCTGTTCTTATATAATCCACTTTTATCTCCATCTTCCTATATGAAAGTATGCAATCAATAAGTAAAAGTCATACACATCATTTGCATCGGCTTGCTAATATGAAACAAAAAACTGCTTACGAGAGCACATCATGCAAATTTTGGTGTTGAGTCAAGTTTTAGTTTTCAAAAACATATCAGAGCACTTGTGAAGTTTGATTTTTTTTAATATATAAATATAAGCAGAGGCAAACTAGAAAGGTTTCGCATGCAAATGTGGTTGGAGTACCTGGGTAGCAAAGCAGCTGTGCAAACATCATGTCTCTAATTTTGAATTGAGTATGTGCTTGTTAAACAGCTCCCTAGAGACAAAGCTCTCCATCACAACTCCACCTCAGACAACTACATTTTTGTGTAGAAAGAATGGATTTCACAATGGTCAGTAGGATACAGTCTCTCATCTCTAGGTTACTTACAGTATTCATCTGCTTTAGGGCTGATTGAAAAAATGATAAATTTGAGAACAATCTGGTATGGAAGAATAAGTCAAAAATATGTTCTGCTAGCTGTAGAATAGCATCCATATCTGCTCCAATGGCTCCATAATAGTCTCAGAGAAGAGTATTAACAGTTAAGTGCTGCAGAAAGTTCCTTCTCAGCTTTGGGAATCTTTTACTGATAACTGGTGATACAGACCTTCTGAGAGCAGACAGATCTGGTCTCCAGTACCATCAGTCTCAAAAGTCCAAGGTTACTTGAATGCAGAGGCAGCAAAATACTTTCCAGATTTGTTGCCTTTGCCTTGTCTTTGAAACAAGAAATGTTTGAGGCTACTATAAGGTGAACCACAGATGTGACTGAAAGCAGTGGTTATGATCCTTCATCTGTCCATGGTTTAACTGGTATTTTAACTAAAGCAGATCTGTAGCAAGAGAAACCAAATTTGATTCAAAATCATCAGTGAAAGAATTAAAAAAGTGATTGACTACACAGATTAATTGCCTCACTGTTAAAACAGTCCGTATTATTTTTAGTCTGTTCTTGCTTAATACTGATTTCTGAAGAGTTAGCGTTATATTATGCACAGCAAAGAGATTCTCTGCAGAGATTTTAGGCTATAATATTCCACTCTAAGTGTTTTCCTTTCAGTTTCCATGGCTCCTACTCTCTTAAAATAATTGTGATTGGTCACCACTTCAGTAGACATGAGTCAATTTCAGTAGAGACAGAAAGTGAAGAGTTACATTAGTCATTTGTTTGTAAGTCCTAGAATAAAAAAGCCAAAGAACAGACAGTAAAGTAACAGTAATATTGTCGAGGTAAGCAGCGTGGTTTTCATTAGGCACACAGAAGCAGGCATTTGGTCCAAAGAACTAAGATATTTCCACCTTTTGGAACTGACTTTAATTTTTATCTAATGTGTGCAAACTAAACACTGAGATGACTCACAAGGCCCCTTTCTGATTACGGATCAGGGAATAAATTCAAGCTTGTATGCCATTCAGAAATGTATACTACAGTGCATTAGTACAAGTTTCTGAGCAGATTCCTATACTGAGGGATCAACGTCCCCACAGTACTTAGAGCCCTGCCTCAGAAAGTCACATTTATGATGCTGTAGTGACAGATCTGCAAAGAGGATGTGGCATGTGGGGTTCAGCTGAAGGAGGTATCAAGGATACCTCTGTGATACCTGAAGCAGATGCCACCAATCTGACTTCTTACAACTAGAAGTCAGAAAGCCTCTTTTGGAGCAATATTAAATAGAAGGAGCCTTCTCAGCATATCTGTACCCTGTAGTTACCCCAAAAGAAATACTAAACTGAGAAAACTTGAATACACAGTGATGACAAAGGATTTTATTTAGTGATGCTCTTATTTTCACAGCCTTGCCTACTTGCAGGCAACCTTCTCCCAGCCTTGTCAAGAACAAAGATCCCATGTTCTTTGCTGGCAATCTGACTTCACTTACTGCCGTGGATTTATGCCAGTAAATTTGGACCGCTATGAAAAAAAAAATCTTCCTTTGAGTAAACATTATAAAAGGGGTTGGCAGGAAGGAATCCCCTCTGAAGTCAACTGGAAATATGGTGCATGCAGGAAGAGTATTTTCAACTTGGCAAAATAACCTACAGTATGTTAAACAATAAATATTTAACTGTGCCAATTTGTGCAGTTGGATCACTAAGACAAAATTCCTTTTGATTCATTTTCTTTATATCTTTATATTCTTAAGAGCAGTATGTCCAGCAAGAACATGCAACAGGCTACATTCCCTCCTCTTTCTATCAAGAAGGAAGTTCTCATTTTGGCAGGAACCTCACAGGCTATGGGTGAAGCTTTCTGCAATCTCTGGCCCTACTGCTCCCACCAGTCATGCACACTAAACACTAACAGCAGTGCTACTGCTGGTAAAAATCAGCCTTTGACTGTAAGCAGTTACCTATATGGTAGTCTTTTTTGAGGACTGGGCTGCTTCTGCTTCATCCACACCACATATTACAAGTGCAGAATCAAGGAGTGTGCTGATAAAGAGCCATAAAACAGTGGAATATTTGCAAATGACATTCTTAATCCTACTTTAGATTTTCCTTCTAGAAGAATCTCTAGGCATCTACAGAATCTTACAAGGTATACAGATTTGCAAATGCAAAAGCTTTAACCATTCAGATAACATATCAATAAGTTGCAGAAATCCATCTTCCAAATTAGTCTCTGGTTAAAGAGGAGAATTTTCTGCTTGGAGCTAGCTGCTAATGTCATTCTCATTAGAGAATTTGTTAAAACAAGAGTTGTCATATGTCTAAAAGATGCAAGATTCACATCAGTCCCAATGGGAGTCTGTTTCCCAGCTGTCTCTTGGCAATGAAGAACACATTTTCCTCAACTGTTGCATACTTTGTCCTAGACTTCAGTCTCTTTAATTTTCTATTGTATACCAGTCATCCCAGCATAACTGCCCTCAGAAATGTGCCTTTCTTCTTGGGACCTCATTCCACTTTTTCCATTTTATAATTCAGCTTTGACAACGATATACATGTTTGCAGAAAAACAACCAGCCAGTTAGCTGCCTCTATTTAGGTTAAAAGCAAACAAAAACAAACACACACAAACTTTCCTTCTATAAACTTGTGTTCATGGTTTGTTTTTTCATATATCATATGAAAATGATTTATGTGCAGATCATGATAGTGCTCTGTTAGTGTGATTGACAAAGGGTCCTTTTCTGGGCTACACTGCACAAACATATGCTTGGTCTTTCCTAGAATAAAGAGCTGTCAGTGGAAGTGCAGTGTTTATACACAGGAGCTCAGCTTCTGGAGAAAAGCACTCACTCCACTGCTGTCTGCAGTATAAGTGAGGCACATTCCTCTTGAAAAGAAATAATCCTAGAAAATCCCTGAAACTTTAAGCTTTCTGGAGGAGTACAGGACCATCCCCAAATACAAACAGAGGGACTTTTCAGTGCATTCTACTACTTGTATGACGACGATTTTTGGGGAATGTACACTATGCAAGCCGTTCTAGAGACTATGGGACTTCCAGAAAAGAACCTCTTCAACTTGGGAAATATGAAGTCCTTATAATCTTATTTTAGGGCTATTTGATGAGATCTTTGATGCACTTACATGTGAGCCAAAAGCATTTTGTGGATCTGTCACAAGCATATAATACACTATTCGCTTCCACATTTACACAGGCACATATTCATGACTCTTTCTGTCCATGTGTGTGTGTTTATCTGGCTAGATTTCAAGAAGCTTGGTTCTGGCCCTAAGTAGCAATATAAATTAGGACTAAGCCTGGTGAAATCAGTAGCTAAGGCCAGTTTAATTACAGAATCAGGCCTCCAAAAGAGCAGTGAAGTTGAATTTGCCTTTCTCTTTTTAAGAGAAATAAAAGGGTCATGCAATATGCTATCAAGTCCAAGGGTTCTGCAGGCATTCTTTCTCACTGAAAATATACAGAAATATCAGACCTTAACTTATTCAAAGACAAGAATTTTCACTTGGTCCTGTAAGAATCTTCCTATTAAACTAAAGATAGAGACCTGGACATACATTAGAACAAACAATCAAAAAACTAGCGAACATAAGGCTGCTGAAAAAGAATTCATTATGTGCAAAAAAAAAAAGTCTTAATGCCAACAATTGTTTCGTGTCTTTTTGAAGTGAGATGGTAATTTCACTCTGTTTTTGAATCACATAAGAGTCCACATTCTGTATGTACAAAACTCAAATAGAAACAGGCATAGGCTTGTAATTCCAGGATTTCTCTTTTTCTTTTACAGAAACTCCTATGACTCTCAAACAGGCCAACGTATCACAAAATGACCTTCAAAACAGGCCTAGCTGGTTTTCTTTATTCAGACTTTTACTAGGAAATTCTGATTTTTAAAGAATATTCAGGAGATAACCACAGTCAAATATGACATGCTTCCTAAATTAGACTATAAATTCTCTTCCTGCCAAATGCTCTATTACAATATATATTTCCTGTGAAAAATAGGAAAAAAGGAGAATTTTTGAAGTTTGTACTCTGCTATTTGTTTCATTCCCTCCTGAATGCTGTATCATGGAGACTTAATCTACTCTGTACTGAAAAGAAAAATTTGGCTTTAGGCTTTCTTTTCTTCATAGTTTCAATTTCCTCATCCAAACACCCTGAAAACCATTGTTCTCACTTCCCAGGATAGTGTCTTAAACAGGAGGGCAAGATAGAGGAAAGGGCCAAGGGAATATATCATTTGCTATTTCTTGAATGTGTTCAACTTTGCAGATGGCACTTACACTTCAAGTACCCAAGGGAAAGGATGAAACATTGCCTTGTGTTCAAAGAGAAAACTTGGAAGGCCTACTTTAATGACACTTTAAGAGAAGACAGGAAAGGAGAAGCAATCTACTTCAGCAGGAAAGAAAAGCCTTAGCTCAAGCTGTTGAAGGAAATAAGGTGTAAAATACGGCCTTTCCTCTGAGTTTCCTACCTTGCTAGAGGTAGTAGCTTCCCCAGCAGCTGCTCTTCTTTCTGATGCCTTCCGAAGCCTCTTTCCATGCAGTGTAACTGCACAACACTTAGCTGAGCTGGAGATCATCACTCCTGCTCTTAGCTGTAGAAAGGAATAAAGGCCCTGGGCTGAGTTTAAGTAGGGGGTGGTGGAGGATCCAGGTGAGGCTGATTTGGCTCGTTAAGGTTATTACTGGCATCAGGGCACTGGTACCCTCGTTATTCCCACCTGTGTTTCTTTCTCTTTGTTTCTCTGTTTTATTTTCCTTCCCAGAAATTCATGCACAAGGTGAAGAGGAAGACCTTTTTCAAACTAGGGTAGAGATGTTGTATTAAAAGCTGAACGGGTCTAAAAGTAGCCTCTAGCTGATATGTTCAGGAGATGGACTTACTCTGTGGCCTGCCCCTGTCCTATCTTGCTTGCTCTGCACAAGGGCAGATATATATTTATAGATCAGAGTTTCAGTCAGTTCCCATTCTGTCAGTAGTTCACAATTTGACTGTGTAAGGAGGACTCTCTTGCAAGTACTAATTTTGCACTTCACTGTGGGGAGAATGTGTTACCTACATACATAATAATTATTTCCCCTAGTGCTGATACAAGCAAAAGAGATGTGAATAAATTCGCATACTTTTGCTAAATAACTTCCTCATTTGCTTTTTTTCTTTTCCATTGAGAAGGTGAATTATATCTCATGCTTTCGGGCATCTCCTGATGACCTTTAGGGATCTGAGGGCAAGCATGTCATATGTCACCTGGGTGCTCTCCACGTTCCCCAGCTCCTTCTGCTAAAGTATCACTGGTGCTTTATTTCCAGCTGTTGCCGACTGCTCAGAACAGAACAGTTGTCAAAGATGATGCCATGGCTTTACTATTTGTTTTAACATATAAGCTGCAGTCTTGCTCAAATGCTGAGGATTGTTAAGTTTAAAAGTGGAAACAGATTTTCTCTTAAGGTACAAGGCTGGCAATGCTTCCACACCCAGGGATGGACAGACTACCTGCTCTGGTGTGGAATACCAAAATGGGAGCTCTGGTATTGGTATTATCCGTTCTTCCCCTGTTCTATGTCACAAGCAGGTTATTTTCCTGGCTTAGAAGTAGTGCAAGATGGCAGAGAATCGTGAGCAAAATGTGAACCACTGGAATATCCTATTAGGGGATAATAAGCCACTGAGCACATTCTTCCATTCCTCTGGCCAATTTCATTTTGAAGTATTAAACATTACTGGCAGGCACAAAAAGACTATCTAAGTAAATAATATAGTTTATGCTTTAGTTCATTAACTGCTTGAAGTACTGCACATGAAGGAGATAAATCAGACTATTCTTCTATGTCCTCACTGAAGCAAGCTTAAAGGAGTATTTTTAACAATATGATAATTTAACATGTGAACAAATGTACAGGTACTGCATTCAACAGGGCTGTAACAAAATAACTTTACTGCTAATGCAACATTGACTGAATAAATGCTATCATGCTCACTGCACTGAAAACAGCAGATGAGAAAATACCAAGTTAAACTAATGATTTATGTATCCCAGGAGCAGGCAACAGTAGAAGGAATCCCTAAAAGGTACAAGTAATAAATACATTACCTACAAGGAAAGTGTTTATCTCTCTTTCCAGAGGGAGGCTATTTCATGAGAAAGAGCATGAGAATTTGATATTTATTCCAACAGTTTGAAAGGCTTACAGAAAGGCTTATGCTCCCTCAAGTTCCTTTTGTCTGCAGCGAAGCTACTCGGTGAGGTTGGCAGGTATTCCAGAAGATCTACATTGGTAAACTGGCAGGCTGGCTAAAGCAGAGGTCAGGATTGCCAGTGCTGAGAAGTGATGGATTGGGAATGTGTACTGGAAAGCAGAGCAGGCTAGAGAAAAATATGGCTGGAGAGAGAAGATAAAAAAGTGTCTCACTATAGAAAGGTTGCAGCAAGTACAGAGAGAAGTTTTCACATAAAAAAGAAACAAACACAGTGCTGACTGATTGAGAGGATTTTTCTATACAACACAATGTATCTTCCTGAAGTAAAATATACTGGCCAGCTCAGAATGAGTCTGTCAGCCGCCATTGGTGAAAGGAAGGAAAATAATATAAGTGGAATGATAACTTGGCTACCTCCTGCTGAGCTTTGGGCTGGTATCATTGCATGCCATTGTACTATGCCATGGAGATACTCGGCATCTTTAGCTCAAAAACCTAAAACATAAACCAATATATAAAATAAATCTGGCTGCAGGCATTTCCCCTGGAGTACCATGCAACTATACGCAGTTTCCCTAGCATAGAGGTACTGTATGACTACTGTCATACAGTAGTCTTCATGGCAATGCCGAGACTTGGGAAGCCAAGTTGCAGGATTTGTGGGGTGACACAGACATG
>JAUBOD010001040.1:7492180-7504615 GCA_032353885.1 Nothura maculosa
CCAACCCCCTGCTGTTTCCCTCCCCTGCCTTCATATCTGTGGCCTTATCTGGAACAGTGCGCCTGCACCATGCTGTGATAAAAAGTTACCAGAATAAGTAACTGGCAAACCCACATCATTGGCAATGTCTGAAGAGTGAGTCATTCCTGCTAAAAGAGCTATTTCCTTTAAAGTGCAACAAAAAAGAATATACCACAGACATAAGGAACCAGTTGCTGAGCTTTCCATAAATGTTTCCTCTTCATTCTCAATCATACTTGTGCTCCTTGCTTTTTCCTTTTTCCTTCTAATTTCTTAGCTCCTGGTTCAAGTAATTTGTCAATGAACTGCACAGGGAACAGTGTGAGTCATCCCAACCCCAGACAAACAGTAGCCTGTGGGGAACATTCTCCTACTCACCAGGGAATATTTTGTTCCTTGGCTTTATGAACATGGTGCAATTAGAACAGGAAAAGGGGGAAAAAAAGCTATTTCAAATGTGATGCTAGGCTTTCCATTACTTCACAGAGAAACCATCTCCCCCTCTTATTTTAAAGATGAAATACTAGTGCTTATTCTCCTGTCAGTTGTGTGTATGTGAGGAAAGGGGAGGGAAGCAGGAGAAGGATTTGCTGGCTTATTTTACCTAACTCTGAAAATATCAAGCTTAGAAGTATATCGGCTGAGTAGTGGGAAGCAGCTGGAATATATCTGGAGAGAAGAGCGCAGCCAAGCATGCTCTGTAGTGGAAAGCACCCTGCGCTAAGAAATCCTGAGATAGCACAAACCTCACCGCACTCAGGGAGCCCTTAGAATATCCAAAACCACAATGTGAAATGATATTGTTTTCAGAGGTCAGACAAGAGCTAAAAAGAACTGATCTAGTTGCAGAATGACTCTCAGTACAGCCTTTCAGTATGAAAAATATGGCTATTTTCCATGACCCTAAGTCTGATGAAAATAGGTGCAAATGTTTAGTCAGAATACAGGCCACATATCTGATCAAATCTGAACATGTAGCTTCTAGGCCACCCACATAATTGAATGTCCTTAACCCCTCCATTAATGGACAGAGATCTCTCAAATATCTGCTCACCAATATGATGCACCAGGAAAGATGGCATAGAGCTCTGCTTGAAGATTCATGACAGCGTATGTAATAAAATCCCTTACAGTAGGATTTTGGTACATACTATACGCCCACCGATAGTAAAGCACTGCAGTGTCTTCAGTCCCTCTCTTGCACTGCTAATGCTACAGGGCAGCATAAGTGAAAGCCAATGGAACGATCTTCATACTCAGGACAGTAAGCACAGAAGGCCCACAAACATCCAGATCCATGGACAATCCTTCCCATGCTGTCTCTGTGTGGTGTGGGCAAAGCCCAGTGCAAACCTGCCTTAATACTCAGACAAATATAAAAATGCCACTATGGGTTATCACTTTTGCGAACATTTTCTATCCCATTTTGTAAACAAAGTGTAATGCTTAAATCCTTGTCCTCATCTCTTCCTTCTCCCGCTGTGAACTTCACAACTCCACCCAGCAAGGAATAGGATTTCTTTTATAGAGCTAAAGAAGTAAACCCATGCCTCAGCTTGACCCTGTGTGACCCCTCTTTTTCATTTAATACCCATTACTCAGTCATTAGAAACAAAGGATATAGGAGGGATAAAGTCTTTCTCAAAAAGTGCCCTAAATAGCAATTTTTATTTAAAATTATTCCCATGATAGATTGTTTTTCATCATTTTCATACTGACTTTGTTTCTTTTTAATATAAACAATATTCCATAAACTTATCCTCCTAATTAGAAGATCAGACCGCAAGAAACTGGAGATCATGTCTTGCCTCCCAGGCAAGCTGTTGCTTTGCCTATTCCGGAAGTAGAAAATGCAACATATGATTTTCACTCTATTGTGTTATAAATTATGAGGTCATGGAAGACTGTTAGAGAATAAGACACCTATCCTTGCAAAGTTATACTGCTTCCACAGTCATCCCCATGGACACTATGCTATAGGAAAACATTTGGGAAGAAGGGAAAAAAAGTCTTTCCCATCATCAGCTGGATGCAGAAACTACCTGTGGCTCAGTTTGCTGTGGTTAAAATGAAGTAATTTCATTTTACTTCAGTCCTCTTCTGTGGTTAAAATGAGGTAACTCTGGCTAAAACAGTGCACAGGGGACTGTAAACCAGTCGCTCTGAAAGTTTAATCAGGCAAAATTGGATCCATTGTTTTCTACCTGCTTTATATTTAGGAAAATTGAAACCAGCTTTAGTAAAGGTTAAAGACTAGACAGCTTGCTCATGGTTAACGTACAGCCACCATCATTGCTCAACGAAATGTAACAGTCACATAGAGATCAGAGAGTCACCATGGAAATTCTTTGCAATTCTAGCCATACTATCAGCACGAAGGTAGAATCTATTTGTTGAATGTGCTATTTATACCATGCTGAAATGGTACATCCCTTAGGTTTCCTTGCTGAAACCTGGCTCTAGGAAGAGAACTATGCTCAGAAGTTTCAAGCCCTTCCAAATGAGGGATCATATCTTAGAGGTGCCACAGCCTTTCAGATCACCTCTGTTCTCGAGTACTCTTATGAAACATCTCAGGGCAACCACTGCATTGTCACAGTCATATTAAGACAGTTGTCTATTCGTTCTTAGTTCGTACAATCTAGCAAATCTTGAAGAAAAAAATACTGCCTAACAGGTCTGCCAGAAATACCACAAAAATACAAAATTCAGCAGAAAAAGGAAGGACTTGCAGGCACTTGAGCAGCAGAATAAGGGTGGGGGACAAAGGAGCTTTTCCAAGTCACAAAAATGATCACAGGAATCATTACATTGAGATGATTGGAAGAGAGAAAGAAAGAGATAGAGAATAGATAACAAAAATGTTTTTGAAATCCAAACATCTAAACATCTGGTGATTTCCCCCCTCCAACCAGCAGTCTCCCAACTAAGGGCTTTTGTTACTCCTTCAAAGAGTTACTAAGCAAAACTACATGAAATTTAGTTCATTTTCAGTGGCCTTTTTATTACATTCTATTTTTATCCAAAAGAAGTAAGATTTTCTCATTTTATTTCAGGTTGTAAGAAAAGCTCATGAAATATAGGGAGCATTATAGCACAAAGGTTAGACATTAGAATTGTGCTACATAACCAGGTTCTCCAAAATCTGTTGTATTCTCAGTTCCTAGAGCATCCTCATTTTTTGATGTCCACAAAGTCTGTTTTCTAGTATGTATGTTTTCTTGGGATTGCTCATTCTGCTTTTCCATCTTTCCCATCCTCTATGATGTATTTGCCATCTTCTTGAGAGTCTTCTGAGTTTCTCAGGCCAAGTATGTTGTGTCTTCGGGGCCCATTAAAAGTCAAATCTGCGAACTGAACTGAAGTACTTCATGTATAAAGACAAACATGTTCACAAGAAAAACTCTTGTTGAACACTAATACTAGGCCAGATTCATACAGAAGCATTGAATTATGCTAGGTCATTAATACTGGAAGCTATTTTCCTGGAAGCTCTTTCCCTGGGAGATTTTGAAAAACATAACAAAGTTAAAAAGCCCAAAGAGACAAAGAAAAGCTGCTTCAAATTATCATTTTGCTCTTCTTGAGGGTGCGCGCAAGAAAATGGCAACTCATTAAGAAATCAGAACCAGCTGAATTTAAACAAACTCAAATCACATGTGATTTTTTTCCTTAACAGTGGTGATTACGCAATTGTTGTTGTCTTATATATGTAAGCAAATTATGCTGCCTGAAAAAAAAAAATCAGTTTAAAAGCTTGAAGGTCCAACGTTGTTAAACATTTTTCCCTTAGGGAGCACAGAGGTCTTTATAAAAGAGGCAACATGGAACTCATTAAAAATACTTGAAGTGACTAGATTTTGTTATTAGTAACATTTTCACTAAATTTCCTTTCTTACTTGTTTTGTTTTTAGAGACAGACATAGGCCAGAAATTTTAAACTGGTCATCTATATTACTTTCAGATAACTGGTCACTATGGTGAAAGCACTATTTTTCTGAATTAGGACAGTGTCATTTTGCAATGTTTGTTTCTAAAGAAATGCTAGGACCTGCAGTTATTTCATCTCTTTCTGACAAAAGGCACAAACATGTACAGTCCCACCTCAGGTGACTTGTAAAGAGTAGCACGGAAGGAAGGGGATAATGAATAGTCATAAGAAAACATTGTTTTATTCTCTTCTGTTGCAGTCCAGAAAGCAGCTCTAAGAACAGAATGGCTGCTGAACTCAGTTTTGCAAGTTTTCTCATCCTGCTCTGTGGTTGAAGCCTCCTTAGAATCGTTTACAGCTTTCTGCTATCTAAGTGACTTCTCTTTCTCACAGGTATGGGCTAAACTCTTCAAGGTTAACACTCTCTGCTAGGGGAGACAGGGACCCCACAGGCCTGCTGTGATCCCCAACACTTCTATTCGGTTTGACCATTATAAGCCCCTCTTGTCATGAACCTGAGACCCTCAGCACAGCAGTGAGTCCTGCTCACCTGCTTCCTGCTCCACTTTCCATGCTCGGGACTGCCTGAACCGCACACGGCTCAGGAACAACTAAGCAGTCACCCTTCCTAGGGGGCACATTTTGTTCAGCGACACGAGTGTCTCGACACCTTGAAATGAGCACTCTGAGAGACCACTCTTCAGGACCATTTTGTCCAGTAAGCCTTTCATCAGCCCCAGATGCCTGCTTATGAAAAGGGGTTGCTGCTGCTTCTGCTGGGTCCAAAAGCTGAGTGGCAGCAGCGCTGGTTGCCAAATCCGGATCTAACTCTAGGAAAGTTACATTTTCCATCCCTGCCAAAAGAAATGCCTGTCACATTATTCACGCATGTGGTCTCTTACCATACGAGTAAGCAGGGCTGAAAAAGGGAAAAGCCAATATTAATATTTGCACAAACCAGCCCAGGCCAGAATCAGAACGAGTGGGACAGTATGTCCTCGAATCGCACGCTGCAGGCTAGCAAAGCCAGAGTGCCATTTGACCAACCGGGGTTCCCAAGCATAACTTGTGGTAAATTATAAAGGATAATTTGGATCCTGAGCTTTGTGATTCTGGAATATGGCATTCAGACTAAACGGTGAGAGTGATATAAGGATGCCACAGCAGCACCATGATTTCAGCTGTACGCAGGACCAGTCACTTAGGTGCTGTAAAAAATACCTTATACTAGTCTTAACCACCAAGTCCTACTGCTCCACTATGACCTGCCCCCTGCTATACATAAACTATATGTATTATCTATAGTATATAGCATTATAGTGGGTCAAGAAGTAGAATGAAAGGGACTGTGTTTCCCCTTTGCTTCCCCATGAACATACGTCTCTATCTGGAACACCACACAGATTCCCTACGTAGTGAGTTACTGAGAGGTGACAGATGTGGCATTGTTAATAATATTTGTTAATTAATAAAGAAACCTATCACAGACACAGCCCCTCCCTGATGTGAATAATCAAGTATTGGAGGGACAACTCTGGAGAAATACTGAGAAAGCACTTGTATTTCTAAAATGTTCCTCAAAGAGAGAAAACACATTACCCAGAGAAGCTACAGGATATCCATAGGATGTTCTGGGGATTATGAATGAGATTTGAGTGTAGAAAGAATACAGAAATTTTCCCTGAGACTAAACTTTTTCCCTAAACTAGACTTTTTCCCTAAACTTTGCTAACCTGATGTAACAGTGTGAAAGGGCTCTAGAAGTAAATCTACAGCGGTAAAAGCCTAGAATCTATGAAAAGTACAAAATGCTGGCAAAGAGCATCACAAAATCCAAGCTTTGGTGCCAAAGACATAAAGAATATTCCAGACCATGTAATGGAAAAATCTGCTACTTTTTATAAAAATGCTTTGAAGAAATTTGTCCCTTTTCGCAATGTTTCCACTCCAAAGATTCTTCAGCAAGTAGGAGGCCATCTTACAGCAGCAAGGCGTTACCCATCCCAGAAGAGTCCCGGAGAGGAATCCAGAAAAGGGTACAAACAAGTGACTCAACCCTGAAGGAGTTTGGTCTGGCAAAAGGGAAGTGATGGGATACTTCATGTTCCAGAAAAGATAGACTGGAAAACACCATAAATTGATGGAAAATATATATATAAAGTAAAGGAAGAAGCAGAAACTTCTGGAAAAATTGTGGAAAACTCTGGAAGATCCTAAAAAGAGATTAAAAATGTTTCAGATTAAATAGCTAGATGAAGGGTTGTTTTCCCTTTAAGCCTGTTCTCTAGCAGAGCAGGTAGTTTGGGAATATAACATGGTGGCATAGTATTTGAAACAGCATTTGTGAGCCCAAATGTTAGGAAGGAAGACAATTGGGTTAAAAAGGCTGTAGACACAAGAATTTCAAAGCTTGGCCCAAAGCTTTCATTAATAAATGACCACAAGCTGGTCAGTAATATGTTTAGGCTGTAAAGAAGAAAGGTTTTAACCAAAGCAACATCTTCATAGGAGCAGTGGGACACAGTCTCAATTTGAAAATACAAATTTTGGAAGGTTATTACTGCCTGGTAGATGCAGGAACTGGACATGACTTTGAAAGAACCTCATAGCCCTACTTCTGGGTCTCCCCAACAGCACTGTATCACAGCTCGGGCAATGTTTATAGTCACTAAAGCACATGGCTGCACCACATTCTTACTGACTCTCCAGACTGAAACAATTTACCAAATGAACCAAACCCAAGATTACTTTTACAGGAAATGCACCAGCCTTGCTTTCATGTTTAGACTCTCCTATCTAAAGGCCAATCATCTAGCAGCCAACGTGGCTTAGTTTGAAAGCTTCAATAAAAGGAACTTCAGCAACACTTTGGCAAGACTTCATTAAAAGGAGCAGCTGAATTTCAAATGTTACCCTGTTTCCATAGCTAGATTGCAATTGCAAAGGTCAGAATTGTTTAGTTGCATAGCCTTCCTTCTGTCCATCCCAGAAGCTAGGATGATTTGTAAAATTTGGATCCGTATACCACTGCAAGCTCCAGTATTGCCATGAAGGATGCTCTACTGGAAGCTAAATGCCTCATCAAGACCATATGTAAACATAACTTTGCTGTTCTAAGAGTTATATTAGTGTCTCCCTAGAGCTTTGTTACTGCAATCAGGCAGAAAGTTTGTTTTCTCTTAACTGGTCAGATTTTAACTATTTTGTCTTTTTTTTCTATGCTGGCATCCCACTGACACCAAGGAGTTAATGAAGGGACCCAAGATCTCAGCTCTTAGCGCTGCCTCATTGCTGATACCTCATGACACAAGTACGAGTTAGTCAAATGTCATTTATTTACATTGTGGCTAAGGCAGGAGCCAGGTTTTCTCCCAGACAGACATGCAGCAAATTGAGTAAAATGCATCTGGGCTTACTGAGATATATGCAAGCTGATGGCATGCAAGCAAGTAAGAGCACCCATCAGCTGCTCACCAGCCCTGCTCTTGATGGGTGAAAACTTCTTTCTCCTTCTCTCTTGGTCTTAGAGGGCTTCCAGTTATCTTAAGACAGTGATTTTTTGGTGGAACTTTGTAGATCTCCAATAGCTGCAAGATTGAAACTTCAGTCATAGGAACTGCTTGTATGAGTTAAATTGCCTGAAGACCTGAGGTTGGATTATCTAGGTGAAGGTGACAAGCAGGGGTTAGGATGAATGACTAATTTCTATCCCTCAGTAAAACACTGGGATTTTATTTATTAGCATGGAAAAAAGTAAGACTTGTTTAGCTTCTAATGCTCTTCTCATCATGAAGAAAACTGAAAATACTCACACGTTTCCTGCTATCTATCCCTGAGGAGAAAAAATATATGTATGTATATAAAGGTTTCAGATTTTCTTCTATACAGATTTTGTACTGGCATTAATTAACCTCATATGCAAGAAATGTTGGATTCACGTGTTTAAAAAACCCTCCAATGACAGTGATCCCAAAAGCTCCTAGGCAAGCTAATGCTCTGCACTAGTTAGAACATTTTTATAACATATTCTCTGAATTTCTTTTCCTGTGACTTAAGCCTTTAACTTCTATTCTTATTTACAATGCACATCAATGCATATGGAGAAATCTATTCTTTTGTAGCTAGATTTTATGTATTTTAGGAACATTATGTCTCCCTCAGATTTCCCCTCTCTAGATTTAATGAGCCCTATACTTTCAATCTTTCAGTCACAAACTAAAGATCTTTTCCCCAACTTTTGCTCATTTTTCCTGTCTTCCAGCGCTCCTCCAGCTGCTTTTCATCTTTCCTGAAGTGCAATGCCTTTCTCAGAGTCCTGTCCTACAGGAAGCGAGAAGCTCCACGATGTAAGAGGTCTGAAAACAGGCAGCCATCTGATACATAAAACCTCAGAGCAAAATTATAGTACAGGGAGGATGTTTGCTTATGATACTTATTTCTCTAGCGCAATTTCAAAAGCTCAAGTTGCTTATCTTATCAGAAGGTGTTTGCACATCCTTAGCATTGACCCAAAGTTTCTTTAACGAGAGTCTAGCTCTGAATTTCTGAATACACGTTTCAAATTCTTTGAAGTCAACAGTAGATGAGGCCACATCAAGTCAGTCTTGTACTTTGGACAGCAAGTCCATAGCATTACTACTTCCCTCCTTTCTACATTTATCAGTTTAGCAATACAATTGTCCTTTTTAAAAAAGTGGGTGATGCAAACAAGCACTCCAGATTTTATTTGCTATAATGTTGTGGAGTAGGAGGAAGGAAGAGATGCATAGCACAACATCAGGATTTAAATGCAAGTAGGGTGAGAGTCCTACATAGAAAGGTACATGGAACAAACATCAAGGAAGCAATGTGGTCATCTGTTTTTTCTCATTTTTATGAGATTCAGCCAATCTGGAAAAGCTACAAGGCTAAAACCACGACATGTATCCAAGGTCAGTATCACCACTGTATCTCCAGTTTGGCCACGGAATGCGTTTTCTCTCATTATTTCCTATTTCTTCCTCTTCTGAAAATAAATCTGTCTTCTTCCAAGGAGGCAGATAAGGATTAGACAATGGGAGATGAATCGTTGTTTCAGAATGAGGAAACTGCAGACATTAGTTCACAGGAATTACCTATGTATTTATGTGAGGAAGTTTGGTCAAGATGGATAACATCACCACATAGCTACTGTCCTGCTCCATAGACAGGCTGCAGAGAAAGCCCTGTTGTATTTAAATATCACATCAATGATCCTGAGATTGAACCATGAAGGAGGAGGAGACAGAAAAACTTACATCTCACAGCAAGCTTTGCTTTCTTCTGCTAAAGTCATTCACAGAGAAATCATTGACAGGGTCAGCTAGGTCTGAAATTCCTCTCTTTTTGTTAACATGACTGTTCTGTAGGATAACTATGTCATAACTATGACTGTTAAGTGGAATGTGTGTGTGCACATGCATAGTCCTGGGGGAATGTTATTTATGGAAAGCTCTGCTGTAAAGCACCATGTGATCTAGTCCTTCACCTTAACAGCTAAAAAAACAGACTGAACACATCCATCTCCATCAGCCTGAGCTGAGCTCCCTGTTCACCCCTCCATATTTCTAAGTTTCCATTTGCTATTTCCAAAACCTCGACACATTGACAAGGACTACAGAGAATTGTGCTGAGTGCTTTTTCTGTGTTGCAGCAAGGAATTCAAGTTGTCTCCACACCTGCTAGCGAGCGCTAGCTTCTGCACACCCACAACCCGACAACACAAGTCCTTTGCAAGCACTTTTCCTTAGCAAAAAACAATGCTGGTTTTATGGGGCTCCTGTTCACAGCCTCAAGACAGCGCTAGGGAAAACAGCATGTTATGCTTTTTTTCTCTGTGCTTCTCTCTCTTTAAGCTGCAGATCAAAAAAGCCAATCCAGAACAGCAACAGGCTTTAAAAAAATCATTTCATTCCTTTAGCTTTTCAAAGTGACAGGTTACATTTATGTTTTCTAGAATTCCTATCTGAAATACAGGGCATATAAACAGTCACGTTTTGCTGGTCCTTCCATGTATCTGATCTCGGTGAGAGTAGCTTTCTACAGAATAGCAGGAAGCAGAAAATTAAGCCAATTATGTGTTTCTATATATACTTATGTACATTAAAAGCAAATTTAACTGTCAGTCATGATACAGGATATTAGAGTAGTAAAGAGGGCTGGCTACTATAAAATATTTGACTAGGGGATTCATGGGTTCAGAGGAAAATGTCATTTACGTGAAACTTAAAGTAGCAACAAATCCCCAAAAAAGTAGCAGAGTCCCTACTTTCTTATTTCTTCTGCAGTATCATCACTGCCATGTCACTTATGGCTGAGCATCACACATAATGACTAAAACTCCATTATATGGTATGTTTTAGAAACTCAGCTTAAAAAATATATCTTTGCAGAATGAATTTTCTCAACACAATCATACAGCAAAGCGCTCCTGAAATCTCTCCTCAGGGGAGACTGCTTTGATTTTACAGCCCAGGAATGAAAAAGCAGCGCATATATGAGAGGTGATACTAAACCAAGGCCAGCTGAAATTTCTGGAAAAATACAGAGCAATGAATTTCATGGATGTTCAATAAAAACAATGAAGACTTAATACTACTCCTGTTTCCTTAGGCCCCTACTAGACCACTTAGAGAAGCTACAAAGAAGGATTTTTGTCCAAAAGTTTTCACTGTGATGTATTTGTATTTAGTTCCTACCTACAGTTATTTTTGCTTCTTTATTTTGAAAAATTTATAGGAAAGTTCTTTCAATCATTTTTCACCTAGAATAAACACAATTATTGCCGCATAGTTTCCCCCCACAAAAACTTTGTAAACAGCTGGAACTTTTAAGCTCAGATCTTGGCCATGTAATAGGGGTATTTGGAGATAATAGAAACGGCTACAGTGAGTCACTGTTGCTTTGCCCAAGGATTATAAAAAAAAATCACAGGATTGACTTAATTCATGAGATTTCTTTTTTTGTCTTTTGGTTTCTAAAAATATTAGGATTAACATGCACAAAATTTTCTCTACAGCTATGCTTAAAAACAAGAGGGAAAAAAGGGAAAAGGCAGTCTCATACAAACACCATATTCGAACAATTGCAGCTCTAAGGCTAAACTCGAATATTCAATGCACATGATAAAATCATTAGAGCAAGCAATATAGCAGAAAATTGTCTGGTAAAACAAAAGAAAATGTTGAATAGATGAATTCCAGTGTGCTGCTTGCTCCACATATATACAGCAAATTTGACTGTATTTAGCAGTTTAGTAAAAAGTTCTCACACCCATTCTGTCATTCAGTCCATACCTGAAATCTATGAAGGACAACACAAAAGAGAAACAGGAAATTCTTCTGCAGGAAAAACAGTATAGAATTTGTATCTGGATGGGAAAAGGACACTTGGAAACACCTTAAAAAGACCATTGACCAGCAAGGAAAACTGCATAAATAATCACATTGATCTAGTTCCATGAGCTGGGGATCCTACAGCACCCTTCACAGGCTACAGCACTAGATTGCTGTGGGTGCTACCATCTCATCTGCCACCCCATTGATACCTGCTTCCCACATCAAATCTATTTTAAAGCCTTCTTGATGAACCCAGCTAGCCCCTGAACCAGTGTTCTCTTCCCACTTTGAGAAAGAGGGATCCCATTGGGAACCATCACGCGCAGTGCCACATAAGGCTTCCTGTTACCAAAGGAGCCAAAGTTATGGTGGTGACTCCAGCCACAGAGCCATATATTAATGGACTGCACCCTGTAATTTCTTTCTACATTGCTGGCAGCGCTGGGAAGAACTGACCTGCATGCCTGTGTTCCTGATCATCTGTCCCAGCTCTCTAAAGTCTCTTTGGATTGCCAGGAATTTCTGTCTGAAGTACCTTGCAGCAAATACAAATGTGAAGATTCAAAGTCCAGCATAATTCTGTGTATTCCAACCTCCTATCTTCCTTTACCAGACAATCCCTAGCTAAGGGAGGAAAGGGTTAATGAGCTCATTAAAAGACTAATCAGCCTCAATTACCATTATTAGAAGCACCTGTTTGCCCTTATTTGCTTGGACCCTCAAAGGCCAAGCTCAGTTTAAAAGGGAAGGGTTGAGAGAAGGTTGGGGCTGGCTGTGTGCTTGGTGACTGGTTGGCCATGTCTGAGAATTGTTATGTGCTCTGCATCTGGATATGGAGGCTGCAAGGGAGGTTATGGCTTTGACTGTTCTTGACTGGAGCTTGTTTCAGGTAATACCTTTCAGAAGTATCTGTATGTTGTGTACTATATTTTTACTTGTCTGAAAAGGTCAAATGGCCTTGATGTGTAATGAGAAGAGGAAGGGTTTTCTGTTGCAGAAAGCGCTATAGGCTAAGAAGAAAAGGAGATATTTTACTGCCTTAATGTGTACAGTTGTTCAGGTCTTCCTTGTGTGTTCCTGTTTATGCTTTTCTGTAGCAGTAGTAGTTGTATTGTAGGGAGGCTAAGT
>JAUBOD010001040.1:7521594-7535665 GCA_032353885.1 Nothura maculosa
TGATGAAAGTTAGTAAATGGTTTGGAGAGCTGGGTCTCTGACAAGTTAGTCTTTGGGGGAATTCACCATTTTTTTTTTTTGCTGTGGGCATCTGTGTTCTCTGCAATGTCTACTAGATGCAGATTCAGTTTGTACAATATTCTGAGTTTTCAATGCAACAAGAACTAAATCATTACTACCTTGATGCAGGCACAGTCGGTTTGCTCAAAGTACACATGTTGGAAGCTCGCCCAGGTTTACCTCATTTTCTGTGGAAAATGAAGATGAGAGACCCTTGAACAGTCTGTTTAGTGCTACTAACCTCTTTAAGTCCAAAAGCTTTTTTTTTGTGTGTGTGTTTTTGCTCTTGGTGTTTAAACAATGTCATTGCATTATATGATTGGTAACTCTTGAGGTGACTTCCACTTTCGTCTACTCTCCAATGGTAACCAAGGATTCACAGTGAAGTGCATATTTTGAGAGGATTTTATTTGCTTTATTTTAAATATAAATATGGTGTAACAAAGAAGACTACAGAAGAGGGTAGTGAAGTCATTGCTTGCGTTGTGTTTAACATCATTAACAACATCAGGCTGGTTTGGTGCTAGTGACAGCTTCTGTGTAGAGCAGCTTTGCCCATGTGGCAAAGGATGGTTGCACTCAGCAGCAAAGGGTGGTTGTAACAGCAGCTCTGTCATTCTGAAGATTCACTTTTTCTCTTGGCCTTGATGCTGTCTTGATTAATCGATGTTAATGAAAAAAACTGTTAGTGGAGTAACAGGCCTTCAGCTTACTAGAGTTCTTACTGAGGAAGACAAACTGAGACTGAAACTGCTGAGGAAGTTATGAAACTGTCTCATAAAATTGTGAGTTTGCTTTTCCTAAGCAGGTTACTTATACATGGGACTCCAGGATTTTGACAGTATTTTTTAAATTAAGACCAAGAAAGGCTGAAACTTAGTACATCAAATCTGATCTATGCAAAATATGAGAAGAAAGGACGGAATACTTAAGAGCAATAAGTTTCTCTCTAATTGTTTCACTAAAAAATTCTTGTGTTTTGGAGGTGGTGATAACTCAGTTTTTTTGTTTAGCAAAATTTACTTGCTGTCCTCTTGAGCAGCATAATGGCTGCATATTGCAATAGTGGATAGAGAGGTAGGAAGGAAGAGGGAGGGAGAATGCCCAAAGAGCATTAACCTCATTTCAGAGGAGGAAACAGACCATGTAACATGCAAAAGCAATGAGTTTTAATAGCTTTTAATATGTTTTTAAACATTTCCCTCAATCTTCTACTTCTACAGGCTCAGCTTGGCAATAAATCAAAGTAAAAGCAAACACACATCCAAGCTAGCCATTAGCCTGAAACTGAAATTAAACACTGAAAGGTGGGGGGAGAAAAGTACAGCGTTTACATCAGTGAGGTTGAGGGACAGGCAGACAAAACATTCAGCAGTGGAGGGAATGCATCCTGCTTTCATTTGGGCCTGATCACAAGCCAGCCCTAGAAATGGAAACTTCTTGGTTGCAGTAGCTGAGCTACTCACAAGCCTGTGAGCTGCCTAGCTTATCTGTCCTGCTCCACACATGAGACATGCTGGGGAGGTGCTAATGCTTAGACTAGCTCCTAAGTTCAGCTTGCTTAAAGGTGCTGCGGAAGATAATTGATGAATGAACTTTACTTCCATCCTTCTTGTGGGAATGTCTGTGGCTTTTTCCTTTGTTTCCTGCTCTGTGTAGGTAGACCTGATCCTTCATGAAGGTGGAAGAGAGCAGATTCAATCCAAAGGGCAAGCTGGTGCTTATGAGCATCTCATTTGATGCTAATAAGATGGTGCATGCAGAAAAGCAAGTAATATGGCTACATTATTCCTCAGACTGAGGAGATGGAAGGCTTGTTGTCCCTTCGTGTTGCCTCTTGAATTGTGTTTGACCTGTGGATTCAATTCATTTAGTGTGAATCATAAGAAAGAGATTGGGAGAGCTGTGCTGTTGTGTTTAGCTAAGAGCTTATGCCCTCTTCTGGGCTTGGGGAATAGTGAGGAAGGAAACTGTAGCCTATGAATCTCACTCAGCCTCAAGGAAGTTTGTCCTTTGTACCATGGGATTATTCAAGAAGGTGACTTGTACTGTTAAGGAAGCTTCATGTGGTAGAAAGGCTTTTCTAAGAAAAGAGAATTCAGAAGTGATGACATCTTGTCTATCTTTTCATCAGAGATTGAGCTTCCTTGGAGGAAGACTTTTATCAAGTTTTGAGGAGCAGCATGCTGTAAGTCTTGTTCATCTTCCCCATGGATTCTGCCTGACTTGGATCCCTGAGGCAGTAGCACAGCATTTGCTTTCTCTTAAGAGCTAGTAAAGAGGAACAGTCAAGTCATTGTTTTTCTTATCCTTTTCAGTTGACTTACCAACCCAATGTGAGACCATCTCTGTTTTTAGAAGCCTTTTGAGAACAAGATAATGAGACAGTCCCACTCGCAATGTATTTAAAGTGCAGACAAGATGGGCAGGATGTACCAGACATTGGAGTGATCCCGAGTCAATAAATCAGGCTAAAATGGTGAGTTTAACAGTTTGGCTGTGACAATACTTTATCTAGTCATCCATCCCTCCCTTTGCCAGAGGAAGTGTCCTGCCATTCAAGGACAGCTGAATGGAATACCTTAGTGTCCTTGCTGTTGCAGTTAAGAAACCAGCATTTTCATGTAAATCTGGTTTAGCTGCTGTCTGAAATGGTGTGGCTGGAGAGAAGAGGCATCCTGTTCAGGGCAGATGGAGGTGGTAGAGTTAGATGATTAGCCTGTAGCACTGCTAACAACTAAATACACTGGATCAAGTGTTCCACTCGCATAATGTCATTGCCTTTGAGGGCACATTTGGCTTAATTTGTCTTTGAATTCTTCCAAAGCCCTTCAATTTCTCTCTTGCTAGGAAAGCTGTGAATCTTCTGTAAACTTTTGATCTCTAAGTGCCTGTGCTGAAGCTTTACCACTCAGTGCCCTCTGAGATGGTAGTAGTAACATGAAGTGAAAGCAGCCCCTTGTTTTTTAGACATGGAGTTCAGAGATGATGAAAGGTTTATTTCCTTGACTGGAAAAAGTAAAATCTATGGATTTTCAGCTGCAGTCTGTACTATATTTGGAATGTATTAAATCACAGAGTTGTAGATTTACTGGGATTATTATAGAGTGTATGTGTGTATTTGTGTGTTTGGTTTTTCTTCCGGAAGACCAGGCCACAGGGATTTGCGGGTTCTGCTTGGCAATCATGGAATGATTAAATTGTGTTTTGAGGAATGGTGGGGAAAGCAATGATAAAAGCCAAGATAGGGAGAAATGGAGGAGATCAGGGCATTATTGAGAATCATCTCTTCTTCTACTGCTCTTGCAAACATCAGTCTTTACCTCACAAAGGTGGAAGGCTGACAGAGGGAAGTAGAAACATCACAACTGCACCAAACCGTATGCAGTGTCTGCTGTCTCTCCTGCCAAGGGGAGGGTGGAGCAGCAGGTCATTTAGGAAGCACATCTGCTGCTGTGGACCTTCAGTTGTTGCCCACACTAGGGGAGAACATGTAGGTGTGTGGGGAAAATATGATTTTCCATCAATTATAAGGGTTGTGGGAAAACAGAGTTCAAAATTTGGTTTGGATATGACTCGGTGATTCCTTTAAATTTAATAATGTTACTGCTGGGGATATAGAGAAGGGAGAAACGATGTGTCCAGTTGGATTGAGGAGTTTAAAAAAAAAAAAAAGAGCCGGTAACCCAAAGTCTTTTTTTCTTTTGGATGCTTTTTTGGAAAGGTGCTACCACAGGCTTTGTTTTTTTGTTTTTTTTTTTTTTTCTTTTCAAATTTTGGTGTCTCTGCGTGCAAGTTTTACTCTAACCCAGATATTTCATGAGTACTGCAGTTGACCTTGGCTTCTCTCATGGAAAACTCTGACAAATCACTGCTTCAGACATAGTTAGACAATTAGTAGAAAAAAGAGGGAGGGGAAAGTGGGGAAAGAAATAGGTGTGCTGAGCCCTCAGGCTTTCCCGTATTGCACGTATGATGTCTCTTTGCCTTGGCAACGCAGGAATATACATACACACATCCTTCTGAAATCCCCTTGTGTTTGCTAAGATATCACCTCTGTCAGAGTTGTTTATTAAATTAATAAGTTGCTACTTTTTATTTATTCTATGCATGCCAAGGATTTGAGTCAGAAACTTCAACTGGTTCTGATTAGGGCTGAGTGATGGAGCGAAGTCTGGAGCGGCTCCAACTGGATTCCATGATGTCTTGACTTTAATGTAGTTAAAAATTCCAGACCCAGTGGTTTAATTTATTGCGGTGGAGGCTTACCTTGCCTTTAGAGCAATAGAAAGCACAGCACATTTTTGCTGCTATGTATCTACTTAGTCACACATAAGGTTGATTACTATTGTTCTCTTCAGAGAAGATCAGATTTATCTGGAATGCCATTAGTAATTGCATTAGGCCCACAGACTTCTATTCATAGTTACAATTTGTGTCTGTTAATTAATGGAGATTGTCTACTTATTTTAGGATACCATGACAATGTTTCATACTGGCTTAGTGCTGTCATTTCTGTTCCTGGTAGTAAGTCAATCAGTTCAGAGAGATCAGTGTGCATTAAATAAGCAGACTGCACTTCATTTTCTACCTTGCTAACATACATATATCATGACCTTTTTTATGCAGTTCAACAGCAAACTCGGTATCTTTTCCATGATTCAGGGATGTATCTTGTAAAAGGAAAAAATCATCAAAAAGTACTATATTTGTCTCCACTTAAAAAGCTGCATCCTCATGTGCTTTGTATTCCTGTCTTTCAGTCTGTCAGTGGAATTATTTGCACAATGAAATAAGTTTTCTAGCTAGTGAATTTAAGCATATAGAATTTAGATTTCATAACTTAAGATAGCTTTGGGCAGAACAAGTTCAACTCTGTCTCCATAGATCTGTATAGACGCTTTCAAAGGCTAACCAAAAGACAGGATCCTTATAGTCCTAAATATATTTGGAACTGAAATAAGAGCTGGGTAGCATGTCTGGATGTGGCACGTGTCTCCTGATAGTCAATGATTATATAGATAGTATTTGATGGAAAATCTGCAGATGGATGTAGGAGGCGAGACATTTTGGTGACAGTTGATATATTCTTTAAGTGAACTAACAGCACTTGAACACTGGTAAATCACCAAGGCCTGAAGATTCAGAAAAGTGTGTGGTATTGTTTTTTTTTCATTTCTTGGCATACAGTGTTAACTTAAGTTCCCTTTTCTACTGCAAAAAAACTGTACAAGATTTTCCAATGACGTCTGGGGAAGAAACATGTTTTTGATTTTAAGCAGTGGTTTTGTTGGTTGTAACGTGTCTCCCTGTTCTAATCTGGGACTGTAGGTGACTCTGTATAGGTTCTGGCTCAAAGCCTTTTGAAGTTAATACGAAGCTTCCTGCTGACTTAAGCAGGTTTGGGATGAGGACCATCTTTTACGAGAGAGCCTCCTTGTGTCATTTTGCTTGTATTTCTCTCCGTAAATTAAAAGGTCATTTGGAGTCTGTATTTCTTTGGACGATGTGCTTAACATGTATGGAAGTTTATTTGGCCAGTTCACCATCTCCCTTTTCCATGCTGAAACATTCTAGGAAAATATTATTCTCTTGAACATGACTGAAAAGGTGTGCTTAGGACCCAGTGGTAAATATCTGATTTGCAATGAGAGTCTTATTTTATACAAACGAAAATGGAAGGACATTGTCCTTTAGCTTTAGTTCTCTAATGTGCAGAGATACTCTCCCTTGTAGTAGAGTAAATTATGCAGTTTCTTTGAAACAAATCCTTTCTGGCTTATCTGTACACTGTTAAGATAGACTGCGACATCTTACAGAGCTGTAGTTAGGACAAGTCTTTTGACTTTGGGTCAGAATTTCAATCTGAATGTTGACAAGCAGATTTTAATGTCAGTCAATGTAGAACAGCATAGGCTTTCCTCTTACAGTAGGTAAAACTAGTCTCTGTAACAATATGTAATAGTAGAGGTAAAAGCTGGTAAAATGCATTTTCTTATTTCTTTCCACTTCCATTTGGGAACAGCAACAGCAAAAACAGTAGTTGTGTGCTTCAGAACTGAATGTAAAGATTATATCCAAGTGGGAAACTCTGCTATTGACAACCATGAAAATATGTCCATAGCTATCTCAGGGGGACAAAAAGTAGACCAATAATTGGGAGTCTCAAATAGTGTTAAAGTTGGAACTGTCTTTCTCTTTTGTTTTACAAAAGACTGTCTCATAAGCAGATAACCTGACTGTAAATTCTGAAGCTAGAAATATAGAAATCTATAATTTCAGTGAAGTTGATAGGCTGACTGTGACTGTGTATACTTCTAAGTTCAGTGGATCTGTATTGCTCACAGACAGCTGATGGTCTGCATTTATGTATATGCTATCACAGTAATATCAGAATTAGTTGTGAATTTTGACTGCCGTAATGCTAGGTGGTGTGGTTTTGTTACCCTGACAAACCGGAAAATGAGTCCTGTGGATCCTCAAAGCATTGACATAATTAGAAACACTAAATATTTTATAACACTTGAAATGATTGCCACAGGCTGCAAATATTTGTTGCATTTTTTTTCTTTTGTAGCCTAGCCATTTTTGGTGAACAGTTTCTTGATCAAGATTAATATGTTACCATGCCATGTATATATAGTGAAATATGAATTTGTCCTGCTCTACAGGATCTCCAATATGATCTCTCTAGCCAGTTGAAAGCTCCACATGGAATATCATTAACTAAACATGACATAGAGTAGTTCCACTTGTTTGTTTT
Organism: Nothura maculosa; assembly: GCA_032353885.1. Taxonomy (NCBI): domain Eukaryota; kingdom Metazoa; phylum Chordata; class Aves; order Tinamiformes; family Tinamidae; genus Nothura; species Nothura maculosa. Next base: position 7,528,418 of record JAUBOD010001040.1, read on the forward strand.
AAAGCTTGAGTCAGCATGTGTATCAAGGTCATCCAACTTGCTGCACCATAATAAAACCTGAATTAGGCAGTGTTTTTGTCCCAGATGTTTCCCGAAAGCTTGGATGGAAGTAAGCATTGACCAGTATCTGGCTTCCGGGCTATGTTTAGCAAAGATGTGATTCTCAAGTGTTGGTCAAATAAAAATGTCCTATCAAAACTTCAGAGCAAGAGATGCAAACAACAGTTTAGGATGAAGAGACAGTCTGCAGAGAAGAGCTCAAAAAGCTCATCTTTCACTTGGTAAACAACTTAGCTTTTTATGAGTTCTATAGCTTTGTCAGGAGCTGTTGTCTAATAAAAACAGGTCTGCCACTTCTAAGGGGAGGTCCTATCTGTGATATTTCTTAGGACTGTATTGTGTCACATGAGGTCTCACCCTAAGTTTAGATTTTCTGAGAAAATAAGCAATACACAAGTACCATCTTACCTATAAGGACAGTTCTGGAGCCTTCTCATTTTTTAAACACCTTTAAAAAGTCTGAACTAATAAAGCTTGACCATTATTGCACGGCATGTTGCTTGGCTATTTTAGTCCTCTTGGTAAATGCAGTTTTTTGAAAATACTGCTTAAGAGTTACAGTGAGGATACTTATTTAAAGGAAGCCACAAGAGCTTTGCATGTGTGAGGTCCTGGGAAGTATGTGGTTATAACTACAAATGTTATTTTGAAGGCATGTTTTTTCTTAGTAAAAACTAATTATTTGCCTGGAGTAAAGAGCATGAATGTCTTGCAGTAGTGCAGACTAAGTCATATAGAGCTACATCTGGGTGAGAATTACTGATGCTTATCAGAAAATGCCTTGCTGCTTTGCTCATTGTTTCATTTGTGGAAAAAATATCTTTGGCTCCCTAGCTTTGGCTCATCCTATGTCTGTGGGGGAGCACACATATAATAACACTTGGGAACTCTTTTTGCCAGATTGCTACTGGGTAATTCAGAAAAAAAAAGATGAACATATGGCTGCAGAGGTTCATCCTTAGGGATATGATATGAATGTAGATTGCATTTAGGGACAAGATAATGTCTGAGAGATTTGAAGAGCATAACCAAAACCAGTGCATGGAAATCCTTTGTGATGGTGCACAGGGGAGTAGCTATTATCAGTGAAATGGAAGAAACTCAGGAAGGTTTTTTCAGGTTGTTTTTCAAGTAAAGGATTTCTCTGTGGAAAATTTTCATAGGGATAACTTCACAAATTGCCATCTTTGCAATATAGAAATCTAGACTCAGCAGTACTAGAGAATGTCTGAAGAGAAGGTAGAGTGATAGTTTGAGAATGTGTGACTAAGTCCTGCAGAAGTTTCTTGTTTTCCTTGTGTGGGTTCAGGGACAGATTCTGCTGAAGATGATTAAAAGTTATGTGGTTATAAAAACAGCTGTATTCACTTTCAGTAGTTAGCATCTCAGGTGCATGTGTGGTCAAATGGGAGAAAGCAAGGTAGAGATGGTGAATGATTTAAGACTATGGGAAAATCTGTGGAAGCACTTCGAACAACACCCTTGAAAAATAATTGTCATTTCACTTAAAAATGAGACTACAGCAGAGATAAAATGATATACCATATATTTTTCATCCAGTCAATGGTATATTGGCACAAGTATCAGCATGTTGTTCACCTCTTAAGGGGCATTGTGAGGATTGATTCTGTGGAGGCAGAGGTGCTGAGAGAATAGAGTGATGAAGAGACAATTTAATATAGCTGTGAGTGTAATCTGTCAGCCTTGATGTCAACATCAGTGCTTAATGTGTACTTGCTATAGCAGGAGATTAAACTGCTTCCCCTTTGGAGATGAAAAACTTGAGGGTTGCCATTCTTTTTCCCCAGATTTGTGTTAATTTCAATGGCATAAGCAGCTCAAGGAGTTGCTGTCTTCAGAGGTCTGCTGGTTGTGTTAAAACTCCTGGAACTGGTGCCAAAGAGCCATGAGGAATAGGAAATAGAAAGAGGAGTTCCTGTTTTAAGTTGATGCAAGTATTTAATAAGGTCATGGTCAAAACCTCTCTCAGTAGAAGAGCATAGAAATGAGAAACATATCAGCAATATGTAGACCAGTACATACAAACAGCTGTTTATGTGTTGAAATGACCTCTTAGTACTTCTCATATAAGAGTACATACAATCCTGTCCAAAAGCAGAGTTCAAAGGGAAATCTTCACTGCAGGGACTAAGGCTGACAAGTAATAAAAAGAACAAAGAACAAACCATGTCCTATTTGCTGTTCTATTCTTATTTTTGTTAACAGAAGTAAATGTTCAGTAGACACTTCTGAAAATCTTTTTTAAACTCGAGTTGTTATAGTACTAGTGCTTCTCCTGATTCAGCCTCCTGGTGTTTTCTGTAAATTAAAAACATGGCATGTAAACCTAGATCCTATCTCTTGACTGTTTTTTTCCTTTTTCCTCCTTTTTTCCTTTTTCTTCCCCTCAAATATGGTCAGGAGCTTACTAGACACTGAAAACTGCTGACAAATCGGGGAAGCTAATACCTCCTAACTATCCATTAATGGGTTAATTTCTCATAGTTTTGGGTCTCAGCCCTTTTCTCCTTGATATTTCAGCACTGCTGTAGGGAACAGCGTCTCTGCTGCTGGAGCTGCCTGGGCTGTGACCCTCATGCTGGTGAAAGTAGATAGACACTGCAGCTCTGCCCACTGGTGAAGACCTGGTGGGTTGAGGCCTTCCGAGAGCAGACCTTTCATACCCAATGTAGACTTTGTAGTTTTTTTAAACCATTTCCAGAGTTGTAACCTGATTCCTTAGCTATTTGGCAAGATATATTATAGTAACAATCTCAACATGAAACTTATGCATGGCCAGTGAAACCTGTTTCTAATTTCTTCTGCTGCTGAAGTGTTGCCTTGTCAGCAATTTCGCACTGGAAATGCCCACATAAGAATCCTGGGTTGATGATTTACTCTGCAATCTTGTGTAATTCATGGTAAAGGGAGCTTGGTGGGAGGAATTGCGTTCTTCCAGCTGTAAAATTTCATCAAAGTTAACCTGTGGAGACTATTTAGGAGGAATAATAGGGTGATTCATGGACTTGCATGATGATATTGTTTCATATTGATTTTTCTAATAGTGGCTAATGCCAGCTATTTTAGAGACACACATGTAGAGTGATGACCATGTAATCTGAGGTTATTCTGAACTCCAGAGCTCAGTGGTTGGTGACTGAATTGGCCTATGAGATGATTAAATTCCTTACAAATATACTGACAAATGGAGAAATGCTACAAATCTTCTTGATATCCATGAATATCCAGCCCTTTCTTTGAAACTTTGAATGAGATGCATAGAGGACTTTTGCATGGGAGGGGAACTGGGTTATGTAAGTCTTTGGATGAAGATTTGAAGATCTGGAAACTTTAATCAAAAAATCATTTCTAGTGAAACATAAAGTTTAAATTTTCCTTTGTATTCTAGGACATTCTGTTCTAGGAGTATGAGATTTTGGTCATTTTTCACTAATGCTGATCTCAAATATATGTCATTTTTCTTAAAAATACATGAGATCACTGTAACAGAATCCTCTCAAAGACTAAATGTAGTTACTATCTAAAACTCAGTCTACTGAAAATCCTATACTTGTATGGATTGTTCCTTGTTACTGTAGCCTCTGAGGATCTCTCAACACTTAATTTTATAGGTAGGTTAAAGAACAGCTGCAAAACCATTAATTTATCAATATCAGTAGAAGTGAAGAAGAAAATGTGATTAGGGAGAAAAGATTGCCTTTGGTCTGCTTTGACCTAAATATTGCCAGCAAACATTTCTCACTCATCTGTGCTATGGTTTCCTTTGTTTTGTATTGGATTTTTGCCTTTAAAGGTATGTTGCAAACCAAATAAAAATTTCCATATTAACATAGTCCAGCTTATAAGGGCAACTTTAATTTGAAAGCCTGAAGCAAAAGCTGTTGCTTATGTAGGCTGGCAAATGCAAAGGGAAATGAAATTTACTTTTGATTCCCTGTGGTTTTAAGTATCTTGCTTTCTTATATGAAGATAAGTTCAGGCAGCTGAGTGGAGCACTGGCATGGGAATTTGATGCCAGGTAAGAAGAGCTATGTCTGCATGACAGCATGCCAAGAAAGCCATCTGGAGTGTATTGGGCAGAGGCAGAAAATAGAGGAATCCATTTGGCTATTCAGTAACTCCTGTGCACCAGTGTGAGTAGGTGGATGGGAAAATGCTGACCCAACAAATCTCTTGGTGCGAGTCTATTGAAATCAGTGGCATTATATATAGAATGAACATGAAATGAATTATAATATTTGAATTGTCATTGCTTAGTATAATAAATTTTCAAGTAAGTATTAATGAGAGCTCAATTCCTGCTTGTGGCAGGCAAACATTATTTATCTTCATTTCACTCATGAGAAAATTAACATTTCAAGGACTTCAACCTCAATCTGGATATAAACTGGAGCTAATTCTGTTTTTGTGGGATTACACCTCTCTGCTGATGTAGGTGAAATTTGAAAGCAGCTTTTCCTGACAGGCATGGAATTGGGACAGCTTACACAAGCAGACAAACCTCCAGAAGACAATGAGGTGGTACCTGATGGTATTGGCAAATGTGCTCAAGTTTCACTTAGAAATAAGTCTTATTCATGATTGCTGTGGTTATTCCACTGATGCAACCTCTGCTGTTTCTGTGATTGTTTGCTGGCTTTAAGTTAGCTCATTTCTAAAAGCTTCTGTCAGCAAATAAAGTTAACCTCTAACTGGGAGTTTTTAATATATTTGAAACCTATTGGAATTTGCATTAGATTCTTTTTCACTTGCATCAGTTGGAACTCTATTGTGATAGCTTGACATGTACCATTTACTAATGCTGAGTGGAATACTAATCAAGAAAGATTTTAATAGAGATGTCAGCTATTCGGAGGAAAGCATTTGACAAATGCTGGCAAGCATTTAACAATGATGACTTTCTATAAAGCTTTTCAGGTACACAAATCCCCAGGTGCTCTACATTAATCTTTGGGAGAGTGAGAAGGAGCGTGTTGTGATTTGATGGGGCAGGGGCCAAATTTGTAACAGATCAGTCTCTGCATTCCATGAAATTCTCAAAGGTTAGAGGAAGTGGGGGCGGCTGGAGCATCCCTTAATAGGGTTAACAAATACTGTGCCAGCTATATGCCCAACTCTGGCAGTACTGGCTTCACCCACAGTTTGCTGGCTATAGGTCAGATCGCCTTTCTAAGAGCGAGTTGAGTTCCCCAGTAGTGTGATCAACTATCAACTTGACTCTGCAGCATGGGATTCATCTACAGTCTGCTGGCTGTCGGGCCAGTCAAATTCCCCATAGTATGACTGGCTATTAGCTCAACTCTGGCAGTATCTGATTCTGTCAACTGTAGGTCTGATCCACTTCAAGATAAGTAAGTGGTTGGGTTACAAATAGCAGAGTTTACTCTAAGGTGACATTTAAAAAAACAGGTTTCACATATCAGTATAGGAAATTCTCTACAGCGTAGAGTTCCTAGGTAATGCCTAGTGTACAAATGCACAATCTTGTAGAGAAGAATTGTCAGCTTAACATCTTCTGCCCTTTGCCAGTTGAATGTGTTGTAGACAAGATTGCTTCGAATATGTACCAAGGGTATAGATACAAATGCCATGGTCCATGATGTGATGAAGCTGCTGTTAGTCAGATCTGGTCTCAGTCACTGATAACTGCCACTTTTAAAAGTAAGCACAGTTGTAATGATAAGAAGAACAGTTTAAAGCTGTATTTTCTGGCAGGGAAAAGGCCAAGCAAATCTTCTCCTATTAGCATTTGATCCTATAATTATTTAAATTTCAGCCCTTCTGGGAAGAACACAGTGCAACTTTTTGAAATGGCAATGTACTAGAAAGATCCTATTTAAACTCTTGTTAATACTGTGATGTCTGATCTTTTTGTTTTTTTTTTTAAACAGAAAAGTCGATTTGATCAGTAAAAGTCCTCTATCTCCCAGAGATTACGTTCTTATAACAGCATGTTGAAACCCCCAACCAAATACTAGTGTATTAATGCTGCAGCTGCCTCAAGCCATGGAATTCCACTAGATTTTTCAAGTAAAGTTTCTTTTCCCTAGGTATGCAAAATGCATATCCCAACTATTTCAGCTTCTTATTTCAGGACTGTCCTGTTTTAAAGAGAATAGCTGTCTCTTGATATGTGATGCATTTCATGTGGTAAACTTGTCTATCTGCTCAGATGGGGCAAACTAAAATTGCTGACAAACTCCTTATTCAAAAAAATATATTCTTTAAAAGTATTTCTTTGATGCTTTAAAATATATTTTCAAATATACAAGTATGCATTCTGAAAGAAAAACATAATGATGCTGAAATAATTTTTTTCTAATAAGTGAATCCAAATTAAATTCAAATTGAATCCAAATAAAAAATCCAAATGAATTTTCAATTTAAATTGCTTTGACTACTGCACTAAAAAAATCTATATTCAAGAAAGCTCTAGTCAAAGCCATTTCTTCATTCTTATTTCTACTTTTCCCTCCAAAGATTTCAGCAGAACAAATCCAAGTTTATTAAAGATCACTTTGCAGGAAGATCATTGTTCTATTTGTTTAACTACTCAGATTTTTGTAATTCATCTATTGAAGTTTCTGGTAGAAATACAGAGGATACATTTGTGCTGAAGTAGCATAACAAAATACAAGTTGTTTATGACTATTTTCTATTTTTGCATGGTCAAAAGCTCTCTCTCCTTTTCCTTTGGCCATATTTGGCTTAGAGGAACACAATTGCTTCTTGGTTTTGCTGACCTGGGGATTTTCTTGGATATACTATTTGACCCTGTTTACTCAAAAGGGAAGTTTTCAAAAAAGGCCCTTCACTGATTTTGGATGGACAATAGTTTCTGTGTGTTGGGAATTCCAGTTGAGGAGGCTTGGCTGCATTTCTGACCTTCATCCAGTTATGTAACTGTGAATCACTGCCTATACAGTGCTGAAGCAACAGGGCTTTCCTTATTCTATTGTGTCAATTTGGGAAGGGAGGACTTAAAGGTCTTTATTTTCTATGCATAAAAACTTCCAACCAGTCTCCCTTTCCCAATGATTTGCTATATAATAGAAGGAGCAAAAGTAAGTCTCAACTGGTTTGTTTTTTTAATGGAACAGAGATAAAGCAAGTGGAGAGTAAAGTCACATGACTGAAGACTCAGGGGAACTTATCTTTGGGAATATA
>JAUBOD010001040.1:7535765-7548103 GCA_032353885.1 Nothura maculosa
ATATGATCTGAAAAATTATGATTTAAAGAATATACTAACACGGATATAACAAAGATGGTCTTGTGCACTGTTTTGACTATAGTCTTTTATAAATGGTCATTTAAAAACAATGGTTAAACGACCAACGGTTAAATAAAAATCCACTCCGCTTTCCATCAATCTCATTCTTAGTTTGGTACTTCCTAGAAAATTGCTAGTTAAGCTGGAGAAGGAGGTTTGGGAGGACAGCTTAGGGCATATAAAGGGCTCTATAGAAGGGGAATGGCCAAAAGTCTCATTGAAAGAGAGCACATGCTGAGTGGAGGATACTGCTTGAGTTTTGTCAAGAATGATCTTGTTTAACCACTCTGTTACTGATTCTAATAAAGAAAGAGCATAATTATGAATTATATTGATGCAATAATTCTTGTTAAGGCATTATCCACACAGTTGGCCTAAGACACTACTGGATATCTGGCAAAGAACTGAGTGTCTGTAAGGATTGATCTGTTAAAGTAGAATGAAATCATAGCTTAATCTATAGCTTGTATTAATTAAACATTATTAGATTTTAGTATATTGATTTTTTTCTGCTTGTGTTATATTTTAACACTTTTCTTATTATACTTTCATTAGTATTGTCTGTTGAAGTGAAATGAGAAAAATGCAATTATGTTCTGACTAAGGATAGTTCGTATGAGACTTGCCAGGACTTGTCATCTTATTTACATCAGCTTTAATACTTGAACTGTTTGTGGGTGTTGGTTTTTTTTTTTTGTGTGTGTTTTTTTTTTTTTTTTTTTTACAGTTTGAAAATGCAGGAAAACTGCAGAGAAAGTCACAAAACAATCTATCTGGAGAGGACATTCATTAAAATTCTTCTTCCCAGTCAAGTTTCTCATACCTGTGGCTAGTCAGTACAGATGCTGATCTGCAAATATTGGCTAGCTCCATGATTAGTGTATCTTAATTATGATAAATCATTTCTGATGCCTTAAGGACCAGTCAGATATCTGACCATTTTACAAAAGGCTAGTGCTTTCTGTTCCCTTCATTTATAGGCTGTGACACTGACATCTTCAGGCTCAGCGAGTTGTCCGTTGTCACTCAGCAGGTTTCTAGCAATCTAGGAAATAACACCTAGTGATTTTGAAGGGAATTTCCACCCCTTGATAGTTGGCATGCAAGACATAATGGAAATAATTGAGGCATCTTGCTGCTTAAATGATTTTTTGACCCCAGCTGTAAGTGGATTTGCAGACTACTCCTGCATCTGGATTCCTAGTGTCTCACTTGTGATAAGAATTTAAACAGTTGCAGAAGATGGGCCTGTTTCATCATCCAGTGTGTTAACCTTGCTGGACTTTTTTCAATTACGTATGGTCCATTTCTTAGTTTTGGGTCTGTGTCATAAGATGGTTTTAAAATACATTTTAATGCAACTGGATTGCCTTTTTTCCCCCCCTCAAATGAAGCGACTGAAGCTAAGAACAATAAAGCCCTTTTATACTGTGCTTGGACTAGGCCAACTTGAAGCTCTAATTACAAAGCAAAGGAAACAGCTTTCGCTGTCTCCAGAGGACAGATGTGATCATTCTAATTGCCATATGTTCAAGCTGACTTGAATTCTTGTAAAAGTGCTGCAAAGTTTAGTAGAATGGGGAGGTTTCTGCTGTTTCCTGTCATGAAGGCCAGCAGGCCGCACTGAAGGAAAGGGAATAACAGCTCAAGTGACCTTGCGCCCCTCGCAGGGGAGGAAGCTGAAAGGATGAGAGGAAATAGTGAGAACTGTGAGAATGTGGAGAACTGCATTGGAGGAAGAAATAAGGCAATCTGAGAATGAGATGCATTGTATTAAACCAAGGCATTGTCTGAACAATTATTTGCCTGTTTATTCTTGGCACATGTGAAAGACTTAGATGTCTAAATTGGACTGAATTATATTTTATAGCTTTTTATTTTTCTGGAATGAAACTATCCCTTAAGCTCAGTCATTTGACTGCATAAAATACTTAGTGTACTTGTGGATGAGAGCTGATTGACCAGGCTGTAACTAGGAGGCTATAATTAGATGCTACGAATGGGCATGAATTAGGTAGTGGGGGCAGGAGCAGCAGGTAGGAGAAGACAAGTTAGTGTTTCCCTGCATCTCCTCAACCAAGAGTGATCTTAACTTTGAAATCCTTCTTTCATCTGCTCAGCTGCTGTTCCATCTCTTCACTTTGAATTATCTAGTATGATTTTTTTTAAGTCCTTACACAGGATCAGAAAAAAAAAATAAACATGTTATTTGATTCTTCTGGTAATAAACAGAAAATATTTCTGTGCTGAGAATGGGAAGGGGGAGTCCTAAATGTAGTTGAAAAGCCTTGAAACAACATGCTTGTTACTTAAGATAGATATATTTGCAGTCTCTCCTTTTTGTCAGGAATTAGAGACTTTGAATATTGAGAATATGCTGGCAAGGCTCTGCTTATTTTGTGTACTATAGGAAAGTGTAGGATTTAGGGCGCCTAACTTTCTTTGCTAATCCTGAAGTATTTAATTCCAGTTGTCAAAATAGCAGGTGTAACCTTTTAACTTGAATTTAGCTAATATAAATAATCCCCTACATTCTGACATTTGCTATTCCTTAGCTGATTTAAGGCTCTGAAAATCTTGTTGGTTCACCTAATGCAGCTTTTATACAGCAAGTATATGAAGTTGTGGATACAGAACTGAAAATATTAATATGAAATCAGACTATTCACACAGATGTGCAATTTAGTCTCTTCTATACAAAACAGCTGAATAATATTTTTGCAAATGAGATATTGTCATGGTGTGTCTCTATTCATAGTTTCCCTTGATACAAATCTTTTGGGCTCTTCCTTTACTGGTTCTTAACTGCTGGCCAGGAAGCAAATTTCATCAGAACTTACTTCAAATGTGATCCTATTGTACTATGCATTATATTTCTAGGTGAAAACAAATTCCAAATGATCCTGTAATTTAATCAATCTTGAAGGGAATAACTGAAACAGTGTGTTCAGAGCCACCTAGGAGATGCCCATATGTCAGCCTCTGACTTTACCCAAATCATCATGTTTTACATGGAGGAGAAGGAAGATGATCTCTGCTAAAGAACAGAAGCCATATTTCTGGGCCATAGGGTTCCAAGTATCTTGAACTTACAACACTCCTACGCCTCCCTCATGATGAGTAGTGTAAAAACCGATCATGCACAGATTCAAATGTAAAGCTTGCCACAGGTGAGTTGGCAGAAACACAGATATTGCTGGTTAGGTATGTGATTGTCCTGGAGGGCTCCTCAAAAGAGACAGTTCTTCAGTGTTCAAGCTCCTGCCACTTGTGGTAAATTCTACTGAAATGACTTCACCAGCCCTGCTCTGGGCTTTCTCTACATGCAGAGTGGTGCCCTGTTGTTAGGCTGTTAAACAACCCTTGCTGAATAACCACATGACTGTGGCTGACCTCAGTAAATTACGGATGCTGGATATGACCATGCATGGTTACGCTGTTGCTCTGCTGGATATGGAAGTTTTTTCTGTGTGTACTTCAGTTTAATTTGCAGGGGATCTCTTAAAGAAGAATTAATTTCTACTGAACAAGAAGCATTCTTTCAAGGCCTTTTCCTGCTTTAAAATTTTCTCGTGCTATGTTTAGCTTCTGCTGTTAGCACTAAGTCATCATTTGATTTAATAGGACTAGCTGTTCACTTCCAGCCACTGATTGCCATCTGAGGGGGAATGCATGCATGTTGAGTTTAGCCACGTCTGCTGGATCGTTTCAAATGATGCATAGGTTTATACAGCCCCTAAAGGGAAGGACTGTAGGGCTAAGGGCCAGGACTGTTTCCTCTTTTTCCATTGCCAAGTGAAATTTTGAAAGAGGAAAAACAGATCTGTCTGTGGAAATGCAAAGTCTGACGCTGTAGTTTTAAGCATAACTAGGCTAGCTTAAGCCACCATGCATGAGTTGCCTGCATCTAGTAGCTAAGCAGTGTGTTAATGGGGTGTCAAGCCCAGGGCTTTGGGAACATGTGGAAGTGCCAGGGTGACTGCTAGCCTCAAGTAGGCTCTGGTCTAGCCAGGCTGGAGGGTGGGCAGAGGTGTAATCTCTTGCTGGGAATGTTTTGGTGATCCTTTAGCAGGAGCAAGTGAAGAGAGAATGGTGTCTGATCCTGGACTGGTGCTAAGAGTCTCAGTGTCACCTCGACTCCCTTCCATCTGCTGCCCCTTGCCTAGAGAAAACACTTGGATTGCTGTTGAAGACCTAGAGGAAGAGGTCATGGGAAATTATTTCACTGTGCACTGACTGCTACCTACTGGGAGTAAAAGAGGAAAGCTAAAGAAGTGAATCTCAAGTATGGCCATCCATTAGTGCTAGGGTATCACAGTCTTGGCTTAGGTGTTCAGCTCAAGCTTTAGGAGCCTATGTGTTTCAGCCCTGGAAGCTGTGGCTTGCGCTCTGGGGAAATGGTTTAGCTGATGTTTTTTTCCAAATAGCTGGCTCTGAGGAACTGAATCCTTTCAAACGTGAAAACAGGAACATGGGTAATACCTAGTGCTGTAAAGAAAATGGGCACCACCCCGTCAGCTCTATTCTTCACCCTATGACCCTATCCAAAGGACTTTCGCTCCCGTATTGCCCATTCAGTCACAGATGACCCTGATGAATGCCCATATGATTAATATTTCACTGTCAAGACAGTATTAAAGTTTGTCCTCCTTGGTGAGGCTTATAAATGGTAGGTTTTCATTTTCAATTCAAATGATAGGAAACTTTTTGATTCTTCACATTTACTTTGACTCTTGGCTTAAAAAAGACTCTGAAAATAGCAAATCAGCATGAGCAAAATATTTTGCAAATGACAGTGCAAATGCACCATGTCCCAGCAGCAGCACTCTGAGAACAGCAGCAGTCACCTCCCAGGAATGAACACATTAATCTCGGGAGCAGAAAAGAGAGGAGACATTGAGGCAGACACCTAAACAGTGATTCATTACATAATCTGTCTCAATTAATGTACTTAGACAATGGACTGATTATCTTACTAACATCAGATTGTTATACTCAACACCACGTGCAAAGGAGTAATCAGTCTCCCTAATGAAATAGTATATAATGTCCTCCTTAGTCAGTATTTGACTCATGAAAGGAAGAAATCCTCAGGAGGGAAAGTGGGTAGTTAATTAGAGCAAAGGGAGCAAGAACTCAGAACTCCTTAGTCCAGCCTCTGGCTTTAACATGACTCACTGGAGCCCCAGGAAATATGTTAAAATGCTGTGTACTTCTGTTCATTAAAGTGAGAGAAAATGTTACCTGTCTCACAAGCAGTGTTGTGTGTGTCTTCATCACACATGGAGTATCTTGTGGTCCCCGAGTAGGTGCCTTCTGAGAAGGTTCTTCATAGCCCTGCTGCAAGGGTCCAAAATTTCTATAGAAGCAGCTTTCTGGTGACACCTAAAAAAAACTTATTAAACCATCTATCAAACCTCAAAGTCAATCTTCCTGTGTATTTTCTTTCTTGTTAAAGGAGGTGTCTTCTCTTCTTCCCTTTTTCTACTTCCCAGTCTCCTCCTTCCTCATCTGTCTTGCCTTCCTTACACAGGAGATATTTCTCTTTTACATGGAAGTAAGAGTTTTCCCTAGCCTAAAGAACACAGCATCTGGTTCTCCATGAGTGCTGCATGGAACATGCCCCAACAACGTGTTTATCAGGATAGTGCAGGCAGACTCCATTTACCTTGCTTATGGCCTAGGTTACCTACAAGGGAAACAGCTGGGAAATGCATATGCAATGACATTTCTGTGATTAAATTCATAAAATACTGGACAAAAGTTTGAAAGCAAACAATTATCTGCCATCTTATTTCTTATGAAATTTATAGAGTTGGCATATAGTTAGTGAGGACTTCTGTGAAGATGATTTTGTAAAGGAGCTGATATGGGGAGGATAGTGGTACACAGGCTTCTATTGCCTGTACAATAACTGGCAGAGAGATGTGAGTTTCACAGAAGACTGGAAATCTGTTTTTTCAAAACCAAGCATCTGGAATGTTTCTTCTGGGACCCCAATAACAAATTAGGTTTCTGCCACTGAGGAGACTTCTAATGAGCTGGAATCATAGTCAAGCTTTTTTCAGTAAATAATCTTAAGGATAACTTCATTTCATTTATTCCTGTGCTTACACATTAAACAGCAAGCTGATTGCAGTTTTCTAAAACTCATCAACATAGTTATAAGAATCAACCTTTTTTAATTTGAAGTTAGCCCCAGCTGCAGGTGACTGAAATTTTAAAGCCAATACTTGTTTCTTAAAAATAAGGATGGGGGCTGGGGAAAGGACAGAGAGCTGGGGTAAAAAGAGCAAGCAACTTGTTGTCCAAGTGGGTTGCAAGGTGTTGTGGATTACATTTGCGAGTGTGACTTTGTTACTTCAGTATTGGCCTATTTCTGTTTTGTTTTTCTCAGCTTTATTGTCATGAGTTTGGCATTACTAAATGTCTTGGGGAATTTCACCAATAAAATAAAAAGTTTTCTGCCAGTACACATGCACTCACATTTTATGAGGAATAAGTTCTATTTTCAATCTGAAAATTAGGACAGGACAGAGAGATGACAAGTTATGTTTACAAATCCAGGTGAAAATTTGTAGAAAGCTTTTTGGATTGATCTCCCCTATCTTGTTCTATGCAGGAGACATAATTGACTCAATTATAAACTATGATACTTTTATTGACTTGGAATTTTTCTTGTTTCAAAAATATTAACCTGCTATTTCACTGCCAAAAAAGCTGTGCAGGTAAAGACTACAGGGAAGCTAATTTGTGTCAGGAATGAATGGCTCTACAGGGAATGGGAATGAGATATGCTTTGATGCTATGCATTGCTCCATGCTGTGTGCTTGTGTGCTTCCTTTGTGGCTTATTTTAGTTAATTTTGGACTATAATAATCTTTTCTTTCTAGCCAGGAATAAATTTCATTCCCTACTGTACAAAAACCATGGGGGCAGAAGAATTGAAATGGAGATGTTAGCAGGTAATCCACAGGAATGGTCCGCAGAGAGCTCCTATTTCCTGGATAGTTGCCTGAAATGAAGGTGCTCTTTATTCAAGGTTATTTTTAAAAGAAACAAGGCAGTTAAAGTCTGTCTGCATTTACCAGCCTGCTTTGAACGGGGAGACCCTCTGTGTGGTCAGTCCTGAGCAACAGGCTTTGCCTGTGCACGTAGGTAATGACCATCCAAGCTTAGGCAAAACCTCCAATTTCCCTTCTGACACCAACGTGACCAAAAAGTATGGGGTGGCGAAGCATGGAGGGGAATGAATTCCTGCGAGATGGTAATGTCTTTAACAGAGGAACGTTTCAGGAGGGAGCAGGGTCATTGCAGATAGTTGATAGCTTTTGCAGGAGCTGGTGTTGTTAAAGCAAACACCTCACATTTCCTTGGAAAAGCAGCTTCACGCTTGAAGCTGTGCTTTGTGTTGGGATTAATTACGGGTCCAGCAATACTGAGCACTTCCAGAAACTCCTGTATAATTTTCCTGAGGAAGGAAAATGTTCCGCATGCAGCAAGGGTAGGATACCTGAGATGCACTTGCTGTGAATGTGAATACCATTGTGGCAAATCCCCAGCATGGCAAAACTAAAGAAAGGGCCACCAGTTCCTGAGTCATGGTCCATTGCCCTGGAAAACAGGTGATTCTGTATTCTTGGTGTCTCTGACCAAATTTATTAGCTTTTTTGAGACACTTCTAAATCATAATCTGTTTTACGTTCTGAAACTGCTTTCTCGTTAGGCAAACAATATCCGATTTGTTAATATATCTATATTTGCTACCCAAATATTAACACAATCCAGGTGTCTATGGGAAGCTCTTTTAGGAGGATTTCTCTATTCTTGCTTAAAAAAATCATTAGTTTAAGAATTAAATATGTATATGCACTTTAAGTTAGCATATTTGCTTGGGACTCTCCTAAATGCTTTGTGTTTGTTTTACATTAATGTGCTCTTTTTAGAAGTTATTCAAGAAACAAATTCAATGCCGACTATATTTTTGTGCTGTTCTATATTTGTATGAAGTCTATTCAATGGGCCGTGTTAAACTTGTTCTAAACGTAAATGCAAGATTCTTGACAAACTTTGCAAGCTGTTAATGCTCTGCATCTTCTTTTGACTTACAATATGCTAGATTACCATTTCAGAAAGTGAAAACATGTTCTTCTCTACATATAGCAAGCAGCTCTGTTTCTAGCTTATTTTTCCTATATTGGTTTTCCAGTGTTCTGTGAAATGTCTTCAGGGCACCAGGATCCTCGCAATGGAAAGAACATTCTATTTGCCAGATGTTTCTATGATATCCTGCCACTGGGGTTTTTGTACCTTCTGAGAAACATTTGGTGTTAGCTGGATTCTCAGGAGTCAGGATTCTCATCTAAAAGGACAAAAAGTTGGCCAATATTTACTATACGCACATTTCTCCTTTAATAATCACAAAATGTCCCAGGGTTCTAGGTCAACCATAGTACTGAGGAGGAGTCATCAGACTTTAAAGTAAGCACTTAATAAAACCTAACTTTTAAGGCTTTTATTTTAGGACATACGATAATAAATTGAAATAAAGCAATTTTTTAAATGGAGGAACCTCAAATTTACTGACTGATGCTGTTTAACAAAAGACTGACAGGCAAATGTGATGACAGGAAGATCCTACCTTCCAGTGGTACTTCTAGTTGAGCATGTTTTGACAGTGAGATGGGCTGCCAGAACGCAGCTAGATCCTTCTGGGTTTCTTGGCAAGCATGCCTCGCCCTGAGGGCGCTCAGCATGCGGTTCCTCTTGGACAGAAGCTTAGTACTGAGCTGTCCATCTTTCCTCTGCCACCCAGAAGCTTTCCACAGCTGGGCAGGAATGGTCTCTGCACTGTAGTGAATAAGTCCTGCCTTCCCTCTTTGTGTTGAAACTGGCAAATGGTGAGCTGCTGCCTGACCATTGCAGCAAACGCAGATACAGAACAAACTGGAAATGAGCCAGCGAAGCAATTGGACCATCACTTACTTGGGAGTAGAAGACCTTGCATGGTTGACTGCCCCTAGAGCTTTCCTGAAGTCTGCTCTTAAGCAATACACAGACTGTTGGTTTAAGTAGAAAATTGCATTTTCTTGCCTCTAATCAGAGACAAGATGACTGCAGCCAAGAGCCATCTATTTTCAAAGGCTGCCCTTCCATGCTTGGCTTCATTGCCATTTTGTGATTGTGAATGGTACTGAAGAAACAAAAAATTTTTGTGAGGATTGTGTTCCCCATATCTCCCCTTGCACCAAAAGTACCTGTTGTCACTCTTTGCAAAAGGTGGGCAAAGCCTTTAGAAAGGCAGCAAGTTTCCCTGTGTAGTTTTGCAGGGATGGATCTAGGACACTGGGGCACAGTTGGGCAAGTAGTTGTGCTTTTGATTGTCACTGCAGATTTGAAGATGAAACAGCAGCGCCAGGGATGAGTGAGATCTGGGAAGAGTAAGTGCATTGAGAGCCTGCCAGGGGATTTTGCAACTTGGTATGCTACAGCAATGAATTTTCAAGATATGTTGTGCACTTGTGTACGTAAGTGTAGGGCTTAGCAGTTCTTTTGATGGTTACTAAAGCAGTATAAACCTTCTTATATAAAGCCTCTGCCTACAAATGTTTGCTGACATGGGTATTCATGGCAGAAAGCTTAGCTTTACTGTGTTGGCTTGTTCTTGTTGTTTATCTGGTGAAGCCCAGAGGGAGAATATAGGTCTGTTTGGTTTTTTTAACAGTTTGTTTCACAGCAGATGACTGGACATTCAGGCATTCATTTCTTCTGCTGTAGTGCAAGCAAATATAGTTTGACCTTGTGTGCATAAATCACACTATGTTTGGATGTGAGACTTTCTTAGGGAGACTCTCTTAAGTCCAGAGAGTAAAAAGTACTGTGGTTCCAAGGCACTTTGGTTCCAGAAAAATAAGGAAACTTAAAAAATCCGATCATGTCTTGTGTTAGATCATGTGGCTGGGTAACTAGATGAGGCCCTTACTAGATGTTTACTTTTCTGCCAGTCAAGAAAAGTGATTAATATAAACTGGTGATTAAGAGTGCTAGAGTTCCAGGGCAAGATGCTGTAAAAATGTTTTTTGTTTGTTGCTTGTTGTGGTCTTAATTTGGGGTAGTAAGCTGCCTTTTGCAAAGATGGCAATCCATTTTACGTAATGCTACTTGAAAAATAAGATTTGCTTCCCACTAAGCTTCTAAAATAAAAAATATGAAGTGGGGCTTTTCTTTTTCAATATAAAATTAGCAACAACTGCTTTTGACCTCTTGAAAGTAGCATTTCAAAGAGGTGATATTTGCCTGACAGGCTGACCTTAAGCATCAGGGTGACAACTGCCCTCCTTGCATGCCTGCACACACGCATGCACACACACAAGACCTTTGCAGTAAGGAAAGCTCTAACTAGTGCATCTTCTCTAGATACTCAAAACAGCAGATGGGAAAAATACCTATGTGAGTAGGCTGGCAATGAGAGGTGAATTAAATAGATCTAGCTTTGAAAATAAACAGGATTAATGTGGCTTAGCCACTTTGCATTAATACTATTCCTCCTGGGGAAATCTACCAGACGGTTATTGGAACCTGTCCTATGTAGATCCCAGATAGGTTGTGTACTTTGTCTTCCTATATGTGAGATATGTATTTTGATGTAACTGATGCTAAAGCTGAGTGTGTCTCAAAATCTGGGTTCATAAATACCTACCTAATTAGGAACTGAGACTTTGGCATCCTGACTGAAGTCTAGGCCTTGTGTGTCTCTTGTAACTGTGCCTTTTGTCTTGGACTTCTAGCAAAATAAGGCTTATGCAACCACTGAGAGTAGGTGCCAGTTTATGTTCTGCCATCTCCATCAACTTTTGTGCCAGTTGAGAGGCTTCTGCAAAAGCTGCTCAGGATTTGATAGTCCTGCCTGCAACCCCAAAGTCCCTTTTGCACAGGAGCTACTGCAAAATGGTAGCTGGCCCGTATGTAGGTCCTGACCAGCCAGCTGGCCGAGAGAGATGGTTTCAGGTTAAGCTAAGCTCAAGCTGTTTATTGCCCTGCTAGAGGAGTAGGCAATGGGCTCTGGAGACAGGGAAAGAATATGAAGAATTTGGGAGGGTTGTGTTGTGGTGACAGGGTACCTGAGGGAAGCAAGTGCAATATCCCTGCAGACAAAGAATTGAATTTGTAAAAGTGCTTCAGTATAGCTTAATCTTAAAATCTGTCAAACACAAGACTTAACTGTTTGGGAGACCAAGCATTGCCATCTCTGATAGAAGTAGAAATGGATTTGTACCGAACTTCCTGAAACCTGCTCCTTGGGAGCAGACTTGGAGAATGTGCTGCCTGGTCCAGCTCCAGGCTGAAAAAAACAGGAGATAGGAGATAGATGTTCAGAAAGTGGCCGAGCTGGGCTGCAAACACTTAGCACTCTAACAAGCTATGTGCTCAGTGTGAGGCAGAGAGTCATTTTAATAAGAAAATAAATAAACAAAAGGCTGAGCAGACGATTGTAAATTTTTGAAAATACTGATGCCATGGTAGGTTTCCAAAGCTGTTCTTGGAAGTGGAGCGGTTTTGATTAAACTGTTATCTGGAAGAGCTCCCCCTCCCTAACTGGAATCTCGTAAAAGTCAGAGGAAAGGAAGTATCGTACGCTGGCCAACTGCTAATGGTTGCAGAAGGAGGTTTCTAGCCATCCTCCCTGATTTTTAGAGGATCATATTAGTAAGCCGGAATTCCATTTAGGCGGGTGATCAGGTCATCGAAACCTGGATTTACTTCTGTAAAAGAAGTGGTATGCTGTTGATGCAAAGAGCTTGGCCAAACTCTCGCTGTCTTGCTGGTTTAAAAGTTTACCTCAGAACAGACACTTTGAGCACTGGTTTGTACCTATGTTAACACAATTAATGGGAGCATACTGGGGCTGTTAGCTCTTGCATATTTTTTAATACCCTTTTTGGAATAAAATGGTTTTGGAATAAAATGATTTGATAAGATATGGAAAAAAATATCCTCTTGAAACTCAACTTTGAGAGAAAATGAGGAAAAAATCCTTTTCTAGACAGCTGCTGTTATTAAATCACCTGTTATTGCTAAAAGCTCTAGAATATGGAATGGAGCACTTGTGAGAACATGAGATGGTGCTTATGAATATGATGACTAATACTCCATTGCCTGAACCAACATCTTGATAACACAGCCCCTGTGATGATCAATATGTAGACTGTGGAGGTAATCTTCGTCATGTTAATCTGATTTAGTTACTCTGATCTACTTGCATCTCATATTTCATTTCT
>JAUBOD010001040.1:7548203-7594069 GCA_032353885.1 Nothura maculosa
TAGACTGTGGAGGTAATCTTCGTCATGTTAATCTGATTTAGTTACTCTGATCTACTTGCATCTCATATTTCATTTCTCTGTTATAGATTTATTGCATATGAAAATTTCCAAGTGGATGGTAGACATCAGTTACTCTCATTCCAACATCTTACTGTGCTCCCAGAAAGGTTTAAGTGTCAGTGAGATGCATGTCCAAACAGTAAAAAGAAGCCTGTCCTTAATGCAGATGTAGCACTGACTTGTAACCGGGCTGCTGTAATGTGTTAAGCATCTTGGTCTTGGCCTGACTTGAGAATGGAGGAGGACTATGTGGAAGAAATTTGCCGTGACATATTTTGCCACTGCAAATTGTTTTTGTATGTCTCATGGAAGAATGGGCCAAGGCCATGCTTGTCGTTGCTAGACTTAACCAGAACATTTCAGAGATTAATACCAGACTGATTTGCTGTAAATATTTGCAAGTTTTAAGGTATTTTACAGAATATATTTTTTAAAATGTTGCAACAATATCTTTGGGTTTAGTGTAATTCTTATGAAATAGTAAAAATTCTCATGTATCCAGCATCTTAGAGAAAGGAGGTCAGACCAAATTGAAATCTTTTCCTCAGAACTTTATTCCTGGCTTATAAATTCAAAAACAAGCAAAGAGCCAAAAAGCAAGTTGTAAGGAGAAGAACATTCAGAAGGAGCAGACTACTTCTGAAAGCTGCAAGAACATCAACCTCAAGGCATAGTTTGGGGAGCAAAATGGTTTAATTTGAACTTATTAGAATATGGATCCAATTAGAATGGAGATCCAGTGTGCTTTTCCACATAGGAATGTCCATATACTGAGCTGACTAACCATAGAAGTGAGGGTGGATGATTGGGTCCAGCTTCTTTGTTGTAGGGGAGCATTTTAAAAGCAAAGAATGTCCCACTTAGGAGATGAGTCTGGTTTACAAGCATGCCAGAGTATCTCTATGCTTTGCTTCTGGTACTAAACCAAAAGGTGGAGAAAGACGAGCAATCACACGGGACGATGTGGAGAAGGGAGAAGAAACATCTGCTCTATTCCAACAAGATGTGGATTTTGGGGGTTATTCCTCTCATCCAAATAAGCTTGTTGCTTACGTTTATAATGATTATAAGCAGACTGTGTGTTCTTGACCTGTGTCAGCAGTGAATAGGAGAAAGATGAGTTCTGGGGTTTTTTTTTTTGAGTTTGAGTGCAATAATTGCCTTGGCTCCAGGAGGACCAGAGGCATTCAGGAAGTCGCCCTGAAAATCACAGCAGGGGCGGCAGCCTTTGCTTAGTCTTCATAAAAGTGACACTGAAGCTAGCCCTTGTAAAGTAAAATTTTAACTGAAGTCTTCCCCTGACCCCTTCTTTGTGAGAACAGAGATCTGTTTTAATGTGCTCGCTGCTGTACTATGTAGGCTTTGTGTTTAATTTATTAGTACTAAGGATCACTTTGTCTTTCTCTTTCCAGAAATGCAGGTCCCCTCCATGGCTTTGCTCCAGTCCCTCCAGTAGCTTTTTCTGCCCAATTATATTGAGTGTCAGAGCATGAACAGGTGTAAGTGCTACTAAGTGCTATGCTATCCATTTTCCCATCCAGAAGCTGCCTCTCTCATGTCATTGTCTTCCACAATACTTGTTTTGCCACTTGCTATGTGTTTTTCCAAGATGCACTCATTTTTTTTTGTCAGCATTTCAAATCAATTGTGTTATAAGTTTACAAGAAACACAGTTTTCACTAATCCTCAAATTTTTACTAATCATCAGAAAGTGTTGTTGAGCTGTTCTACCATTTGCAAGTTCTTCAGCATTTTACCTTTTTTGTATAGTGCATTTTGTTGCCAAAGACAGCTGCTTATACCTCAGTATATACTTTCTTGGTATATCTTGCTTGTTTTTTGGGGTAGTTTTCTAGTTTTGCCACAGCTCAGTCTGGCAGCCATGCATTTTCTAACAGCGGGACCAGCACTGCATGATTAAGAACAGTAGCAGATTCTTAATACATCAATATTGTTACTTGATTCCAAATACTGTTTTATTTTTCCCAATAAGCTAATGACTGGTGGCTGATACCTGAAAGAGTCCAGTGTAGTTGTTGCTCATCTTTCCTCTATGAAAGGGAACATCCACATCATTTTGAATATGAGTTCATGAATACAGAACTGGTTTGGGGTAGCCTTACTAGCTCAGAGAAAATAAGAATCACCTCTTTATTGTCCTAAATTCAAAGCAGATTTTGGCTTTTTGAAGTATGCAAATATGCTTTGTTTGCTTTTTCTTGGTATATTTGGTGTATGCCGGGGCAAAAAATCCCTCTTAAACCAAACAACTTTCTTCTAAATTAAGAGACTTTCCTTCTCTTGGTAAACAAGCCATCATTCTTTAACTTGCTGCATTTAATATTTCTGTCATGTAGAAAGGGTTTTCACAGCAAACAAATGTTCTTTATTTAGAAATGAGCCAATGTTTTATTCTGAAATAAACCTCGTAAAAAATACAGCTAGCATGTGGATACATCAATATTTATTGTTGCCTTTGCTTCTGAGAAGGCCTTCCAGACTACATAAAATGTTAAGAAATCCATTATCCTTTTGCAGTTATAGGGAAAAACATAAAAGATGAGGCTTAATGGTGAGAAGCCAATTCTATTTGGGGCCTGACCTGCTAGAAAGCAGCTCTGCGGAGAAGGACCTGGAGGTCTTAGTGGACTACAAGATGAACATGAGCCAGCAATGTGCCCTTGTGGCCGAAAATGTCCATGTTCTCGGGTGCATTATCAAGAGCATTGCAAGAGGTCAGAGGAGATGATCTTTCCCCTCTACTCAGCTTTGGTGAGCTGACACCTGGAATACTGGGTCCAATTCTGCTCCTGGGTACAGGAAAAGGTGTACGGTCCTAAAGAAAATGACTTATATATCCAAGAGAACTTGGACTTGTATTTCTACACATAGGGTTGGATGTTAGCCAAATAGACTAGGTTACCTTGCTGTCCCTCTAAGCATGTAACTACTGCATGAAAACTTCAGTTGTTCTCCCCAGCTGCCAGCTTGCCCTGGCTAATCTTTCTAAACTTCAATTTCTTCTGCTAAATCAACAGTGACTGAATTTATGCTAATGTATTCTTGTCCCCTGATAACGCTAAGGAAGCTGGACGTTCTTTCACAGCTGAGCTTTAGTAATTTTCACAGCTTGGATGTTCATTTCTAACTTGTGTGTATCTGATTCAGCAGGTAGATTGGAGTGTGCTTCATCCCCTCAGAAATGAAAAAATAGACAAAAATTTCTGCTCTGCCCAGTAGTTCTGTAATAAATGCCCCTTTACCCTGGTTCAGAGAGTCAAATAAATGCTTCTCTAGTAGCTAACCTGGACTGAGCTCCTATCCTTTTCCAAGTGTTCCACTTGATATGGAATATGATACAACTGTGTGAACAGCTTCCTGTCCTTGCTGCAAGACATCTTTAGCCAGTGAGATAAAGCAGAGCAAGTGCCTAAGGAGAAGCTGGGACATTGCCAGCTAGTAAATAGAGAGCTTTTACTTCAGAGAGCTTTTACTTCAGGGTTCCCATTCTTGTTCCACATCTGGCAAAGCTGGGATTTGGCCCTAAATATTTCCCCCTAAGTGGCTTTGGCTGTTGACTTTGGTCTAAAGAGGATAGCTCTACCTGAGCTCTTAAGTTTTTGTGTGAGAGAGGAGATCCACCTGTGCAGGTGCCTCCCTAGGAGACAATCCAGAGCTTCAGCGAGGCAATTATTTCCATCTAGCACAGAGTTAATTTTTCACATATTTTCCACTTAATTTTCCAAGAACTCCTTCTCTCTCCTAGGCTTTTTAGTAGCTTATTTAGTCATCCACTCTTCTGCATGCTGGTTTCTTCCTGTAATACTTTATAAAAAGACCTCCTTTGTCTCTGTGATAATTAATGAAGTGTTTGTATTTTTCACTGATTCCAAATGGACTTGGCCTAGAGTCAAGAACCTGTCCTTATTTAACTTGTTCTTTGAAGACTTTCATACAAAATGTGAATGTTCTCACCTCAAGTGCAGCTAGAGGTATAAATAGATTAGAGATCAATGGGCTGTTGACATAAATGGAATTTTAAAAGTATCAATGAGACACAGGAGTGGAATTTAATGTGATGTTTTTCAGTTTGTGTACACATTTGCTTGAGTTTCTTGCTCTAAAATCAAAGTATAAGCCCCACTGGCTCTTATCTTAAAGCTGTTTCTGTTAATCTTGAGAGCATTTTACTTTGTATGCACCTCTGTAAGGCAGGATTGAGATTGCCATTTTACCATTGAGGTGAGAAGGAAGCACAGAGGAATTGAGTATCATCTGAGATCACACAATGTCTGCTGAAAAGAAATCTTTTAGTACCTTAATCTCTAACCTGCATTTCAGGAATAAGGCAACCACTGATCTTTGAGGAAAGAGCAATGAAAGGAATGCTTAAAGCAAATCCGACATTTTTCATGCGTCTCTGCTAAAATTGTTTCCTGTTTTATTCTCTAAGTATTTCAAGGATTCACATGCTCAACATGAAAGACATTGCTGAGGACTGTAGTGGAACTTTCATTTACTTTTACCTTTGTAAAAGAAAGATGGGAACAGCTCCTTTCATTTCATTTAATGCTCTATTTCAATGAAGTGAAGTAGTCCCTCAAGGAAGAACCTGGCTCTGCATCCCAGCAATATCCCCAGATCAGGGCTAGTGTATTCAGCAAGGCAGAGCTTGTGAGATTTATGAAGGCCCAAGAGAATGTGCTCTTCAGAAAAACCATGCGCTTCAGACTTCTTAGCCATATACACAGTCACATGAACACAATTGTTTAAATGCCAAATAGAAGTTCATGACAAGGCTCAAAGCTCTTCATTTATGGTTCCACTGTAGCCCCAGCTGCATTCGTGAGGCATTTCCGTGACTTCACCACTCAGAAAATTCAGCTCCAGCTGCCTTTCTGTGAGAAAGGTGTCCCAAGTTGTGTCAGGAGCGCTGTGTGTAGGTGGTGTCTGTGGTGGCGGAAGCTATCCCAGCTTGAAGAGCCCCGGGGACAGGCGGAGGAAGTGACGGATGGGATAGTTTTACAGAGGCAAAAGCATTGGCTCTAGCTCTGCAAATATGATTTGGCCTAGGGCCATGCAGAAGCCCAGAATGACCTTAAATAGTAGTCTGGCTTGTACTAGCATGTGCTGCCTGTGCTACAGCTGGAGACATCTCCGTTTGCTGACTCACTGGCGGCTCTAGTGAGAGCTGGCATTGCCGCAGCCTGCTCGGGGTGCAGGATGAATGCCGTGTTACTCATCACGGCTTGGGGGGGATGTCGCAAGGTACGTGTAGTCTCTTGCAGGAAGCTACATGTCCTGATGTCCTGCATTAGAGCAGGGAGTCTATGTTTTTTTGGCCAATAGCTGTGACCTTTGGAAACAAAATAGACTCGAACATAGAAGGTCTGGCTCTGAATGTTCTGTTTGTGCAGGATCTACAATGTGGACGTTGTTTTGCCATTTTAACTGATTTTTCCATTAATAAATATTTGTTGTTTATATGAGGTAGTGACTTGCTGTAAATACATAAAGCAATAAAATAGCTTCCATTTTGAACTGAATTCATAAAAGTGCAAAGAAAGAACATCAGGGATTTAAATGTCTGTCTTGTGAACCAGGCAGAATGGGAATGGGAGATTTGCGACACCTAATACTGGTGTGGGCCTTGAATTAGCAAAATACTTAAGCATTTTTTTAAACATCATTATTAAATATCATTTTGTGCTCATCTATAAGAATACATCTAAAACTTATAGAAATCCACATGTATGTGCTTATGTGTTTTACTGAATAAGGTAAAAGGTTGAATTAGGATTGTACATCAAATCTGTAGTCAAGTTAAATGTTGTATGGTGCTATGAATCATCCCAATTTACTATAAATTCCAAATCTTTCATAGCTGGATGGATTCATTTAGGCTTACCTGTTTTCCATGAGCAATTTTTATCAAAATAAATCTTTTTGTGCTCTCCTAGCATTGTACCAGAATTTGCCTGGATGAAGTAATGTGGAAGCATCAACTCCATCAGAAGAGCAAACACTGGCTCTAATCTTTACAGCTGGGATGTGGGAGCTCTGCTCTGGGAGTCCAGGAGGACAGTGAGAAGCAAAGGCTCTTCAGGTATGCAGGAGTGACCACATATCTGGAAACTTGGTAAGCAGAACTTATTAACACTTGCAAATTCTAGACAGGAATTTGTCCCTGACTATGCCCTGGGCTAGTCTTTTAAAGTGGAATCATCTGAGTCAGATACCTGCTAGGTAATTACCATAGCAATTAGAAAACAAACAACAGTGTTAATATTGCTAAGGGAGTCAAAGGAAAAGGAGGACCTTGGAGGATATTTAAGGTTACTCTGACATGGTCTTTTGCATGCTTGTTTACTGCACACTGTAGCGACCAAAATCTGCATGACTGTAGGACTATGTACCTGACTTGGTACATATCACATTTATGTGGAGCTCCTTAACTTGGGCAAGAGACTCTTAGCAACAGCTATGTCATGCTAGGTTTAAAAGTGACCTGTAGCTATCTGTATTTGAACACAGATAGAACAGACTCCTGTCTGCTTGGGTATATTATACTGTGTGGATATATCCAGGTTGAATGAAGAGCAGAATGTTATGGCCTGTCAGTGGATTTTCTATTTCCAAGTTGTTCAGGTGTCTATGTTGTTAAGTGGTATTCGGCCTGCAGGCTGGACAGAGTATCTTTCTACATGTGTGCATGTATACATATATACATACACACACATATATGTACAATACCTCACAGAAAAAAAACATTTTTGCAGCTGATTGATCATGAAATGATCATTTCTGTGATTCCATAAAAGGGGAAAGCAGTAAACTGTCCTAAATGAATATTAAACTTGGTCTGAGGGAAAGAAAAGACCATAGACATCCATATGCATCACTTAGAGATATTTGCTTCAAACCAGATTCTTGGAGTTATTATTGGAAAGCAATGATGTCTTGACATGACAATGTGCAGAGATAATAAGCATCCTGTTGCGATAGCATTAGCAGTCACCTCTAGCTGCAGCTCGTCCCTGGAGCTCAGGCTCCATGCACAGACCAGCTGAACTCTGTCTCACAATTGAGGGGGGAATACTAGGCACTTGGACGAGCTTCCCTGCTCTAATCTGGAACAATCAACGAGTTCATGGTTCAGGAATGTTCCAAAGAAACCACAACAAGAGGGATATGAGCAAATACAGACATGGAAAGTCTATGTGCGAGAGACCCAGCTTGCCTGAAGAAGAGGGAAAAAGATGCTGGAGGGGGTAGATGACCTAAGGCAGGAAAACTCTGGGGTTTCTGACTCATCTTCACCAAGGACTCTTAAAGCTAACACAAGATGTTGCTCCATAGGGAGTGCACGGGATCTCCTGTTGACACTTCGGTAATAGGATCAGGGCTCTTCCTGCTTCTCTATCTTTCACCCCAGAATTTGCCAGCTGTGCTCAGGGTGATATTTATGTGCGTGCAGAGCTATAAGAGCTTTGGAGCTGCACCCAGTGGGAAGACACTGAGTAAGGAAGTCTTCCAAATCCAAAGATATGTGGGAATGGATTGTATGCCACAGAAGCACAATTTTGCAAAGAACCAGCCTTTAGTGTGTGAATAAGGATTTGTTATGATAAAACTATTGCATATAAATATGATCTTTTTTGTGATGGTGTTTCTTTTTCATCCCTGTTTCAAAGGAGATGGGTTATTTTGCATGTGAGAAGATTTAGGCTCTGAAAGATGATTAGTAAAAGAATATTCCTGGTTTTACAGATACTGAATGTGCTTATGACTCTATGATTTTTCACTTATTCCAAGGTGTCAGTGTTTTTTTTTTGTTTGTTTGTTTTACCTCTTAACTTGAAGAAAACAGATTTTCAAAAGATGAGTATTCTGGCTTCTCCTAGGTAAAATACACCTGCTGAAATGGCTGGTACATATATGCAAGTATATGTGGGCAGAAAGGGTGCTACCAGTCTTTATAACAAAATCAGATGTGTCTGTACACAATGGGAGCACTGTAATTTTACCAGTCTATTAACAAATAGAGACCAGTAGCAGAAGGTAACCTGTAAAAGAAGTTTAAAAGAAGACACCTTTTAATATTATTGCATCACTTAGTCTTTGATTTCTTCAGTGAGATATTCCTAATGAAAAAGTATAACATAGGATCAAACAACTCAGAGCTAATGATTGCAAACAGTAATTTTGATAAGACAAACGTGTATTTTTAACAAACTAAGGTTGTTAACAATTGCAAACATGGATATGCAAGTATTCTCTTTTTCAGCATAGTGGGATAAATATACCTGTAAAGGACTTTTTTTCAGCTAGGTTATGGGAAAGATACTCAAGGACCAAACACTTGGGATTGGGGTTATAAAATGACAATGTTCCATTTCATGCACTGTTTTGTTTACATGACAGCTGCTGACAGGGGATGTCCCAGCTTTCCCGTTTTTTTTCCTTGTCCTCTCCTGCCCTGGCATCCTGAGCAAGCCTGTTTGCTTCCAGCAGCAACGCTCCATCAGCAAAACTGCTTGGAGACTGATAACCCTGCTGACTTCTTCTCTAGAAAAGCAAACATATGGGAGGTTGTTGCTCTCACTAAAGAAGTCACATTGTCTAGCTTTACAATTTCACATGGTTATATATCTAAGCACTGCTGTCCTAAAGGCCTGATTCTTCTGAAGAAAGGCATACTGCACATACTTGACTGTCTCAGTCATAATACTGGTTCAAGGACTTCGGCTTTTCAGTTTTGTTTATTCACCATGGGAAACCTACAGTACAAATAGACTGAATGAAAGCCTGGCTTCACTGAAGTCAAGGACAAAAATCCTCATTGACTTCCGTAGGCAGAGAATTTCCCTCCTTTGCTTTTTGTTATACTTTACTGTTCCTGGCTTTGGGTCTAAACGACATTTGAAAGGGCTCTGTTACCCGGGGTGATGATGAATTTTAGTGTCGCTTCCAAACACGGCCTCTGTGTATGAGAAGCAGCTGTTTCTGTCCTGAAGAGCTTGTCACTTGTGAAGCAAGCCAGCTTTTGAGGAGAATGTGGTGCAGGTTTATCCACAGCAATACATATGCAGATCTTTAGCCTGTCTGAAGCCTCCTTATGCTGGTCAGGGGGTGGAATACTGAATGTGACACACCTAGATGACAAGTAGTTTGTAGCCGCACACAAAAAATGTGTATAACATGGGATCTTCCAGCAAATTGAACCTCAGCAAAGCAGAGTTGTCCCTGTCCCTTTTCTAATGAGGGGCTATATCAGAGCACTGAAAGAACCATCCAAATCTGGGATGCTAAATGTGCCTTGTGGTGGTGAAGCTGCCCAGCATAAAATGGGGCAGCACTGGCATTCCTCTAGTTTGTGCTGGGGTACCCAGTCCTGCCACTGCTCCACAGACAGTAAGAGGGATTATTTTAAATCCTACTAGTGTTAGGGAACAAGTCTTGGCTCTAGCCTCCTTATTAACACACTGCAAGGCTCAACATCTTCTTGTCTGATTCACTGAGTACAAATTACTTGGTAAAGAACTTTTAAATGAATGCATGCATTTTAATATAAAACTTGAAGAAAAACAAGAATATCTAAAAGTGCTTAGCATTTGAGCTGCAAAGTCCATTGGTTAAAAAATAATAATACTGACAGCTCCCCAGGGCACAATTAATCATTTGATTGACAACAACAGGCAGACACAAAAGTGGAACAGGAAAGCAAGAGAAAAGAAATGCTCCTTTGTCTTGAGGTTGAACTTATTGCCCTTGCTGGATACAAGCAGTTCATCTGGGCAAAGGAACCCAGTGGCCCACTTGGCATCCTGCAGCTCCTGGCATGTGCTAAACAGGTCAGTAGGTGGTCTGGCATAGAGCTCTCTTGGACGTGCTTTCTCACAAGGCTCCTTGTTTTGCAAGGCAAAAAAAAATCCTTGGAGAGAGATCTTTTCTGCAAGGTTCATAAGATGTTTCCTAGTATTGGAGACCTGTTTTAAATATACATGTATATTCTTTAGAAGCAGGCAAATTTCGTAAGACTCTACAAAGAATTTTACTGGCATAAGTGTCAATAATTACAGACTCTGTTTGAGGTGCCCAAGTTCTGATAAAGACTCTTTTATTGCATTTTTGGTATCTAGACTTAAGTTTTCTGTCTCGTGTCTTTAATGTTTCCCATTAGATATCTTTTTCTTAAGTGGTTGTAGTAATTCAGTTGTTTTCCCAGTACGACACACAATCATGCCACAAAATCTGGTCAGACTGGCCAGACATTGCTGAAACCATCTTCAGATACCACTGGAGGCTACCGGAGTTCCACTAGCAAACAAAAATCCAAGTTGGCAGATCTTTTTTCTAGACATTCCCATGTCTTTGGTCTGGATTGGCCTCCCGAACTATAAGATGTTTTTCTTCTTCCCTTTGCTGTCTCCTTCACGGTGAATTCTGTAATGTCAGTGATATTTTTGCATGACTGGCTTTTGTAAAAGGCGATAACACATTTGCTTTCTTAAGAATCTGTTCACGAGAAGAAAAAAAACTTGTTTTCCAAACAATTGTCAAGCGTTTCTAAGCGTTCTCAAGCATCACACCAAATGAACTTAATCCTCCTCTCTGAAAATGTTGTGTTGCCTTGATGTTTTTCAACAGGACTTTTAAGTCGTTACTACAACATTTGTAGCAATCATGCCCTGTGTCATTGCAGTGTACCACAAATGACATGCAGAGAGCTGTCAGAGTAACAATAATATATCAACAATGAAATGACTTGAGTCCTGAATGTGAAGTTGTGCCGTAATTCCAGATTGTTCATTGAGTTTTATCTTTGTGTGTTTCTACTCTGCTTTGAGACTGAATTACATCATGGATTTGGATTGGGAAATTTGCTATGTAGAGCAAAAAATGGAGAAAAAGAATAATAAAAAACCCTAGCTACACTAGAGTTTCTTTGATGCTCACATAAGCATTTAATGAAAGTAGTCTTGCAGTGTGATTTAGAGTACAGCTGCAGAGCCACCACAGAATAAGGGGAAATCTGTTATTTTATTGCTGCTGGGGCAAGCTGTCTCAAGATTTGCCTATAAAGGATATTTACAGCCATGTAACTTCATTCTCTTGGTTCCTTACAGCAAATGCCTCCCATGGACATTCTTTGGAGTTCCTTCATGTAGTTCTAGCTCATCTATTTCCAAACTGTATCAAGGTAAGCGTGGACCAACAGGAGCAGACAACCATGAGCTTGCACAATGTGAGCTCCAAGATGGCCAGATGTGCACCAAGTGCAGTTGAGGAACTACATGTCTATGTTAAAAAGACATTAAAATTACTGGTTGTGCTGAGTGGGATATATCGGCTCAGATTTAGTGCTGGTCTGTCATAGCTACAAATTTGCTGGCCTATGACCAGCCAACACACACTGCAGTTGGGGTAGATGTGAATTGCTTGCACTTTCTGCTATACCCTTAGTGCAAGCATTTACCATGTGAGAATCAGAGTATTTTAAAGAGCTCACAGTAGCTTCTGCAGACTTTTTCCTCCCAAAGGCCCCATCTCTTTCTGTGTTCTAAATTAGTAGTAACTTACTTCCAAACTCTATCTAAACCCTTCTCATCCCCATCCTGGTATTACCCACTCACAAAGAGGCATAATTGAGAAGTCTCTTCTGTCCTTGGCACGAGTGTTAACATAAACATGATTTGTCTTCCAGTTAGATGTAGGGCATATAGACCTAGCAAAGCAACTCTTGTCAGTGGGTTTATTTGAAGTATTAGATACTGTTTGGAGGAGTTAGAGGTATTGTTACTAGTGTCCCAAACACTCAAGCTATTCACCATCTTACCCAGGGGACTTCTTGGGAATGCCTTATTTCATGCAAAACTTAAAATCCCTTTATTAGGGAAAGGCTAAAAATAATGTTGCTTGGTTTAACTTTGAAACACATCAGCTGTGCTGTAAGATAAAGCATTCCAAACTTCCTCCTCTCTCTTTTATTTACTCTATTTTTAGTGTGGTTTCCTAGGGAAATGAGATTTATACAATTTAAATGTCTGTCAATCTATCAATCTGTCCAGTCTGCCTAGCACTTATCCTGTGTTCTGGGTGCCTTTAAGTTGAACATCTCATTCTAATCAGATGTTTTAGAGGGGTCAAATCTTCACATTTCTGAATCTGTTCAGACTCATGGACTCAGTGGCTATGCAGAGCAGAGAAGCCAGATTTATATTCCCACTTTCCACTAATGGAAAGGCAGGAAGAAGTCACTGATTACATACTCATCTTTGTATCAGTCAGCTTGCCAGTCACATGCATGTCCTGAATTGTTGGTTGTGCTGTAGGAACATGCTTATTTTATTAATGCTGCTGGGATGAAGTGGGAGGAGAGCTAGTCCTTGCAAGGAAGTTGCAAGTAAAGTGATTGTCGTGTCCATCATAGGATTTGCAGTGAGCTTGAATGTCCTAGAAGAAGTTGGGATTTATGCAGAGAATTAAGAGTATTACTGTTTTTCAGATATACCTGCTACACCTAAGTACCATTGTGAGACATATGACTTGATTCCAGAGAGGAATAAAGGAAAGTAGTTCCTCCTTTCCCTTAGAAACTGCTAATCAACACTTCAGAGAGGACTGTGTGGAGAACCTCTCCATCTGGAGGAAGCATGTGTGTACATCCATGTTTTCTGTTGTTATAACAAAACCACATGCTCTGTTAACACTTTTAACAACTGATTCACAAACCCAATTGTTCTGAACCTGAGCTGGGTGAGGAGAAGGCTGCCCAAGGGTGGCACGTAATGTTCTTGCAAGCCCTCGAGAAAATTTTGTGAACGAAGATTACTGTGTCATCTCAGGGAAAGGGCAGCCTGGAGATAATATCTTGTCTGGACAATCCTAGGCAGGGCTTGTAAAAAGCTTTGAGACTAAATCAAAATGATGATCGAAAAAGAGAAGGCCAGCTTGTTACTCAGCATGACTTCATTGTATCGGAGTAGAGATCTGGCTCAGAACACATTTAAGTCTGCAGCATTCTTGTACCATAGAATGTCCTGTCCTTATAAAGTGTAAAATCCAAGCAGCTTTGTAGCCCTTACTCATAAACAGTCTATTAATGCTCAAGTTGTCAATGCGATTACTGTCAGAAATAAAGATTAAGATTGGCCTCACCATTTTGTATATTGCCATGAATATTGTATTAGGACATGACATGATGTATTGCTGATGTATTTGGATGCTAGGGTATTTTTTGGCGTAATCTTTACATCTTTCTATACAGACACCTACACAATTTGAGATAGAGGTGTCCATTTTGTGTTGTGTGTGCACTGCCAGGCCATGACATTAAAGAAGTGATGCTGGTGTTCTGAGGCTGGTAATATGTGTTGTCAACAGTGTTAGGTTCGCAGCACTTGGCAGGTAGGACATATATGTTGTTTCAAGAAGAGCAGGACAGAAGGGCACCTTAAAACAAGCAAAGGGCTGAAATGATATGGCTCCATGCAGCCAGTAGAAGGAGGATTTTAGGTAGGGTCTGGAAGCAAAGCCAACACTTGCCCTAACCCCAGGTGTGTTGTTTCAGGGCAGCTCTGTAAAGGAATTTGCCTTTTACACTTCAGACCCATCCCTCTGATAGGCTTTCTCGCTAAGCTGTTACCTGACTTTGATGTTCTCCATATGGACCCTAGATTTGCTTGTGTTTACACATTCTCACAGTGAGGGAACAGCTCTGCTTAATATCCCCTGGGTTTCCTCGCAGCAGTTTTTTAAACACCGCAGTGCGAATAACAAACTCAGCAGGTCTGACAGCAGCTCGGATCCTCCAGGCAGCACATGCGTCTGGCAGGGCAGCAGATGAGAGCACAGGCTGCTGACGTAGGTCTCAGACCTATAGAGCCTCTCCTGCATAGAGATATTTGGAAAGCGCCTGTTCCCTCCAAATAGGGATAGGAAAGTGATGGAGTTGCCGCAATAGGCCATTGAATTTGCTCCCTCCTCTTTCATTTTATTTCATTCAGCATGCTTTATACGAACTCCACAGGAACTGGGCTTCGAGGAACTTTTCATACCAGTTGCAGGGATGTTGTACAGGAGTTGCAGGTGCAGGCAATAGTTTCATGTCTTTAGTATGTGACTATTTGACTAAATTCCACCAGACTTGATCTGTGGAAAGCCTGGTTTTACACAGTTAATGCTTCCTTCCTGTTTCTGAACCTAATCCTGATCTCAGCTTTTAAATATAATGTGGCATGGGGGCCAATGCACTGAACATCCTTAGTTGTGTTGGTTTTACTCAGTATTCATTTTAGTACAGACCCTTCTTTAAACCATTGTGTTATTTGCAGAGTGCTTAGAAAGGATAGTTCCTGCCTTGAAAAATTGGAAAAATTAAAGGATATGTGGGCATCACAATTTTTCTGATAAGCATACCTTAAATGCTTTGACCACAGCTTGAAGGAAATCAAGATAATTAACTCAAGACTGTCCTTCCACATCCTTCTGAACTTCAGTTGTATTTGCGTGTCCTATTACTTAATGATTTCATTTTTTGACTTAATAAAGAAAAAAAAGCAAACGAAAAGCAAACCCCAAAGGTATACAATCTTTAGGATCATTAAGAAGATATAGTATGCCTAGGGTTCTTTCTTGTTTGTTTTCAGTTTTTTTCTGAGTATTGGGAAATAAATTATTAAAATGTGTCACATCACAACTAGAATCCAACTAACAAGACTTTAGCTGTATATAGGATCAATGAGGTTAAATGCAGCAAGCCAAAACTTTCATTAAAAAGCAATTAAAGTGTTCAGTGTGTAGGAATACAAAGAAGCAGCAATTAGAAATAATGAATGTACTGCAGAGCTGTTGAAATGAAATGAGTCTTTTCATCTAATAGCTGTATTCAAAAGGACAATCTAGTCTTACCAGTAATTAGAAATAGAGGACAAAATTGAGAAGCAAAAGCTACTTTTTCTTTAAATAGGTACTGTAAGGGAACAGCATCTGGCCTCTTGCTACTGCAGCAGAATCAGCATTTGGCGGTAAGGGAGGTGGTTGGCTTTTTGTAATCAATTGAGGACATTCCTCTCCCCATCCCAGGGATTCCTTCACTTTGTAAATGAATGGTGGAAAATAGCAAAAAAAAAAAAAAAAAAAAAACTTACAAACATAACAGGCACAGAACTATCCGTTACCAGAAGCTCATCCCAGGTTGTAACTGATAGAGAACATTAAAAGACCGTTGTGGTCAAAAAAGAATGGAGCTGATGTCCATTGCAGTGTTTGAGGTCAGAGAACCTGTCCTGGTGCTCATCACTAATAAAATCCTGAAAGTTTGGGCAGGTTAAGATCTCTTGGGCAGAAGTGTTTTGTAGTTTTTAAAGTTCCAAACAGGCTTCTCAACTAAAAGATGGAAAAGGTCCTATCACAAACCCTAATAAGCGAACTCCAACAAGATGAAAGTGATGGTTTAAATATCTAATATGACAAGGAAACAAATGTTATAATTGGGTTGTAAAGGTAAACTTTACAAAAAACTAGATCTGCAGCTCAGAAATAGCTGAACACTATTAAAGCAAAGTTGAACGATACTGCTTTATGTTTTATGAACATCATTGTGTTTGGCAGTGTAATGGATTGGGCTCCTTGGCACACTTAAGTGAGGATGGAACCAAGTAGGATTTCATTCAGTCATGCATTGTAAATATTTATGAACATAACCATCCTTGGTAGGGAATGCACAGGGCTCCATGTTAACAAGGCAAACATATAGCTCATGAGGCTAGACCAGGGGCTAGTGAAACTTATATAAGGATTTGATCCTCTCTGGCTCTTACATATCTTCCTGAAACTCTAGACATGTAGATAAATAGGTGCATAGAGGATGTCTATTTCAGCCTAGGAATTATTTGTGTATTTATATGAATATATTAAACCAAAGGATATTAATATATTTTACATAAGCATATATACACACTATACTTAGCTTACTAAAAGCAGAAATCTGGATTCAGTGATGTTTGTTCTCTGCTGACTCTAATAACCCTTCCTTCTAACAACAGTGGATTCTAATAGCAGCTTCCTTCTCCTTTGTGCATGGGATCCCAGTGAATGAATATCACACCAAACAACCAGCTTTAATAACGGAGCTGCCCAGAGGGTTATGGTGAGCTGTGTTTGTAAGTATCTGCAAGTCTGGGATCTGACTCTTGTTGTGAGGTCTTTAGTAAAAATGTTTAATTGACTTGAAAAGTTTGGGAAAGGGTTTCTTTCCAGTTCTACCTTGTTTGGAAATAGCATTTAATTGCGGGCTTGCAAAGTGATGCAGGATATGGTCTGGCTTCTGACTCTGCTGAAGATGTTTTATTTAACCTTATCTATGCTACCAGCCTTTTCTTTATTTTCTGACTGTAATTATGCAAAATGGTGTATGGATTTTCATAGAAGATGCTGAAAAGAGGAAGAATTAAAGCACAATTCAGTGTTTAAGTTCAGGTTTCTATCTTAGACCTATCAACCAAACGCAATCCTTTCTAGTATTTCTGCACTGGTATGCATTTGATATGCATTGTAGATATATTCTCTTTCCTGTATGAGAATATCTGTGAAAGTGCTTCCCTCTAATGCTTGTGAGACTTTCCTACTCTTACACCCTAAACACTTACTACAGTGAGAAAGTGCCACAACATCCTAATGTAGATAAAACTCAAACCAAACATGGTATTTCACTCACAGTACTCGCCTGACACCTTAGGGAGCTGCTTCGTAGGCACAGATCCATTTGTCAGGCTTGTCTGGCTAACACTTCTACACAACCAGATGCGTTCAGCTCTTTGGCTTTCTATTCTCTGGCTTTTAATACTCCCCACTGGAGCAAGACTTGGGAAAGAGTGACCCCTCACTCTTCTCCAGTCATTTTCTAGCTTCCAGCCTGCCTTGTCGGCACCTTTCTGAGCAGCATGTAATTCCTGGAAGTCTCTACTCATTATATTTTAAGATGATGGAGTTGGACAGATCCTGGCCTGTGGAATTCAGTGGTAAACATTCTCACGAGTGGCTTACAGTCTGTCACAATAAATTGCTAATCTGTTTATAGCTGAGATTCTTACAAAATGAGATCAGTCGCCCACATTTTCTTTTCATCCAAATATCTCCGAGAAACAGAGTTGGTGCTTTTGATGACATCACTTTTGCTTGCTGCTGTTGATCTCAGTGGCATTGAGCAATCGACTTATGGGATTTTTCCTACTTTGTAGCTCACAAGGTAGGAGAACTGTTAAAAGCGTTCTTGCATCTCCTTTCCTATCACAAGGGACCCCTGAATTAATGATGATTCAAAAGAGTCTGCAGAAGACTTGCTGGTAGTAAATGTTGGCCAGACAGTGTAGGTGGGAGCCAAAGCAATGTTTAAGTACATATGAATTTCACTGATTTTCAGAGGTCATTATAGAGAGAGCATTTACCACTTCAGAATTGTTGTGATATCCTCATTATCTGTGGTATGATTTCATGCACGCTTAAAGTTTATGAATGTTGAACACTGAACAACTTTGTTGCCATTTATGTTATAATTTTGGGACTCTTCCAGCTGGTATAGAAGGACCCTGCATAGGAATTCATAACCTATGCAGCGAAATAAACAGCTAATTGTAATGGAAATGTGTGCAACTTCAAAACAAAATTCAAACTGGTGTCATCAGTATGAAGGACTTCCAAAATACGTGGCAGATTTCAATACTGTAGAGCCACCACATTCTGTTGTACAATCTCCAGTAGACTTCATGCCAATCCTACTTCCAACCAGACCACCTACTGCCATCTGCTTTTGTAGGCCTCGTGTGCCACCAAGCTGAAAGCAATATAGCAGTCACACTATGTTTTTCTATATATGTATATCCCATGTGAAAAAGGCTTTCACATGCCTGAGTAGTTGCCTTTCCAGTAGAGCTTACATAGCTAAGAGGCCAAAGATCTTTTCCCTTGGGCTAACCTTAAAGCATCTATGAAGAAAGTGGTTTTAAGAAAGAGCTTGGTAGTAGCTAAAGTAAAGAATTCCCCAACCTTTGCTGTGGAAAACTAGAAAAAAAATGCAGAATTTCCTTGCAGATTTGGGCTACTCTGTTATATTAGTCTTTTCTTATCTGATGTATAGAGGGGGTGGATTTTGCAAATCTGACTAGCTTAAAAGTATATACACTCATATCTTTATAAGGAGTGCAGTTCATTTGTCCTGTCCTTGAAAGTGCTTGGTGACTTGTGGGAAATCGCTGCAGGTAGCCAGGAATGAGCATGAGAAATGGAAAATCCCTGCTCATCTTGCCGAGGAAGTTCAGCCAAGGCTATGCAAGCAGGGCAAAATTGTTCTCCCTGCTCTCTGAAAGGACCTCTAGGGCACTGTAATATCAAGCTCAAATGCAGCCCAAATCCCTGGCAGATGGAGAAATCACAGACTCAAAGTTATTCCTGAAAATAGTTCATTTCCTAGGAGTTTCTTGTATTTTACAAGAAGCTTGTTTTATTTTCTCTTTCTATTTCAAAGTTTTGGGACTGAGATACAGTAAAGCTGCCTCTGATTCTTGGGTCAGCTACAGGTTTTCTATCTCATGCTTCTTTTTACCTTCTGTGGAAGATAGTATGTCCCTGCTTGAAATACTTTGCTATGAATACCTAGTTCAGGAAGAAAATAACTGGAGACAGGAGAGATTCCATGTGAGTGCATGTGCAGTTGTGCCTCCTTCAAAGAATGTATGTAAATGACATAGGATATAGCTCAGTTGTGATACTAATCAGACATAAGCTTTCGTAAGAGATTTGTTTAAAGAAAAAGCTAAGATTTAGGGAAGTCTAAGCACTCCAAGAACACTGAGATGAGGTTTCTGAAGAGGAGGATGGGAACTCTGTTGGATGCACTGTGTTAGTATACTAGGATCCATATAGGTATAAAAGGGTGTGGAAACTTCAATTCAGAAGTTCAGTGGGCCTTAAGAGCTACCTTGTAGCACCAAGACATTAGTTTTGAAGGTATTCGGCTAAACAGGAAAAAAGAAAAGCCTCTTTATCTTCCCTGGAAGTATGTGTGAGATAAATGGTTGCATGTTTTTTTACAGGGAAACAGACTCAAGAGGCTGCAGCTGTTCGCAGGAGCTCTGTGTGGTGAAGGGATAGTTTATAAAGCAGAAGGAAACCTCTTTACAAACTGTTTCTAAGCCATAATCTAAAACTTGAATTCAGAGTGAATGACGTTCATGGTTGAAAGTGCCTCGTTAGTGGAAAAAGTGGTTTCCACTGAAGACATGAGGAATGAAAGGATTTTTGGTATGCAACCCGTGTAAAATCACCTAGGTGTGATGTTCCTCAATAAGGAAGAGGCTTTGGTAGCATTCTAATGCGAGTTGCACATGGTGGGCAGGGTCATTCTGGGTTCATGATTGCAGGGGTTGCCAAGTTTGCCATATGCCCTGAGGAGGAGAGAAAACTTATTCCTGTTATCTTCAAGACTTTCCTCTCTCCTTAATTTGAATGCAAGCATTCTCCCTAAAAAGATGGTAATTGTGTTTGTCTTTCTGGCAAATACCTGTCAGGATCTCATCAGGTAGGCTAGTTTATGTGAATGTGTAACTGACTTTCCAGTCTCAAACAATCTTGAGGTGTAAGAGCCAAGTGCCTTTCTAATGTGGTCCATGCAGGAAAGACACAAAGTGGTGTATTTTTTTTGTATCCTTTGACCCCCACTGTCTGACATAAAGAAATTGAGATCTTTGACCAGTCATTGTTTGATTCAGATTGGTAGATCTGTGGTGAAGAACTTTCACTAATGATCATCTTGGTATATTAAATATATTATTTATAGTAGTTTTAAACTTTAAGTCTTTAAAACCTCCTATGCCAATTGCATTTAACTGCATAAAAAAGCAGTTCAGTTAGACCCACCAAGCCATGGAGTTCTCTGAGGACAGCTAGGCCTCACGTTGTGCTCAGCCTCCTTTCCAGCTGAATTGACCTCAAGGCATTTGGAGAAAGCTGTGTCCAGCTAGTCGATGTTTTCTCCATATAGAGCTATTAACCTGTGAAGGAGTTTGGGATTTGCACCACACTGAGTCGCACGGCTTTCTCAACCACTCTTCCAATGATCACCTTATTCATATTCTCAGAGAAAAATAAAATTCCATTGGCATATTATGTCTCACCTTGGGTTTTCTGATACTGTACTAGGAGGCCTTGCCTATGTATTTGTGATATCAAACCCAACTACATTTAGAAACTTTCTTCTTCCAAGAGAAGTATAGTCTATTGACACGGTTGGTTATTTACAGTGAGGTGATACATTAACTGCTCCACCTCCTCCAGTCTAGAACATCAAACCCATCAAACATCAAACTTGTCACTTAGGAGGCAGCTTCCATACCGCTTTACACAAACTGAACTCCAGAGCAATGTCAGTGTTACAGGGATTTTTTCATGGATTTATACCACTTTAAGATCAGAATGTGCTTCTGTGTATTCTTCTTTCCTTCAATCCCTTCCTGCCTGGATAAAACACTCTGAGTTTTTTGTCAGCTCCCATGTTCTGCTTAGATTTACAGTAGTCTGAAGGTTTGGCAGCCCCATGCCACTGCAGTAACTGTATCTGCTTCCCCTGAAATAGATTTCTTTTCATGGGATTTTTCATTAATGAGGTAAGAGATTTAATTTCATGGTAAATGGAAAAAAAATGTATGTGATATGTGAGCAACTCCATCAGATTCTGTAGGAAAATGAGAATTTCCAGACAAAGCCTAGAAAGCAGTACTAAAGATAACAATATGAAGTACTATAGATTAGTGACACTTCTTTTAAACAGGATACAGGCTCTTTTACAGCAGCTCACAGTCTTGACTGTCTAGAAATGCCTGACAAGCTGCTTAAAGGTATATACTGGAGTGAGTCATGTTGCACTCACATTTAGCACAAGGTCTTAGCAGTTCTTTGCAGTGAGGATTCAAATCCATGCTGACATCCTGCCTTGAGGACCTGGAAACAAAACTGTGAGGGTGGCACAAACAACAAAGACACTTTCTGGCTCCACAAAGTCAGTCTGTGCCACCTCACCTTAAGTAATAAAGGAAGATTAAAAGTTTATTAGGGGATTTGTGTTATTTCCTGGTGGTTTCAGAGAGGCTGAGCACCTTTGACCTTTAGGGGGGAATTCACAATCACTAAGATGTCCCTGCTTAACTTCTCCAGCTACTTCATGGGATATTTTGAGCGCAAAGGAAGTTGTTTGGCAGCTTGTTTCAGCAGACAATATTGCTGTTCTTGCCAAACACCTTCCTCCTCACCTGCTAATTCTTTGTATTGGGGTGGGCAGAGTGGGGGACAGGGAGGTCACCCACTGTTGATTAGAACCAGGTATCGTCTGCAGGTAGCACCGCCAGACAGAACTGCTTTTGCAACTCAGAGTCCACACAATCTGCAGTGTCTGAACAAGCCTCATGGGGAAAAAGATGAATTTTTCACACCTGTTTCTCCTAATTTAAAAATAATAATAATAAAAATCCATGCAAGCTCATGGAAGGCAGCATTCCAGTAACATTTTGCTTTTACTGACTGAACTTTCCCGTAAGATGGGCCGCTGGCTATAGAATGGAAAATCTGTCCTCACTTACTTCCCTCGTCATCTCTGGAGCGGACGTTTGCAGTCAGTTGCTTTATTGCGTTCTTGCCAGGGCTGCAACAGTAGCTCTGAGCTTTAGTCCTAGGTACCATGAAGTCACAACCATGAGTCTCCCGGTGCAGTAGGCGGTAGTTTGTTCCAGGGGAAGTTCCTAAGCCCTGTGTCACTTCATTACACAGCAAATTGGGAACAGAGACTACCAGTATGACAGGAGGAGAAAAAAGAAAAAAAAAAGTCATGATGCTGTCAAAGAAATATGTATAATGTCCCTAAGTGCTGCTGTGCTTTGGCCAAAGACCAAGTTGGAACCCAAGATGCTTGATGTATTGGATTCTCAGTTTCCCACCACACTTCATTTTTAATTTTATTTTGTTTAATGATGGGTAATGAGACAGAAAATGTTTCTTTTAGTCTGTTGAGGTGGTGGAAAACTACAGCAGGAGGACGTGGGCTGAATTCAGCCATAATTGACTGGAATTCATGACGTGGTGCATCTTGTTGGCTTTAGCAGACGGAATTGCTTCCTAAGCGTAGTGAACAATCTTGGACATGGTCATTTTGGGATGCTAAAGCACTGGCTGTTACATGAGGACTTTTAATCCTCATTGCATAATAGTGTCCTTTAAAAGCTTTTCAAGAGGAAATAAAATACTTGGAATTGAATTCTGCATTCTCTTTCTGTTCTCTGGGGCATAGGTTTTCAGAAGTCAGCCTATGAGAGGCACTGACTTTGCCAAAATACATGTGACTTAATTAAGTAGCAGTGGAAATAACTGTAACATTTGATATTACAGATGCTTGATGTAAAAATCAGTTTAGATGCAAGAAAATCACCTGCTCTAACAAAGTCTTGACTGTTTTAGAGAGAACTGAGATCTACAGCAGGGATTCTTCTGTCTTCTTGGTTAGATTCTCGTATTAATTATTTGCTTTTCTGTATTTCTCACTATAGGCAACGACTGCTGTTTGTCTGGAATAACTGACAAACTGAATTTATCCTGCAACAAGCAACAAGAATTTTCCTCTCTGTCTTAGCTGTTTTGAAAACACAATGTTATTAACATTTTAAATGGATATTGTAAATCCAGAAGAGGAAACTTTTTAGTTCTTTTGGGAATTGAATTTTTGCATTCAATTAATTTCAATTCTGTAAATGAAGTTTTGGAAGAATGTTTACAAAACATTGTCATAGAACTTGCACTCCAGAAGTGTGGGGATAAAAGAAATATATTCAGAATAAAAGCAGCATGCCTGATTCCTATCGTGGCATATCGCACAGATTGTAAGCAACTATATTCAACAGAGTGATTTGGCTTGTTCTGCTGTAGAAGGTTTGCCTTCCTTCCCTCAAAGGGAGGTGATCCTAAGAGCTAAGAATTCTGAGCAAGGGAAAAACATTTAGACTGAATTTGTTCTTCATCTGCTAATGTTAAAGAGAGCCCAAGTTTATAAAGAGACGAAGGGGTAGTATTTTGTAGAATGTGTGAAAGGATATAAAGGTTAGACAGTTCTGCATTACCCCTCCATCTTATTCCACCATATATTCCGATTATTGATGTGTTATCCAAAGTGCCCCAGTCTCAGACTAGCGTGAACATTGCTGTCTTTGTGAATAACTGGAGAGTAAGAAAAGATTGGTCAGAGTTCAATTAATATTTTTTTTACATTAATGACTGTTAGATGCTTATGACAAACTGTAACTTTCCCGTTCAAAATTATTCCTAAACCTGAATCTCTAGAGATATAAAAACAAAGAAAGAACTGAGCTAACCTATTCAAAGAAGTCTGAGATTGCAGCTGTCTTTAATGAAACCTGAGTTGGCTATAGAGAATGTAAGTTAAATTCCATCTGCTTTGAGGTTTCCCTTTGGTCCCTAAAGAGGCCAAATGCAGGATATGAGGAGAGGTGTAGGGGCTTTTACCAGAAATGCTGGGAGAAAGACAAGGAAAAATGCCTCTCTCTCTTTGTCTGCTTTTATGATGTAAACTCACTGCAAACAATTTAATGCAGAGACACAGGGCAGCATAGATACCCACCAAGGGAGCAGAAGGAGCTTGTCTTCCTATGGGCATGGTGGGACAGGGGAGGAGAGGGATGCCCAGCTGCTGGCTCTGCCTCCTCCCTCGCTCTCCCGTGGCTGGATCGTGGTTCCTCTGTCTGGCTCGGCGCTCGCTGGAGATAAGCAGCTCTCCAAATGCTCCCATGAGTGACGTGGGCTCTATCCACAGCATGAGGTTGCTTGCCAGCCTTTGACAGCCTGGACGTGACATTCCAATGTCAAGAAAAAAGCATTGGACATTGGGCAATGTCAAGAAAAAAGCAACAGAGAGGGAGTTGCTAATTAGCACATTTTGCTTTAAAAAAAAAAAAAAAAAAAGACAGATAGGATCTGGGAACTCAAGTGCGTATTTTCTCATCTCTGCTTTGCCTTGACCCTATTTCTTGTTACATTATCAAGTGCAGGAAGCAAAGCTCTAAAAACATCTCTGTTTTCTGCTAAGAAGTCAGTGATGTGTTTCAGGGATACTTGTACCTATGGGACCCCATCTCCTCTGCTCCCAGGATATAAACCTTGAACCTAAAGTTCAACATCTGAATTTGCTGCTTCTCTGAACGTGAATATACCAGTACCAATTCTCACACTAAACGACTTGGCTGCTCTGTACAAAGGCTGCACAGGTCAAACAGTCCCACTCTCTGGCTTGTTTCTTGACTGATCCTTTCACTTCCTTAGCTGAGTAGAAGCTAAGGAAGCTTCTACTCAGCTACTGTAGCTACTGAAGCTACTGTAATTCTTAGCTTCTACTGAAGCTTAGCTTAGTACTTAGAACTTAGCTTCAGTAGAAGCTAAGAATTACAGTGAAAACAGTGAGTTATCCATCAGTTGGACTCTTGACTATCAATAATGATTTCATCTGACACTTATCCTCAACCACTAGGCAAATAGGCTAAACATTTTCCTAATTTATGACGCTGGTTTATTATTTTAGGATGTGCTTTGAATGCTAGAGACATAAGTATCTAAGACCAGAACTATAAAAGGAGTTTTATTCTCCTTCAGAATAGAAATTTTCACAATTTTTTCAAATCCTTGTTTTTTTCTTGTCCAATCATAATAATTCCATGAACCGAGCCTAAACTAGGAATTTGGAGCTATCTGAAAGGTACTACAATTTTATTATTTCTATGAGTGCCTCCCCTTTTTATTACATTATTGACATAGTAGCTGCATTTCTAAAACTGTTGACAAAAGGTGAAGAACGGAAAAAGATGATCATTTTT
Organism: Nothura maculosa; assembly: GCA_032353885.1. Lineage (NCBI taxonomy): Eukaryota > Metazoa > Chordata > Aves > Tinamiformes > Tinamidae > Nothura > Nothura maculosa. Next base: position 7,573,187 of record JAUBOD010001040.1, read on the forward strand.
GTTCATTAATGGAGTTACTACATGATTGTTTTTATTCTCTTCTTTATATCACATATATGTTCAATTATCTTTTAATGTAGAGGCCAGTTAAAAACATAAGGCCAAAATTATCCAATAGTGTGAAAATAGATGCACATCTGTTGAAGTGTGAAGTATTTCTGTGGATAGATTTTGAACTCTTCAGGACTCCTGAAGTTTCTTAGACCCCTTAATGGGATTTTTCTTACCTCTTTAAGCACAACTTGAGACTTCTAGTGTTTGGACAGGGCTGTTCTCTAAGCCTTTCTTTTCTTTTAACTCAAGGGACAAACAGGTATATTGCTGTCTTACTCAGGTTTCTAGTTGATTTTGTTCCTTTCAATTTTATCAGTGGATTAGGGTTCTTCTCATGGAAAAAAGACTTTAAGACAGACCCTGTGTGTCCGCCTACCATCAAATACAAGGGGAGCTTATTCCCATGAGGGTCTTCTAGGAATGCTATTGATTGAATATGATTTAAAGAATTGTCTATGTACTTGCTTGCATTCAGTCACAGGAATGCCACAGTAACGGTATCGATGGTGTGACTGAAGGATTTCCAGAGTCATGATTCACCAGCCTTCAATCGCATTTCTTTACACTTTCTCATGTCGAGATTCAGTTCAATGTTAAGCCGGCATTGATGATGAGCTTTCTGCTTTCAGGGCTGGGTATGGTACATATATTATTATTTATTATCAAAAAAATGCAGAGTGACTGTCTTACCCACCATATTTAATTCTATGGATAAAAATGCTTAAAAGCGTTCTTCTGTTCATCCTTCTGCATATGTACACTTCATAGGACTTACTGTTAAAAAGCATTCAGTTAACCATGCCAAGTACAGCTTTTAAGATTAAATGACAGCATTTGCTGAAGCATGAGTGACTTAACTGGGTTGTAATCTTTTTCCCTTACTAGGAAAGAATTTTCCAATCCTATTTTCTTCAAAAAACAGACCTTTATACTAAGGTAGGAATTAGAATCAGAATGCTGTGTATTTCAGTATAGAAAGCCAGAAAGCATCAGATTTGTCACATCTGGCTGGATGTCAGAAAGCCATGTCACAATCCGTTATTTCTCATTGAGGTGCTGCCATTGCGGCTGATTGGGGGGCAGTTTTCCCCACAAGAAGTACGATTATGCTTTGCAGAGCTCATTTTGGGCCTGAACGGGATGCACTCAGCAGTGCTGAAGGAATTGGCAAGGGAGATAAGGACTTCTTGTTAAATCTTCATTCTTCTTTCTCCAGAAAGGATATTTCTGTATTTAATACCATCAAATGAAGAGATGTCCTTGGCACAGGTGTGTATTTCTGCAGAAACGTTTTCCCACGCGCATGTAAGGTGAGTGGTCCATCTGTGGTAACCTGCTGACATCTATCTTAGTGCCTCTTTTCTGTGTGCAGCATCTCTGTGCTTAAGGAAGTTCTTCTTTCAGGTAGTGCAGAAGCCTCCAGGGCCATCATTTAGCCTAGGAGGAGAACCTCAAAGATTATGGAGTAACTTAAGGCTCTTTTGCTGGCACGTGGTATAGAATAGCATAACATGGGCATTTCTAGGAAGCACCATCAAATTCCAGAAAACTTCAGAATAAAAACATATCCTTCTAAGTTAACCATAACTGATATACTTAGATACAGATCAGTGGAACATTACTATCACACTCTGCAAAAAGCTATATTTTTCAAGTACACACATATCAGGTCTCTTCACCTCTTCCTAAGGGAGTGCTCATGATCCCTGGCACCAGTCCTATGGCTAATGTAGACTATCTGCATCTTAAGGCAAACCTCTTTTGAGGATAGTTGGGTGAAAGTGCATCACAATTCCTAACAAGGGATATATGTGTGGGCACATACACATGGCCTATGTGGCTGTCCTCCTTCCAGTCTGTCAGAATTAGGAATCTTGCCCTATATGGTTTTAGGACATGTTCTGGTAATGACTATCACACTTGAAAGTATTTCAGATAAAAAAATATATATACGCAGTGGATTTTACTGTTTTTCTTATAGCTTCACTGTGGAGACTTCCTGTTCAGCTAGAATCTTAAGTGTGTTTAACACGATTGGCTGTAATATTGGCATCAATAGGCTTAAACGCACGATTAAAGGAGCATGTACCTAAGTATTTAAGGATAATAGAAATATGTGCTTAAGTATTTTCATGAACTCAAGCATTAAAGGATACAAATTGTTATGGTAGAGTATAAAAGCTTTACTGGCAATCAGTTGTATAGCTGTGCATAGCTATAATACTCATAAATAATACTAATGTGCTAATAAAAGCTTTATTCCATCCCACGTAGTAAACTTCAGTTTTGCCCTCATTCCTCAACAACTTAGCATACTCTTCATCATCTCTCTTTTGGTATTTTCACATACAGTGAAAGCCACATTTTATCTCATAATAAACCCTGTTGCAAATATGTTAAGTGCCAAAGATAAGCAGATCAGAGGCTATTCTGTGTCACAGAGTCTGGCAACAGTAGTTTTGATGGAAAATATTTATGCTCTGGCACAGTTGTTATTCTTGGTTCACTTGCTATTTTTTTGCAGTGAAGCTTTGATTTTCTTCAGTGACTTTGCATAGTGCTATCCATAATCTTTCTAAACATTTCACAAAATCATAGAATGATTAAGGTTGGAAAGGATCTCTAGAGATCATCTAGTCCAAGCCCCCTGCTCCAGCAGGGACACTCAGAACATGTGGCACAGGGTAACATCCAGGCGGGTTTGGAGACCTCCAGAGAAGGAGACTCCACAGCCTCCCTGGGCAGCCTGTCCCACTGCTCTGTCACCCTCACAGTCAGGAAGTTCATGCAGATGGAACATCCTGTGTTTCAACTTAAATCCATTGCCCTTTGTCCTCTTACTGTCCACTACTGAGAAGACTTTGGTCCCTTCCTCCCTACACGCACCCTTCAGATATTTATACATATTAATGAGATCCCTTCTCTCTTCTCCAGGCTAAACTGGTCCAGCTTGCTTAGTCTTTCCTCATAAGACAGATGCTCCAGGCCCTTCATCATCTTTGTTGCCCTCTGCTGGACCCTCTCGAGAAGTTCCACATTGCTGTTCTATTGGGGAGCCCAGAACTGCACACTGCTCCAGGTGCAGCCTCACCAGAGCTGAGTAGAGGGGCAGGATCACCTCCTTTGGCCTGCTGGCAGGACCAGCAAATTCTTGCCTAGCTTATACTATAGCGTGTTGCTATGCATTTATTCTTCTTTTACAGAACAGGGAAAGAGAGGAATGAACATGGTTAAGATGATTGTTCAGAATATGGTAGACACTGCATTAACACCTATGTCACAGATTCTACTTATGTATCCCTTAGCAAGCACATAGCTTTTTTTATTGATATGAGAAGACAATTTTAAATAACCTGATTAAGAATCCACATTTGCTCAATTATGTCCTCTTTCAGATTCAATTTGCAGTCTTTTAAAGCCGTATAAATGTGTCCAAGACATACATTCTCAAAAGAATAGCTAAGAAAAAGCTAAAAGATCCTCAGTCATAATTAGCATCCTGTGTACAAGTAGGGCATAAGCCCCACAGGTCTGCTTTCAAGCAGCTTCTTTGTATTTATTCATTTAGGGGAAAAACGTAACCCTTGGGAAATATCTGGAGAATAATGGTAATAAATACAAAAAAGGAATGGAGAAATATTCTTTTATTCTCTGGAGATTATCTTTGAAAAATCCCAAAATTTCTTTTGTAATTTTAGTGGCTAACATAATCAGCCTTCAACTTTATTATCTTTACATTTGCAGTTGATTCTGTTGAAATTCTTGAAAATGTGGTTCAGAAAAGTGATTGTAAACTTGCACTTTCAGATTCCCTGCACACAAGCAGTCATTTGGCCCTTATATTCCATGAATTATGTCCAGGGGTTCGCTGCATTCCCATCTGCATGCTGCTGAAGTGTCCTGCATTATGTGTCTGGCCAAAGATCCCTCTGACTACATTGGAGAGATGTTAATTCCCACTGTTTTCACACTGCTTCACTTTCAGGACAGTTTTCACACTGTCAAATATTCTTCTACAAATTAGGTTATTTTGAGGCCTTGTTGAACCAATACAGCTACTAAATTAGTACTTAGTCAAATTACATGGGTTGCAACAATTTTGTCCTGAGGTAAAAATAAGCATGCTTTGGGCAGTTCTGTAGTATTTTACAGAATAATGAATTGAGATATTGCTCATCTTTGTGAGCAATAATATCAATATATTCTTAGATTTGTCTGTCCATTGTAGCCTTCACATAGTTCTTGAATCTCTACTATAATGTTGTAAGTTCTGGCTGTAAAGTTGGGTATTCTTTGCTTGCTCCCTCCTCTTTTCATTAAAAGAAAAATCAATTGCTCGCCATAATTATCTAATGAGAGAGAATACAACAGGCCAGAGAGATCAGCTTTAGTCCTGTTTATTGGTGATCACAACTTAAAGGTATCTTTCTGATTAAAATAGGTTTTCCTGTTCTTTCATGTTATCTTTTGCTTCTGAGTCAAGGTATAATTCAGTGATTACAGCAGAATATGATAAGGGATGAATGAGCCAGAAAAGATAAAACTAGAACAGGTGTGAACTCTTACCCAAACCTTATTTCATAATGTATGTTGTTTGAAGTCAGAAGATGAGTGGGTAGAGAAAGACTAAGAGAAGAAAAATGGTTTAAATTTTGGCTAAACAGCTAGCAGTAGAAAAGCTGGTGCTAAGTGCTAAGAAAAAAAAAACAGAACAAAAATCCACAAATCTTGCAAATAATTTACACACAAACTTACAGTTTACACTCAAATTTTAAACATTTTGCTTATTCTTGTAGATGTGATGATGAAATAGTACGTGCTTTTCAAATATCTGGCAATTAATTCCAAAATTGACAAATGGCTCCTTATGTGGGGATCTGCTTTTTATGAGTTCCCCACTGGATTTTATTAGACAAATTTTGTAACATCTCACAGTTTTAGAGTGTTACACAGAAATTGGGGGGTTACTGATGACTGTGTATGTTGTCTCTATTGCCTTTGCAATTGGTCACGATGTCCAGAACAAGACTGTGGAGAAATTAGCAATCAAAGAGGATCTGATACTTTAGGGATTAAGCAACAATTTTCACAGATTTTTGTCAGAATATCCAATACCATATCCAAGATTCCTCTGTTAGCTGTCACTGCTTCGTCATAGCTTGTTCAGAAATGAGAATAAAATTTGGAAATGGGCAACTATTAAAGTCCAAGAAAGATATATATCTATTTCTTATTGAAAACTTCCATCTCGGTGATTTTTAAGCAATTCTGTAACTGATTTAAGGAACAGGAGCTGGGATTTTTTTGCAAAGAAAAAGGTAAAAACCTTTAAAAGCCTTTCCCCCCTGTGTCTTTTGCAGTTATTTGGAAGTGACTAATCAAGTCTAATCCTTATGAGCATCCTTATCCTACTCCAGAGAAAAGTCCTATTGCTTTTCCATGGACCTGTCACATAGTCTGTTGAAATCAGTTCATAGTATTTTTTGTCTTCATAAGCATTTTTATGCTTCCTTAATCATTAAACATAAGAGCAGCTTCATCTTTCATCCAAGAAGACAGACTTGAATGTTGGAAGATTAGCCATACCGGTGTACCCCCAAAATAATACCGCAAGTGGGATGGGGTATAGAGGACAAGGAGGCAGAATTTTAGTGTCAAGTAGGAGGAAAAGCAGTGTTGAAGGTTCTCATGTAATCTTAACTCTACCTTAAGCCTGCAGTTCAGGGGTAGCTATTGCCCATGAAATGGTTCCCAGAGATTAGCGTGTGCGTTCCTGCTAGCTCTGAGAAATGGAGAGAATGAAAAGACCAAAAGAAATAAGCTTCATAAAAGAAGAGAGATTATCTTTTTTTATACACATGTGGGCACACCCCAGCCACGTAATCTTTTTATCTCATGTGTGAAAAAGGGAACCCCTCCTGTGTGCCTTGCCTTTGGGCTTTCCTCTCTCCTTTACGGAGTCAGCGTGGGACTCTGCTCACTAGGTTCCTCCTTGCTGTCTCTTCTTTTCCCGAGAGCTAATGAGCAAGCAGGAGCCGTGCCCTGAGACCACAAACCTGAAGATACTAGAGTTTGCCAGACCCTCGGTTTGTGTAAATGAGAATTTCTCTGTCAGCTTCAATGGACTGTAGTCGATTTACATTAGCAGACTATCTGACCCACTGTGTCCTCTAGGAGTTCCTGGGATTTAAATCTCACTTGTGCATCTCCTGATTTTATTTAATTTTGTTACCTTTTTGTAATGCCAAAATAATTGGGATGAGGGGATTAAAGCTTCCGATAACGTACTTCGCTGATGTTATAAGGAAAATATTCTGCTTTCTGAGTCATTTGCCCTGAGCTGACTTTCTTTTTCAGTGGTTCAGGGGTTTCCTTCTTTAGCCATAAATTGCATGCAAATTCTTTTTTTGAGTGTGTGCCTGTGTATGAGTGTGTGTGTCTTTCAAAAGCGAAGCCAGAGAGAGGGGCTGTTCCTTTAAAACAAAACTGAAAAAAATGCCTTCAGGCATCCTATTACAGTGCAGGGAGCCAAGGATCAGGATTTGCAGCTCAGCTATATAAACCCAGCAGAATCTGGCTCATCTGACCAGTTTGCCTTACTGTCAAACACTTGTGTGTTTCACACACGTATGCACACACACAGCATCAGGCAACGCAACTTTTCTGACTTTTGACAGGACAGCAACCAAGTCAGAAGCCTGATCCCTCACTTGAACATCCTATTTATTTCATGGAGGCTGCTCACAGCAGGATCTAATCTCTGTCAGAGGCTGCAAGGTAAGTCTGCTTCCTTCCTGAATTAAAAAATCAGGAGCTCTTGCACACCCCAAGTTTGCAATAACACAGTGTTCTCTTGTGACCTTTACAGCTATGACTTTACTCAGCCTGAATAGACAGGGCTTTTGCTAGAGAATGATTTTAAATAGGAGTATGCCTGTCTGTACTTTGTCTTTATTATCCTGTGCAAGAACAATATTATGAATATCTCACTGCTATTAATTTAAATTAGTGTATGAATGAAGGATGGGTTACTTGGATGCCGGACATCTACAGAAATCTAGGTAGAAACCTAACTGATAGGCAGGCTGGAAAATCAGTGGTGTGTGGCATTCCCTCTGGACTAGTCAAATAATGTGAAATATTTAAGTAATTACCCTTTTTTTCCCCTTACTTACCAGATGAAAGGGACTCCTAAAACCTTCCAGGTAACTTTCCAGTGCTGTTGTGTGCAATTTGGAAGTCAGAACCCTTTTAATTTGCTGCCTGCATGCTTGTTTGCACTGGAGGCTTTGTCGATTCCCGTGCTACCCCCCAGGCGGCTGTTGCATTCCGAGTACTGTAACATCTTACTCTGCAGCACGAGACAAAGGAAGATTCAACTGGTGTCTGATTACTAAGAGCTTAAATGGATGGGCAGGGGGAGCAGGAGGCGGGTGAAATTCTGCCATCATCATCCAAAAAATATACGTTACAGTGTGGCTGTAAGGCTGTATGTCTGTCCCATTCTTAACTACTTGCCTCCTCGTGCACTGAGGTTTTCAAGATGACTCTCTCTGCCTTTACCAGTAAGGCTCAGACTTGCCTGAAATGGAAAAGTTGACTGGGGGAAGGTCATAGCACCTGGCTTCATTTAGGAATTAAACTTTTGTACTCAAAGCTTTACATTACATCATCTTATAGGGTTTTCCCTGCCTGATTTACCCTGTGGCCCCACGAAATATCGTTTTGGCAGCTGTTCTAAAATTTTCAGAAGTCTTTATCATACCATGCTGTTATATTCAGATTGACAGGGCCATGATGTGTTCTCTTGCATAGTGGCAGCATCATCAAAGTAAGAAGTACAGTAAAAATATTTATCAACTTCTCTCCTATAAACAATACACAGAAGTGAATGAGTGGCATGTTAGTTGTATGGACTGGGCAGAAGCCCTATTGTTGAGCTGTAATCTACTTATTTTTTGAATTCATAATAAGAGGAATTAATTTTATATACTTCCTGATTAATGTTCATGTATTTTTGTTTTATTGTGCTGGGGTCCTGCATTTGTCTTTGAGCTACAAAATCTGAAGGGCGCTGTAGTTAATGACTGAGGTAGCCAATGGGGATTATCCACAGTGCGTTGAATTCTAGGAAGGCTTGCAGAAGTGGGTGCTGAGCTTTTCTTGCTCATAACAGAAACTCAGGAGCAAAAATATGATCAGATAAACATTCTTAGCCAAAAGAGGGGAATCAGTATGTCTGTAGTTGACCATCCTGCTACTGAATTTTGGAAGTACTTAAGGTGATATCGGGGAGCTAATAGAAAGTCCCCTTTGAACACACTTGTGCACCATCTCCTCAGGAAGGATCACATCTCAACTGAACAAAGAGGTTAAGAAACACCTGCCAAAGAACAGACTGAAGAAGGATGGTGTATGAGGGGACCCCTTTTACCCACTGTCACAGACACATTCCCTGTCCTCAGCAAACTACCTCTCTTTCACCATATTTTTTCTTCTTTAATTTTGTCCTCAGACTGCTTTCATGCCAGAGAAAATTCTTTCCAAGTTGCAGTCCTTAATCCTCTAACTCTAGAATTACTTCATCACTGCTTCTAAAGCTGTAGAAAAGCTATTTAGTCTGCTAAAAAATATATAGTTTCCAGAAGACCAGATTAAGTAGCTAGTTGTATACTTCTGAGGACTAGCTCTTCCTTTTTCATCCTCTCCAAAAGCAAAGCAATACCAAAGAGTTTGGTTTGAAACAGTGATGTTGCTTTGGAGCCAGATGTTTAACTCTTGCGTCCTTTCTCGTACCACCATATGGAATAATAGACCTGCTTGTAGAGCCTCCTGACCTTTTCCTTGTATAAACAACCGTATATCTGTTCATGTGGCTTTGTAAGGTATGTTCAGAGATGCTAAATGGCAGTGCAGAGTACCAGTTGTATGATGGAATTGTCTGGTGAAAATAGATGACCTTCATTAGCAGATTTGTAAGAGCTAAATAGTGATCGTTCAGTGGACTGTTTTAATTAATACACCCTGATAGCTCTCTAGATTGATTGTTATATGTAGAAACACAAGTAAATGAGGAAGGAGGTCTCTGCTTTATTGTTAGTTGCACATTTGTCTGTTACACACATGGTATACTGCAAAACAAGGAAAACTGAGAATGCTAAAAATTAGTCTACAGTTTGAAATCTGTGATTGGATATGTTTACCTTGGCTATATGCCATCACAATGGTGCTAAGCTGAACAGCTATTGACAGTTTTAAAGCCCAATGTTTCATAAAAGCCTAGCCTTAGAAATGCCTGGTTTAAATTGCAAAGAAAGTTAGACAGCTTTCCAATAATCAAGCAGCTTTTGTTTTAAACTGTGGTAGGTTGAGCTATTGAGCTTTGAAACTATGCTGCTTTACCAGCTTGCACTTTGTCAGACTGTATTTCTGGTGTGACTTTTAGCACACCTTTCTCACGGAGTGATGGTTGTTGTCTAAACCAGTGCTTACAAATGACAGGAAACGTAAACTACTGCAAAAAGCAATACCTACAAGGGTATATTAAAGCAGCTTTAAGGAAGCAGCTGACATAACACTGCAGAATAAAAGCATCCTTACCAAAGTAACAAGATAGGATATTAATTAGAGTGATACAATTCAATAGGCTAATATTTTATCTTTATCCAGTCTCAGAAATAGGGAGAGTCAGTACAAGTAACTATGGGATTGATAACTTTTGGTTCTGGACAGAAGAAAATAAAATTTTGAGCTCCAGACTGAAAAATAAGAGACTTGTACAAATCAAGTTGAGTTTTTAATATGTAATTTAGTTGGTTAAACTGATATTTATTGGTATTCTTTCCTTATGAAGATTTTGTGTAAGACTTCATTAGAAGTCTTGATGATGTTATTACTACTGCTACAGCATTTTAAGGACTCATTGTATTATAAAAAGTGAATTGACATAGTAAGTGATGCTCTTCTCCACAAAAAGCTTACAATTGCTATTATTAGCATTTCAGAAAAGTTCTTTGTGTGGTGAAGACAAAAGAAGGAAGAAGGCAGTTCACTGCGGAATGAAAGTGCCAGAAAGGAGAAAAATGAGCAGCCCTGAGAGATGACATTGAGCTGTCTCCATTTCCACTGAGCACAAGTGGAACATCCCCTAGTTGAGTGCTCACTGTCCACTCGTGCGTTCAAACCTCTGTCCCATCTGAGCTGAAGTTAAATGCCTTCCACATGTGGGAAAAGTTAAAAACCAGGCATTCTTCCAGCTAGTGAAGTCTCTCAATGTATGATGTCACTCCATTATGGAGAGGGCAGGCAGGGGAGGGAGATCCGTAAGTGATCTTGCCCAACAAGAAATGTTTCCTGGTCCAGCAGAGAATGTTTGGGCATTGAAAGAAGAAATAAGATATGGATTGTTCTACGGAATGGACAATGTTGGGGTTTACTTGGGATCCTTTTTTGATATTCATTAGTAGAGGAAAACTTATTACTGTGTAATGATCTATATGCTATTACAACTAGGTGTGGACTTAATGTATTACTTTACTGTGTTTCTGTATGAATTCTCCTTCTGCATATTTCATATCATGTTGCTGATGAAACATAAAAGGTGCTGTAACTTCTGTTATATATCTGGCAATGGACTTAAAAGAATACTAGTAAATATGTGAGGACTGAAGTCAATAAGTGCAAGATTTTGGTGTTCTGGCTTTAGAATCAATGAAAATATTTTTCCATTTGGTACTTGTTTGATTTATGCCTAAATCAATCTCTAAAGACAAATTGCTCCTGAGGTGATTTGGTTGCAAGAAATTCACATTCTTAATTGCCTTGCCACTGTAGTTTCAATTAAGCTAATGTAGGATGTTGCCAAATTTTCAGGACTTTCAACGAGCAAGCCCCTGTGTATGAATAGTCTGTGGCATTTTGTATTCTTTAGAAAACGGAGACCAACTTTGCCAAGTTTGCATTCAGTCATCCATCACATATTAGCCTACTAGAGGTCTATTCTTTAGCAATAGGGGAGCTCTGCTCCTACTTAGGAAGATTACTCACACAGAAAGCTTTTTCCTTGCAACCAGAACTGTGCAGGGAAGAGAAAGGAAGCTTTCTTCAGTTCATATAAGTACTCTGTTTCCAAACCCTTGACAAAAAATGATATTGTTTCATGCATAGAAAACATATTCTTTTTAGTAATTAAGTAGAAAGTAACGGGGTAGTGGGACAGAAATCTTTTTAATATAGATTTTTATAAACAAATGCTTGAATTAAGAGCATGACAAAGGCCTATTGTAGTAGTTTCTCTTCTCCATGCCAGGCTGTAGCTGTAGCATTGACTGTACTCGTATAGATAGCAGCCAAGATATTCAGAGGAGTCTGAAACCGAGTGCCTGAGGAAATTCCACTTTAGTGGTTTGGATTCAACAAAGTCCTTGACTATTTGTCTGTTCGCTGTCCCAAGATGCACTAGCACATCATAAGACCATAAATGTAAAATTACAAATGCTAATTTTCTCATGGAGTTAGGAATTAATGACAATAATCTCCTAAAAGCAGGGTGACCACAAGGTGAACGCTATAGTGACTGCAGTGTTGAGTCTCTTTGTGATGAAAAGTCTTGATCTGGAAGGGGTTGACACTTTGGTTTCAGATCATGGTGTTGTATGCTATAGTACAAGACCTTAGCGATTATCTTCCTTCTCGGAAGGAGGATGATATCATTTTGACAGAAGTTAGTTTGCCAGGCTTTTCAAAGGAGCTCCGTGTCTTTAAACTTTTCACTGCTTTCTTGTTTTTCCCTTTTTTTTTTTTTCTTTTTTTTTGAAAATAGTCCTCTTTTTGGTATGGTGAGTCCTCCTAAATAGCTTTTCTGTGTTTTGTAACAAAAGTCTATGCCAATAAAAATAGAAAGGTAGTCTGTGATGTATAGGCAATCCCCCCCTCCCTTGGTGAGTCAGTGCAACGTGCATTTTTCCTTTTCTTGTGGCATGTACTTCCCTTTTGCACTTCTTGGATTGCAGTAATTCAAGTTTGACTCAAAATGAATAAGCACACTGTAGACCAGAAGTCAAATCAGAACAGGATGCATATTAAGGGAAAGGTCTCAGATCATTAATCTTATTGAATTATTTTGGCAATGTAAATAGCTTCCAGGAAAAAAAATGCTGGCATTTCCCATGTCAAGCACCCCTTATGACTGTGGCCTAGGACCACAGAGAAGTATTGCAATTCCAGGGCTGATGAAAAAAACACAAGACCTAGAAAGCACCATTCCCAAAGACAATAGATACTCTTTACACTTGACGCTCTTGCACCTTCATTGCATATGCTGTCTATCTGCCTTAGTACACTGGGATTTGACAGAGACCCTGACATAAGCAAGAAAATACAATTTCCTACCTGGCAACTATTAGTGCTTTTGCATGATTTTCCAGGCATGGGAACTGTTACCTATGCTCTTGCAACACAAAAACTCAGTGGAAATGCACAACTTGCATCTGCAAAAGCCCTGTGCTTCTGGGATATGATGCAGGGACAACACTGAGAAAGGTCAGCCTGGATAAAGTCTGTTTTCTTTGACTGCATTGGGATTACTGAATAGATCACTAGTGGTCCCAGTGGCCCTGTTCAAACAGGTAAAGGAAGATCTGTAAAGAGAGAACTAACTCAAACTTAGTACAGTGCTTTCAAGCTTATAGGCTGATTCTTTTTTACACTAAAACTGATTTACTTTGCTCCTAATATATGCAGGAGCCCTAAAACTGTGTTTGCATATGAATGACTACAATTTGCACTTGAAGTAAAAAACATGAAACTGCTTGATGTACCCTACTAGACTGACAAAAAAGTGAGCTTTAGCGTAAATCCCATGTTAAGTGTAAAGTGTCTAACCTAAGCTGTTTCAAGCAGAAATAACTTGTTTGGCTAGCATGAGCAAATGTTACAGTTTCACTTTGGAATGAGGGGTTAAATATTAATATTTTCTTAATTATATGGTGTATATGTCTCTCTTGGCAGAGAATGCCTTGGGCTAATCTGGTGCTGACACAAGGCAGTTCTGTCCATTAAGGTACTTGGGGGTAAGACCAGTTTGAGAGAGAGGAAACTGGAGTCCACTGAGCATTTTCCTGGCATGTAAATGTATTGCACTGTGCAGCATATGGCATATACTATTCCTTGTGTATTCCTTGCTTTCAGCATGCATTTTTGAGGGGGTGATTCCTCTTGTGCAGACTTAGGTGGCTGATAGCCAACTTTGCATGTGACACAACTGCATTGATTTCATCTTTTGTTGGATAATTGAGCTCCACATCCCTTCTTTTGTTCCATGGCTCAAATTGCTGTTAGCTGAGACTTTTCCACAGACAGGTCTCAAATAACTGTGCACAGAGGTCAGGGCATTGCCGGTGGAGGTCTCTCGAATCTTCATTAGTGTAACATTGCTCAATTTGTTGATTTGAAGCAGTGAAGCAGATTTTTGTCTGAGTTGAGTTACCATTTAAGCTAATCACTTGCTCAGAACTGTGTGTATGGCTATATTTTCCATTGCATTACATAATAAGTGCTTCTGTTTTACATCAGAGCACTGAGAAATATCCTCAGACTGAAGTGTTTAGAAACAGACTCCTCTCTTTTTCCAAGTGACTCACGCTCGCTTTGCTTCATTTTTTGTGCATCTGATTTGTATTTTATTTTGTCTTGCCTCTCTGTGGTTGATTTCCAATCTCTATTATAGGATTCATTCTGCTAAGAGTCCTAGGCTGCCAAAGAGGCAAATTGGTGATATCATGATATCTGACAGAACTAGGTCAGGCAGATATCTCGCCTGGAGCATATCACTGGAAGTCAGATTTCAAGGAACTCCTCCAGTGCTTTTGCAAGTTAGAAAAATGTGCACATTCTTGCACATTTAAAATGCTAGTACCAAGGACAGAGGACCTCTGACTGAGAGGAAAAGTAAACTAGTAATTTGTTGAAAAGCAGAGATTTGTTTCGGGGAGGGCTGCCTATGTGGTCCTCCATATTCTTTTTAGAAAGCTAAAGATCGCTGATGACAGAAGAGAATCAAGAATATTTCTAACCCCCAAGAATAGTACAGGCTTAGAACTGCCTTCTGAGACAGCTCAGAGATGTCATTTGCAGTGCTTGAATAAGTATGTGGTTAAATTAAAGTAAAATTGTAAACGCCATGCAAATAACAATGAATTCTGAAAGTCTCCTGCTGTGTGGTGACCAATATCATCTTAGCAACTCATACTTCTTAAGAACTTTGTGTTATTCCAGGCCAGTGCACAAGTAAATTATTTGTATGCCTCATTACTGTGCAGTCATTAAAAGCTAAGAATTCCCTTCACTTTCTTCAGTACATGATGTTCTTTCTTGGAGTAGGTAGCTGGCTGACCTCTTCTATCTGACGTTCAGGAGCAATTGGACAACATCTTGAGCAGAGATACTCCACAAGGTAATGTCTCACAGTGGTTAACCTGTTCTCTTGTATATCATGTGTGCATTTGTTTAATGTCAATGATTCCTGGTACTCATAAACATAAAGATGAGATGACTTGCTCCGACCTATCTTTATTAGTAGAAAAATTGATGTAGATCTGTTGTGAGTTTTGGTGACAAATGAGTCTCTACAGGCTCCTAGCCTCAGATTTGATTGTTGGCTTGCTCTTAAACTTACTCAGCACCATTCTGGGACCCTGCTCACTTTCCCTTTGGGCTCTATAGAGAACACTGATTTTTTACTTCATTTCTATAGACTTCACTACGGAGACCACAGACCTAAAAATGAGACATTGTTAAGCTTAGTTTTGCAAAATTCAAGTCTCTCTTTTTTTTCTACCTATGGAGAGAGGATCAGTGGTCCTATGGTCCAACTTGCTGGGGCAAATATGGCTTCGCTAATGTTGGTGTTGATCTGGAACAGCGGTTCTGAAGTGTAAATGAGGACAGAATTGTGCAGAGTCATCTTGAGGCGACTCAGATATTGGTGCAGATGAACTGAGAGTGAACCAGCATCACGTAGCCTGTGAGCAAAAGAACAGAAGAAAATCTAGAAATCCTGAGTTGCTGCTGTTCCTGCCATGTCGCAAAACAAAACTTAGGACTCTGTGAAATGAGTACTGGAAACCCTCTGCGTGATTTTGGAAGAGACATTATGAAGAGGGGTCTGGAAATGAAACAGAGCTTTATATATGGAATGAACATAACTTGCTGTGATTCATGCAAAAGAAAAAAAAAAAAGGCATACAAACCTCATGGTTTGAGGCTGCTTCAGCAAAACCCTCAAAATAATTCAAAGTGAAGTCTCTGGTGTCCACCCAGAAAATAATGAGCTCCTGAAAAAGTGTAACTTGGCAAGGAAACTTTCCAAAGACAAGTTTAGAAAACTGTAGATCTTTTCCAGCTCTGCATACGTCTTTGCTATGAGTAGGGAAAAGCCAAGAGAGCAAGCAAATGCTTTTCCGATTAGGAAAGGCTTTATTAAAAGGTACAGTACATACTTAGGAGGCAATAGTGATTTCTACTTCATGATTATGCACAGAAGTTACTTTGACTGTAAGGGGCTTTTTATATTTGAAATGGTAGTAATTTAAGCTTCAGTTTCTGTGACAGCTCTGCTATTGATCTGATTCCATTCCCCACTGAACAATCCAGAACAGTGCGTGCATCTTCACAGAGTGTCAGATAAGCTGACTTCTGTTCTATAAATGCAAACAAGGAGGTTTTAGGGGAAAAGAAGGCGTGAACACATCCCTTCTGCTTTCTGTGGAGCCACTCTGAGATGACCCATTTCTATCATTCTGCTTCTGTTTATAGAACATTGACAGTTGCTCTGAATTCATTGCCTTTGTTGCTATTCACATGTGTCCTCATGATGTGTCCTGCTGTTTCTAATCCATAGTTTTTGTCCAGGCTGTATCTGCCAGTGGCTCTTTTCTTACATCTGTGAAAGCTACAGTAAGATCAGAGATTGCTTGGCAGATGGAAGAAAAAGAAAGGTATTTAATAGATGCATGCTGTTGTCATATATATTATTTTTCCCTCTCAAGTTTGTAGCAAATTGCTCTACTTGGCTGATTGCTGTACGCCCCGCCGGGAGTCTGAAAGCAGCTCTACAGCACCCTGGTGATCTGCTTGTTTTGTTCTTCTTTTGTGAGTTCCCATTTCCAGATACTGATGCTCAAGTGTCCAAGCTCATAAGAAAAACACAATCCTCATGCACAGACTGAATTTCCTGTTAACTCATACCTCTGCTTTGTTGATGGGAAGTAAATGTTCTGTGCGACAAGTGCTGTTAGTTGTCCCATAGTTGCTTCTCTCAGTTTTGAGTTTTTATCTCAGTCTATATATAACACATTTGGATGAAATACCCATAAAATAACTGGCTTGTGTCTTGTGGCTTGTATAAAATTCCTTCTGTGGTTTCAGCTGGATGTAGTATTCTCCTTTACTTCCTGTCTGGAAGCATGAATCACTTGAGTTTTGTAGCTGCACAAGATGTTGCTACACAATACTGGATAGGCTTCATCCGAAGGAAGGCTGGGTGGACGTGTGTGTCTGGGTGATCCTTGTGCTGAGCTCAGACAGCGTCTGGAGGCTGTTACAGAAGCAACCGCATGCTGCAGGTTTAAGATCAGGAGTGGGACCTATGCATTTTGTTTTGATTATAGGTTTTTCTCCCCTCAAATTCGTCTGCGTTTCTGCATGGGTTTTGTTAACGTCACCATTTGTTTCCATGGATTCACCATCTGATTCTGGTGATTTTTTTGGCAAATACAGTGTTTTCGCTTCATATTTGGGCTTCAATTTGCTGTTGTTACCCTAGAATTTTAGGTAGCCATGTAGTTATCTGCATATTCTCTGAATGCCTCTGGCCAGACTTTCTCCTCTGGTGCAAAAGATACTTTTCTATCTGTGCCTTTTTTTCTCCTCTACATATCTTAGGGGAGCACGCTGCAGTGCTTCTTTCTTATGTATGTTCTGACGTATTTTTTTAGTGTTTTTCAGAAAAGTTTCTAACTATGGAAATCAGGATTTAAGAGCACCTTGCCTGTGAGGTCTTTGGTGCACATAATCCTCTGAGACATCCTTTATAAATGGATAATCTGAGACAGACCAAATGATTTCTGAAATAATTTCAGTGCAGGAAGTCTGAAGCTCTAAACATCTAGCCCTAATGAGCCAGCTCTATTTAGCTTCCTTTCTCCTGTTACGGTTGAGCAGACTCCTGGATTGCAGCCCCTTGGGTGGAAAGCTCACATCTCAGCTGCTGTTGAGAAGTAGCTTGTCTGGGCTGAGGAATCCATTCAGTGTGATACCCATGCCGTTCTCACTTTGCAGTGACGCTGCAAGTATGTGTATATGCATGTATGTGTATATATATATATGTATATATATATATATATAAAGTCAATTTTCTCCGAAGGAGTATTTTCAGCTCCAAGACCCAAGAGTTTCACTTCTCTACATCATTCAGGGGATAGTCCCTCATTTGTGAAAAAGAAAGGGAAAAAAGTGTACACTTTATAGAGCAGCACTTTAATTTCCTGGTTTTGCAGCTAAGCCAGAAAGGAAACAATATAAACTATGTGAGACATTACTTCAGTCAGCCCATTACAGTTCATATTATTCCACTGAATTCCATCTACAGCATCATTTTTACAGGATCTAGGAAACTTTTGCTATATATATATATATATATGTATATTCATATATGTGTGTATATATATATACACATATATATGTATATATAAAGAGAGAGAGAGAGAGAGGAAAGTTTTATATATTTATATATGTTTATATATTCCAAACTTGCTTAGATGCAGTCCTCTGCCACATGCTCCAGGTGACCATGCGTGTGCAGGGGGTGTTGGACTAGGTGATCCCTAAAGGTCTCTTCCAGCCTTAAGGATTCTATGATTCTATGATACGTATATATATATGAAAACTTTTGCTAATTACTAATTTTACCTCCCCAAAAATACCTTTAAAAACACTTATTTATTTAAAGAAAAAATAATGCAGAGATATAATTTTATTTGCTGTGAATCACTGGAGCATCACAGGTCATACTAGCTGGTGTTACTTGCCTTTTCAGGTAAATGCCATCAAGTGATACACCAGAAGGATAAAATCAAATTATAAAATCGAAAAATCTAAGTACCTTCTACTTCACCTTCCTCATTCCTTTCTCTTCCTTTTACCCGACTTTCAAGCTTTTTGCTTCATATCTTGAATGAAGATGGTTTCCTGCCAAACATGCAAAATGTTGGTGGTGGGAGTGAGTGTTATTTATCAATAATTATGACACTTTATGGCATAAAACGCAGAACTTGCCTTGCAAACATAAGAATTAGCCCCCAAAGATGATAAGAAACAGGAAGGTAAGCAGACAATGAGGTAGATATGAGTAGGAAGCTGCATGACTCATTTACCAATATTTTGGAATTATTTGGGACCTGAAAATTTACCTTAGAGTCTAATAGTGTTTTGAAGTGCACTGAAATACCTTCATATTTATTTTTTTGTATTTTTCTTTGTATTTTTTAGGATTTAAATGAACATAAGGTCTGTCTCGTCTTGCGATAAAGGAGAGTATGAACAGAGTAGTTTTGCTTTGCTAGGGCTTTTTTGTAGTAATTGAAATCCAAGCTGCTCTGTGCTTTGTTACGGGGGGAAAAATTGAAAAAAGAATGATTGAGGCAGTCATTCTTCAAAAATATGCAGCTTTATGAAAGCAAATCAAAGTGCAGAAATTACTGGTTGTGCTGCTGACTATGGTGTAATTTTCTTTTTGCTGACTTTTAGAACCAAATGAAAAATTACAGCTTTCAATGCTGAAGTGTTTGAAAATCTTTTCAACCATTCATACCTGTTACTTTCATCATATCTCAGCCCCAGCTTTTTTCCAGAGCTGTTTTTACCTGGCCAGCCTTTGTTGGTGTGCTTGAATGCTCAGATATCCAATACAGACAACAGGGAGACACTAAATGAAATAATCCGTCATGTGTGGGAGTGAGCTGTGGTCTTGTTTCTCATGATGCCACCATCATTAGATGCCACTAATGATGCCACCAAATAACTCACATGGAATGTCGTACTTAACATATGTTAAGTATGGATATTTAACAGCAGATATCTTGCGGTTTATTGGTGTCTTTGAGTGCTTACAAGAAAATCACTGCAAAACAACTCAAATTCAGAATTCCTGAGCTAAGCAGACAGCTGCAAGGGAAATGGAGGGACTGCAAGAAAAGCTGCTGCTGATTTAGTTGTAACTCGCTCCCATTTATTAGAACCGAGCTGGTGTTCCTAACAGAAAAGGGGAACTACAAAAATTGCTTGAGCCATGGGCCAATACAGCTTCATCCAACTGACTTAGACCTCTCTGCTTTTCCTGTGGGATAAAATGGAAAAAAAAATGCTTGCTTTTTTATTCTGCCTGAGACTGTTTTTTAAAGACCCTGCTTTTGTGAGATTAATCAGATGCTTGGTAACAGAAAAGTGATGCTAACTAACCCGAGGCACAAAGAATACCCTTCAGAAGGACACATGACCTCATCGACCGGATTACATGAATCACATGAATTCAGACTCCAATGCGCACTCAAAATAAATTTTAGTCTCCGTCTGCAGCAAGATGCTTTATTTGTCTCCCTTTGGCTGGGCATATGCCTTGCCAATGCCCTTCTCGGTCCGTGGGATTAGACGTGTATGGAAATTCAATCCAAGAGGCAGATTTTCCTGGTCACAAACATCCCGCCTTGCCTTTGAAAGCTTTCATGTAGACTATGCCTTTGGGCTGTTGCCCTCTGGGAACCTGTGACCTCGGGCAAGGCTTTGCAGCCGCACAGTAAGTCTGGTTTTCTGTGGAGCTCCCAGTGCGTGTCTTGGTTTTGTGTGAGGTGCTCAGAGGCTCTGCTGCCAGGAGCTGTTCTGGAGATGCCTGCAGGTCCCAAGAGAGACCTTTGCTAGAAGACAGCACAGACGTACCTCAAGTATGTAAGAAGCAGCACCACTGATGATGTTGCACTTCTGCTCTCTCAGTTCCCAGCACTGCTGTCTGCCAGCACTGATATCCTCAGCTTTTCACAGGCACTTTCCAGATGGCCTGTTCCTGTTTTCTAAATGGGTGCTTTGCAGTGTCCTCCTGGGTACAAAGCGATATCTTGCATCTTCCCTCCCACACTGACATGATTGTGTTGGCTGAGGGAAGAGCAGCAGAGATCTAATTGTTTCTGAGCAAAGGCAAGAAAGGCTTCTGCACATGTTGAAGGGAAATTAACTGAAATGGCAATATCTTGCCAAGTCACGTGCTAGAAGCATATTTGGTATAAGCCACATTATACATAGCCAGGAGCCCAGGTGTTTGCTGAAAACCACCCAGCTGCAGCTCTGAGAAGTGTCATTTGTTTCAGATTGTGCACAAATAGTGATGCATTACCTGACAGATTTAATACCCAGTTATGAACATGAAGTGGATAGTTCTGCCTTATGGATCTGAGTCACTCAGCAATTATCTTTGTGCATTTCAAAAGCAGATAATTGTCTTAATTCCAGTGGCATCAAAAATGAGTTCCTAGAAGTTTACTGATTCCTGTGTTTAGTATGAGTCTAGTTGGCTGTGTATAACTATTACCTAATGCCACGTTGCAAGTGTCTTATATAAATACAGTAAAGCAACTGTGTTTAAAGACCTGTAAAGGTCACACAGTTCAAGAGAAGCTTGGATTCTGCAGATGTCCCTCCTTCAGGGCCCTCCCTCCTTTCTTGATGATTCTGCATACCACTCATCATACCTGTTGATGGGGTAAGAGATGTTAAAAATCCTTA
>JAUBOD010001040.1:7598236-7609402 GCA_032353885.1 Nothura maculosa
ACTTTAAGCTGCTGGAAAGATTCAGTGCGGACAGTTTAGGGCTATTATGAATTTTAGCACTCCACTATGGTTTAATGAAATTTGACCTACATTGAATTTCCCTGCTGCTTCCTCTGACCTGTTGGATTTCAAAATGGAAAGACAATGATTTTCTATAGCTATGAATGTATGGAAATAGCAATGAAACAAAATGAAGTCACAACTCTTCGTATTTTGTGCTCCTGTGTCAAAACCTTCAGTCCCCATAACCTCTTTCTTTGAAAGTAGTTCAGTTATACTTCAGACTTAGCCCGTCTGCTTGAGAAGATGTCTAGAGCCTCAAGGCTCTAGAGCTTGCATGGTCTTGACAAAGTTTTATTATTAGCACTTTTTTTTCTTTAAAAGGTTACATACTTAAAGCCTTTCCTTGTAAAAATCCATACTGGCAGTCAGCTTCCATTTATTAATTCCATGTAACAGCACTGCTTGTATTGCTTGTAGGAAATGTATAACATAGTTTTTGCATTAAGCAATCACAGAAAGCTGTTTGGAGTTAGCAATTAGCAAACCCATAAAAGCTCCATTTTGTAATTCCTGCCTATGTGCTAGCTGAGTCTTCCTCACTGTTAGAATCTAGCCCATTGCAATTACTCTCCAGATTTTAACAAGATCTTTTTGAAATCCCATATATGCTAAAAATATTTGATCCAATCCTGATGGGGATTTGGAAATATCTGTTTGCACAGGAATCTTTTCTCTTTTTTTCCCCTCTCTTTTTACTCCTGCTTTTTTTAGGGCTAATTTCCAAGTCCTGACAGGTAGGTGTCTGAGCAAATCTCATCAGCCTTCTGCTTTCTCTAAGGAAGGACAGTGAGAGATACTTTTAACACCTCCATTTCTTCATTCATGCAATCTGTTTTGATTAAAATCACACAAGGTTCTCATTTTCATATTTATCGCTCCCCATGCCCACAAGTCATCTCGTGGCTCTGCCACTCCTGCATTTACAAGAGGGATGAGAGTGATACCCCAGAACTGGCAGCTAGGCAAACATGAATTTTGTTTTTTCCTCATTATGATTCCCAACAAATATATCTTTCAGGAAGGAACATTCATTGATTTTCCTAGCATTCCCCGGGAGTTCCGGGGAACTCCAAAGCTGTTTTGAAGGTTGATTGAAAATTGACTATTAAGAGGAAGCACATTTCTAATTAAGTAGAAAGATGCTGAAACAGTTCCAATGTCATTTGAGAAAACAAAATGAAGAAAAAAGAAAGTGTAAACAAATAACTCCAGTATTTTCTCAGCTTTTGACAGCAAGAATGTGATGTGTCTTCAGACTGTCAGATGAAAGGGGTTGCAGTGGAAATCAAAACTATTCCTGTTCTTGGTTTGATTGAAAATCCATCTTCCACCATGGATTTATTATTGAGTGTCACTTGCTAATGATCAAGATTTAAGAACTGTTTCTCTGGGAGCGGTTTATTTTTTTCCATCTGGATAACATAACATTTACAGCTATTGTTTACGTAAGATAAGGGCATATTTTCTGCTAAAAATCTTTCTGGGTCAAGCAGTACCGTGTAGATGCCATGATTAGCCTCTTTATTTTTTTAAACAGGCCAAAGAAACTCTAAAGTCAATATTAACATGTCCAGAGCCAACCAAGATATAGGAGTGCAGTGGAGACAGCAAGTTTAGGCCACAGCTGGGGTGAAAAAAATGTGCATTATTGTTGATGAGCATTCCTGCAGCCTCCACCAGGGCAAAATGCTGGGTCCTCGCCGCGTTGCTGCCTCACAGCTGACATGAGTTGCATTAAAAAACAGACCCAGGTCCTATTTTCTGCTCTATAGAAGAATATTCCTCAGTGTAACTTATTTTATTCCTCAAGCATTTGTCTGATGTTATAACAGTGTGATGGTGAGACAATAGCCCACGCTGTGCACGTCTAGATGAGCCTGTATCTTATGCCTTCCCTAAAAATTTATTCTGCTTGCAGAATTTAAAGCTTTCTACACTGCTGCTGCTCCAGTGCCTGTGGTTCTGCCAAACACTTTCTTCTCAACTCCTTTAGGTATGAGAGCTCTTTTCTCAGACATTGACATCTTTAACCCAGACATCTACAGCATGTTTTCAGACATACCACTTCTTGAGTTTATATGCTTAAAGAAGAGCTCATACAATTAAAAATAAATAAATAAAGCTCTTATGATGATGGCAGGTGTTGTCTAGTAGCAGCAAGGGCTTCTTTGTACCACTTGTACCTTCACAAGCTGTACTCTGTACTCACCTGGGTAAAACTTCCAAATGGGTCTTGGAAGCAAAGGTGTGCGTGGTGGGTCTCACATGGCTCTTATAGATACCCAAAGGAATTTGTTTTTTTATCCAGCACAGTCTGGCAGGAAGCTGAGTGCTTCCGACCCAGGAAAGTTTAAGATGGATGTGAAAGAACAGAGTGTCTTTTGTTATTATTTGTATAATGCTTGTGCATAAGGAAAAACGCATAAGCTCCCTGTGAAATGTTGTGCAGAGGAATACCTAGGGGATAATTCTTGTCCAGTGATCCAAGAGGATAATGACATTAGAAAGATGCTAATGATCAGAAAGGAGAACAGAAGCAGCCAGACTTTTTTGTTCTGTATTATAGGCAGAAGACTTTTGCAGATAATCCCTAACTATTGACAAGGTTTTTGATGCAGATTGCAGCAAGAATGGTAGGAAGATATGAGGCAAGATTTTCCAGGAGGGATATACATCATATTAGACAAATTGTTTGTTAAAAATGGACGTATTCCTGGGCACATGTCTAAAAGACATGCCCCAACCATCGCCCAACTCCTTTTGTGTACACCACAGCAAGGCCAAGCTCACGATGAGAAAGGTCATCTTCTTTGGCAAGGACTTGCTGCAGGCTTTTAGGCGCCTGTAGTTAAAAACAATCCAGCAGCTGATGTCTGCAAAGCAAATACAGAGAGGAGGTCTCCAATAAGCAGTATGTTGACTGCTTTTGAATGCAATCTAATGGAGAGCATTCTGAAAAGAAAAGGATGAGGTAAAGTGGAGGAAGAACAACAGTTTGGCAATTGGCTTCCATCTCTCTCTACAGCAGTCAGCTCCTGGGTGGTCCTTCATGTCCTGAGCTGTTGTGTAGATGTGTCTGAGGGATGGGAGTTGGAGAAAAGGATGTCATCTTTGTAGTTCAGCCAAAAACATAGTTAATATATAAATAATTGTATGAAGGTGTCCTGTTCTATAGATCTCAGTTCTAGCACTGGAGCTCAGCTTATCAAGTATAGTCCTTGGCAGCTCTCATAAGAAACACTTGATCTGAATTAGCCCACGCATAATGCAAACACATAGGTTACGGATCAGAAACCGGGGAATGCTTCTTCCAGACCATTCTTCATACACTTCTAAAGGATGTTAGCCATGATACATTAAGTCTTCTAGTATAATCTGTGAGTGTTGAGTGTGAGGTTGAGTGTTTTGGCTAACATGATAAATATCCAGTAAAACTAATGGTGTTCATATGGCTTTCATCAGAAGTGAAGGTAGCAGTGATAGTGGTTCCTGTCAGGAGCAGAGTTTTCATTTTCCACGCATAGCCCAGAATTGCAATTTTCCCTGTCATAAAATGATATATAAACTCACAGCAGGCAGAGATAAAACTACTTGGTGTGGAACAGGCCCATATTCTTGTAGTGTAGGATTTACAAAAGTCATAAGGAAAGTGGTACTCAACTTCACTAAGATTAAGTGGGAATTAGATGCCTTCAGTTTGTTCCATTTACTAGTGATGATGCATCCATCAAGGAGTGTATCCCTTAAATAACTAGTTAAGGATTAGGCAACAATTCTACTACAAAACCTTGTCTTAGGAAAGGAGGTGTGTGGAAATATCACTGCATGGAAAACAATTTGCAATCCTCAGCTGGGGGTGCTTGAAGGTTCAGTTTCACTGCAGAAACTGTCTTGAGTGCATTTCATGAACTGCAGCTCTATTGAGGGGTCGAACTGAGCCACAGACAGGACCTGGAGCCTGTCCTTTTCTGTTACTCTTTATTAGATTCCCTGTGATCTCTTTTGGTGAAGATAAAGATTGCAGATGTGTTTGAAGAAACTGGTTAAGAGCTAGAAATGACAAAGAACTGAATGCTTTTCTATGACAAAGAAAAAAGCATGCTGCTTGTTTACTTCTGATTTAGTCCCCTGTAAAAAGGAGGTGAAGTTCATCTTTGTGAGCTCTATGTTGTACACAGAAAATTAACTTCTGTAAAGTGCCTGTAGCACTATCATTCTTTCACAAAAGCAGCTGAGATAGCATGGAAAAAATGATCCTCATTCTTTATGAGCAGCAGGAGGACAGAGGAAACTAGTTTGCCATCTGAAAAACAGGTTATCATCAAAAGTGTAGAGTTAAAGGGAAAAAAAAAAAGTTGTTTTCTCATTATTGGAACAAAAGGAAAAAAAAAAGGGGAGAGAGAGATTTTGTAACCAGTGAAAGTGGAGTCACTGACCTAACTGTTTGACCAAGCTTTTCTGGGAGTAGCAAGAAAAACAAACATTAAGATGACATTTATCAAGTGTCCTTATTTAGTCTGTCCATTAGCTGCCTTTGGTTCTCGTTCTGCATTATGAAGGACTGATTCTGCGTTGAAGTCAATAGATGTCTTTCATCCTTATTCTGTGCTCCCTTGAGTCATATCATTTGAAATGAAGAGGTATGGATTGAGGAGGAAGAGGAAATATTGAAGCTGTTAAAGAAGAGCAATTTTCAGAAAGAGCTATTACAGCCCAGCCAGGTGCTTGTGACCATAAGAGGGTATTGTGTTATAGCTGATGAAATATCTGAGGCTGGGAATCGTTGCCTAATGAAAGTGATAATTGGTTACTAAAAAGTCTTTTTTCACAGCTGTATCAATGTAAAGATTTTTCTTCCTCTTGAAGGACTTAAGTGATCAAAGGATTTCTTTTGCTTTTCTCTCTCTCTCCTCTTTATTCCTATTATTGTTTTTATAATTAATTCTGATAATATTTGCCTTCCTGCCCACCTGCCAGCTCTCTTATCCTGAAGGTTTGCTATAGTGTACTATGGTTGAACGCTTTTCCTGTATTTGGATTTATATTTTTTTCCATGTTAGAGCCTTATCTGGGCTAATCTCCTGTGTCTTATTACTTTTATGCTAAAGTATTGCTAGATCTGATGTGGGCACTGACTCCAGAACACCGAGCCTGTCGTGTTCTGCAGAAAGCTCCATTATCTTCCTGCTCTGGGCAAATTCTTTTTACTGTGAACCTATCACTATCTGGAAGTTCTGTGGTTGAGGTTTCCAAGCAAATTAAATTAAAGCATTTGGAAAAGAGCTGCAGTGGGTTTTGTGGTGCTGATATGCCTTTTGATAGTGCCTCAGATTTCTCAGATGATCTAACTTTTACTTGTCTGCAAGCAGTGGAGTAATGGGAGAAGGGAATGCAAACTTCTAACAATATTAATGTAATAAAAGAACATATATTTTAGTTTTAGGTATTTTTTGTTGTATGCCACTACCCTATTCTTCAGTTTGAGACATTTAAACATTTCTTACTCTGTTGTATTTTTTCTAAATATAAGTCATAATAATTTGTTTCAAAATGTTTATTTTTTCCTGAGCTTTTGTTCAAATGCATGCTAAGCTCCTGGAAGGTAAGGTACTACAGTGTTGTTGTTTAATGGCAAATTCAACAAGTTTGGATCAAATGAGTTTGTATGTTGACTAGCATCTCAGGCAAGTTCTTTCAAGACATGGGCACATGTGCTATTGTGGATATTTTGTTGGGTGGTGCAGCTGCTGTTCTATTCTTACATGTTGCCTTGTTGTTTTAGGGAACAACTGTACCAGGAAAGGAAGGGAACAGTTTGGTTTGAACTGGCTCTCCAATTTCGGCCCAAAATACAAAGACAAAACAGAAATAACACCCCATCAGTTTTCAGAAAGAACTCAACGCCACAATGGGGCTCCCCACCCAGGTGCTGGCTTGTGTGATCTTAGCTTTGTTACACCAGCATGCCAATGGTGGACTCATCAAGAGAATTATCCGTCATAAGCGGGAGACTGGGCTCAATGTGACCTTGCCAGAAGATAATCAACCTGTGGTTTTCAACCATGTCTACAACATTAAATTACCCGTTGGCTCCCTTTGCTCCGTGGACCTCGATTCAGCTAGCGGCGATGCAGATCTGAAGGCAGAAATTGAGCCAGTCAAGCACTATGAGGAGCACACAGTGAAAGAAGAGAACCAGATTGTCTTCACACACCGGATCAACATTCCCCGTCGAGCTTGTGGCTGTGCCGCTGCTCCAGACATCAAGGATCTGCTGAGCAGACTAGAAGAGCTGGAAGGGCTGGTATCTTCCTTACGAGAGCAGTGTGCCAGTGGCATTGGATGCTGTCCCAGTGCCCAAACAGCCGAAGGTAAGGCAGGCAGGAGAGCTGCTCTCTAGGAAACTCTCATATTGGCCGCAGCCCTTGTTTACAATATGTGATAGAATCTGTTTCAGGAATGAGTAGAAGTCAACCTGTTAAATTTGAAATATAATCAAAATTGGAAATGTGTTCAGCCAGCTTGCAAGATGTGTTCATTCATAGTTTTGCAGTTTAATGTATCTATGGGTCAGAGCTGTGGCGGAGCACCAGTCAGCCACACTCTGCATATGGCTATGAGAAAGTATAGTGCTGGACAAGGTGATAGTCAGCATCTGTGCTAAGATTAAACTCACAGTCTTAATGCAGTACCTCTTGACTCTACATTTGTCATTTACTGGTGAGAACAAATGATTTGAGAGAGAAAAATATAGTATCTCTTCCTACTGTTTTTTTTAAACTGAGGTAAGAGACTTGGTCATGCAAGAGAGAGAACAGAAATCTTCTCAGTAGTGATCTGTCCTGAGCACAGAACCAGTCTCAGTGCCAATGATCCAACATACTGCCTTGGTTTTTATATTTTGGAGTGAATTGGTGAATAATGCTTCATGGTGCATTCTCTCATGAAGCTGTCAGCAAATCTGGTCTGTCAGAAAAGGGTTTTGAGAAAGGCAGACAAATCCAACATGCTAATTTGCGAAGTATTTGGCAGGGACTCTTCCCTGTCAGTAGGGTGAATTAAAGTGTTCCTGGTAAATTAAATCTCATAGGAAAAAGGAGGAGGTATTTTGCTTCAAAAGCTTTGGCAAATGTCTAAAAGAGACGTATCCTGCAGGAACCTGGGAAAATCAGCCCCCTTTTAGGTAATTCCAATAAGGGACCCAAAGGCTGAATATCTCCCAATCACTGTAGAGATGTTATCCTCTTTGTTATAGTTTTTCACTGTAGAGTTTCTCTCAAACTATTGTTGGACTTGTTTGGTTCTGACAATGGCAGCAGGGAGATGAAGTGCAAGAAGATATTTTCTGAACACTGGTGGTAGCAACAGATTTTTAAATCTTTGTAAAACTTTTTGGATACACATCCAAGCCCCCTGGACTGAAATGGACATTGTATCCAGTTGTCATGGACATATTTCTGTCACCTCGATCATTTTTATTTTTCAGACGGAATATTTAAGATCAGGCACCACAATCTGCGGTGTCCTTGCTCTTCAGCACAAAGGTGTTAATCCATGTAACTCTGTCCCACGTGGCATGGTGCGGATGGAGCAGTCTGTTATGCTGGTCTGACATTACCCAGGGCCAATGCTGGTAACAAGTTTTCTGATTCATTGGTACAGGTCGTCTGGATACAACACCATATTGCAGCGGACATGGGAACTACAGCACAGAGATCTGCGGCTGCGTTTGTGAGCCTGGCTGGAAAGGCCCCAACTGCTCTGAACCCAACTGCCCACACAACTGCTTGAACCGGGGCCGCTGCGTGGATGGCAAGTGTGTCTGTGATGAAGGCTTCACTGGTGAGGACTGTGGCCAGGCCACGTGCCCGTCGGATTGTAACGACCAAGGCAAGTGCGTCAATGGGGTTTGTGTGTGCTTTGAGGGGTACACGGGCACAGACTGCAGCGAAGAGCTCTGCCCCGAGGGGTGCGGCGTGCATGGTAAGTGTGTGAGCGGGCGGTGCATGTGCGATGAGGGCTTTGTTGGCAAGGACTGCAGCGAGCCTCTCTGCCCCAACAACTGCAACAACCGCGGGCGCTGCATAGACAACGAGTGTGTCTGTGACGAAGGCTACACTGGTGAAGACTGCAGTGAGCTCATCTGCCCCAACGATTGCTTTGACCGTGGACGCTGCATCAATGGGACCTGCTTCTGCGAGGAGGGCTACACGGGGGAGGATTGTGGAGAGCTGACTTGTCCCAACAATTGCAACAACAATGGACGCTGTGAGAACGGGCTGTGTGTGTGTCACGAAAGCTTTGTGGGGGACGACTGCAGTGAAAAGAGGTGCCCAAAGGACTGCAACAACCGTGGGCGCTGTGTCAATGGGCACTGTGTGTGCGACGAGGGCTACCTGGGAGAAGATTGTGGAGAGCTCCGATGTCCCAACGACTGCCACAACCGTGGGCGCTGTATCAATGGGCAGTGTGTGTGCAATGAGGGATTCATCGGGGAAGACTGTGGTGAGAAGGCCTGCCCCAATGACTGCCACAACCGTGGGCGTTGTGTCAATGGGCAATGCGTGTGTGATGAAGGATTCACTGGGGAAGAATGTGGTGAGCTGCGATGCCCCAATGATTGCAACAACCGTGGGCGCTGTGTCAATGGGCAGTGCATATGTGATGAGGGATACACAGGAGAAGACTGTGGGGAGCTGCGGTGCCCTGAAGACTGCCACAGCCGAGGTCAGTGTATAGAAGGGCAGTGCGTGTGCGACAACGGCTTCACTGGAGATGACTGTGGGGAGCTGGCCTGCCCCAACAACTGCAACCAACATGGGCGCTGCGTCAATGGGCAATGTGTGTGTGAGGAAGAATTCACAGGAGAAGACTGTGGTCAACTGCGCTGCCCCAACGACTGCCATGGTCGGGGCCTCTGCGTTGATGGACGGTGCATATGTCAGGAAGGCTTTGTCGGGGATGACTGCCGTGAACGCTCCTGCCCCAACAACTGCAACAACATGGGACGCTGTATCGAGGGACAGTGTATCTGTGAGGATGGTTACATAGGGAACGACTGTTCTGATGGTAGGTTATAATGTCTGTTTAAACCCACTTCCCTTGGGTAATTCCTGTGTTCATCCAACGGTGTAGGAGGCTCTATGAACCTTTCTGTGTAACTGGGCCTTATTTCTGCTTTATCATAGGCCAAATGACTGGATCAGTGTACTTACAGTACTCAACGAAAGGTTTTGTCTTTAGACTTAGCCTGTCACTGACAATATTCATTAACAGGTTGAAAGGGCTCAGTGGGCTTTTAAGATGTATCTTTCTGAGTCAGAACCCCTGAGGAATCAGGAGGTTGTAAGGGAGGCAAGGCAAACTCCTAAAATAACCTTGTCCTATCTAACTTATGGGTACTAGGCAGCTGTACAATAGGATAGCCAGATGTTTCAAGCATTATATTGCACACTTTTGGGGTTACTGAGATCTTGGCTATCTCTTAGCTGCTCAGATGGATTTTTACAATTAAAGCAAAATTTGATTATGTATCTTGTAAATGTTTTCTTACTCATACTGTTGGATTTGACAGTTTGGAGTACAATTACAGAGTCAGCTGGAGTGGAAATCTAGCTGTAAAGTCTCTTGCTTAGTTTGCCAGGACTGCTAACTCCAGGGAAGTTGATGCAAAAATTTGGCAGCTAGATAATGACGGACATTACACTTTATTGTGTAGTGTTCTTTGGTAGATCTCTGAGGAGCAATTTGGGAAATGAAGCCTTTATAGAGTAATCAAGGAGTACTTTGAGGGTGGGAACATTATAGAAGATAATGAAACCCTTGAAAAGCAATTCCCATATTTTTATCTCATCCTCCTGGAAGATTCCCAAGCCATATTTTGTGCTCTGTGTGTGCAAACATGGAATAACTCACTGGAAGTATTTAGAAAAATAATCACATTTTATTTCACTTTGGAAAATCCATGCAGTTCTATATATGCAAAGCCCAGGACTTTGAGCTATAAAATCATGTGTTGCTGGCAGTTGACTTAAACAACCAAATCCTTTAGAATCCTGCTACAGCGTCATCTGCATCAGTCCTGTGTGTGAGCCACCAGAGGAGCTAGACACAATGAGCTATAGGTTGTGTGTGAGTGTGAGAGCAGAAATTGGCCCGTGGCTTTTGGAAATGTCTGCAGTCTTCATTGCTTTCTTCAGTTGCTTTCTTCAACAACTAATTTGTGTGACATAGCTTCTCTAATCCCTATTTGTTAGCTGATTCTTATAAAGTTCTTGCAAAATGGGAAAGTGGGCAGTTCCTTTCAGAACATTGAAAAACTCTTAAAGTTTGTTTTGTTTTCCCGTTCCCAGTGTCTCCTCCAACTGAGCTGACTGTGACAAATGTAACAGATAAGACCGTAAATCTGGAGTGGAAGCATGAGAATCTAGTCAATGAGTACCTTGTTACCTACGTCCCTACTGGCAGTGGTGGCTTAGATCTGCAGTTCACTGTGCCAGGAAACCAGACGTCTGCCACCATTCATGAACTGGAGCCGGGTGTGGAATACTTCATCCGTGTCTTTGCAATCCTTAAAAACAAGAGGAGTATTCCAGTCAGTGCCAGGGTAGCAACATGTGAGTTTAATGTTCCCTGTATTCATTCATCTGTGTTTGTAGTGCGTATTTATTTGTGTCCTTTTCTTGGAATTTTCTTTCTATTGTACTTTTCATTTTCAATTTATCTTCAAGACAGTCACCTTCATTTTCATTTTCTATACTATTCTAATACCAAATACCACGTTAAACAACAGTTTTCTAGCTCTTCAGTGCAGTACCTCCCAATGAATATTATAATGTCCTTGTAAAATAAGACCTTCAAGTTTTTCTTTTTTTTTTTTTTTTTGGTAATAATATACATTTTTAAACTTTGGTAATACTTCCTAAAATAATATAAAAAGATAACAACATGTGATGAAAGCAATATACAAACTTTTCATAGAATCATAGAATCATAGAATGTGTAAGGTTGGAAGGGACCTCCAGAAGTCATCTAGTCCAACCCCCCTGCACACGCAGGGTCACCTAGAGCATGGGGAACAACATCCAACCAGGTTTTAAAGAT
>JAUBOD010001040.1:7609502-7642916 GCA_032353885.1 Nothura maculosa
GTCATCTAGTCCAACCCCCCTGCACACGCAGGGTCACCTAGAGCATGGGGAACAACATCCAACCAGGTTTTAAAGATCTCCAAAGAAGGAGCCTCCACAACCTCTCTGGGCAGCCTGTTGCAGTGCTCTGTCACCCTCACTGTTAAGAAACGTTTTCTTAAGTTCCTGTGGAACTTCCAATGCTTCAGTTTGTGGCCATTTCCTCTAGTCCTATCGTTGGCTACCACTGAAAATAGGCCGACCACCTCCTCCTCCCTCCCTCCCTCCCTTGAGGTATTTATAGACACTGATCAGGTCTCCCCTCAGCCTTCTCTTCCTCAGGCTGAACAGGCCCAGTTCTCTCAGTCTTAGAAAAGATAAGATTTTTACACTAAAAATGCTCTAACTAAACATTTTTATTTGTGTTTTGCTTCACTGTGTCTCACAACATCTTGCTTTTCCTGGCCTATCTGATTGCTCATCTTCTTTTACAATTGTGCTCATTATAGTTGTATCTAAACACCTCATCCTGAAAAGATATAAATTGACTGCTGTCATTGCAGTCAATTTAAATTGACATGCTGAATCATCTAATTCAGCATGTCCACACAAAGTGTCTTTACAGATAGAGGCCAAAATAGACATTTCTAGGGCACAATTCATTTTACTCTAAGGTGGCATCCAAAATAGGTCAGAAAAATGTCACTTTCAAAGGCCAAGTATCTGGTTGTGAAGAGAGTCTGAACATCTCAGATATAGGTCACTAAACTGTGGATATTTATAGTTGTGGAAAGATTTCCTAGTGCAAATGCCCTCATTTGTCAGAAATAATTGCTCATGTAGTTATCTCCTTGTTTTCTCTCTCACAGACCTGCCTGCTCCAGAAGGCCTGAAATTCAAATCAGTCAGAGAAACGTCTGTCCATGTGGAGTGGGATCCCCTAAACATTTCATTCGATGGATGGGAGCTGATCTTCCGTAATATGGTAAGGAAGCAGCCTTTCTTGCAAAAGGCCATATACAAGCAAAGGGGCCTGGTTTTCTTGCATTTATGTTAACCGATTGTTCTGTGTTACAGAAAAAGGAGGATAATGGAGATATAACCAGCAGCTTGAAAAGGCCAGAAACATCGTACATGCAGCCAGGTTTGGCCCCTGGACAACAGTACAATGTATCCCTTCATATAGTGAAAAACAATACCAGAGGACCAGGATTATCAAGGGTCATAACCACAAGTAAGCACAGCCTGATATTTGATGTAGCACAGCCCATGAAACCACTGCTGTTTGGTGTAGTCTGTGAAATTTTTAAACAGGAAAAAAGCCGAGATATATAATGTACTGGAAGTACATGTAAAGGAAGTACTGAAACTGCTAATAAAAAGGTGTAAGGAGGAAATTTGTTTTTTATCTAGATGCTAGCTAGCAGGATGGATTTTGTTCTTGTTTTCAAGGTGCATCAATAGGAATGAGAATTCCAGTGATCCTGGAAGTGACTATATCAACAGATATCCAGGAAAAAGAGATTTTTTTGAATAGGTGGAGAACTTCTTAGGATTTCCACTCATCTTTGCTTTGGCAACTCTGATGTTAATTAATTTTCATGAATTAACATCTGATTAATTGCCTCCATTTGGCACTTTTTCTTATGTAGTTGTAGGAAGTAAAGGAAGAAAGTACATGAAGATAAACTTCAGCTGGTAGAAACCACTCACTTTTGCCCTTAATAAAAAAATCACATTTTTCTTTCTTTGTGACAGAGCTTGATGCCCCTAGCCAGATTGAGGCAAAAGATGTCACAGATACCACAGCTCTGATCACATGGTCCAAGCCCTTGGCTGAAATCGAAGGCATAGAACTCACCTATGGCCCCAAGGACATTCCAGGGGACAGGACAACCATTGACCTCTCTGAGGATGAAAACCAATATTCCCTTGGAAACCTGAAGCCGCACACGGAGTATGAAGTGATGCTCATCTCTCGGAGAGGGGACATGGAAAGCGATCCCATGAAAGAAGTCTTTGTCACGGGTAAGAGGCTTGGATATCAATTTAAAAATTCTGAGAGGGTAATGCCATTGCCACCAGTGCCGCCTTGACTATATGCAGCAGATGACATGAAGCTTCAGCATTGATACAGAACTACCTCTGTTACACAGATATATGGAAGTGGAGGTTGCTTTCCTGTGTGTCTTTGGGATTTTAAGAGTGAGACCTCCATTTTGTTAAGAGTCTAGCTCCAAAATAATTAGACTCTCAAGTCCACAAATCCTGGAGTTGATCAATTCTTTTTTTCTTTGAGGATTTTTGATTGTTTGTTTCTTTCTTCTTTGCATTGGAAAAATGAGATATTTATAAAAGAAAAAAAATATTGAAGTTAAAAATGCTACCTTTTTTTTAAGGAAGTAAAAGTTGAACTAATTTCACTTAATTTTTCCCCACATTATGCCAAAAGAAATTTGCTTGATCTAGTTGAAGTCTTGAACACAGAGGTATTATATATTGAGCAAACTTCATGTCAGGTTTTTGGGATTATTCTCACTTTGTAGAAACTACCATCATAAGAGAATGATTCTTTTTTCCTTTTATAGACTTGGATGCTCCAAAGAACCTGAAGCGGATTTCACAGACAGACAATAGCATTACTTTGGAGTGGAAGAACAGTCATGCAAACATTGATAATTACAGAATTAAGTTTGCTCCCATCTCTGGTGGAGACCATGCTGAGATCACAGTGCCAAAGGGCAACCAGGCAACAACCAGAGCTACCCTCACAGGTAGGAGGATTGAGAGATTATTAATGTTTAACTCCTGATTGTTCCTGTTCTATCCCTAGTGCACAGAGCTGTAGTGGGAAAAAAATGCCCCTTTGGTCATCATATATAAGAGTTTACAAGCAGAAGTTACATATTTTGAATATAAACAGTTAAAATAGAGATAATATATATTTTGCACCCCTGCAGATGGATTACTAGATGGCAGAGGGTGTCAAACCATTTTGCTTTCTACTTTTTATTCTTTTCCTGAGTTAAAGTACCTACTACATAAGCTCTTGCAAGGGGAATCTATCTCTGATGCAGTCTTAGTCAGCCATAATCCTTATCATCTGGTTGTATGTCCATGGAAAAAGATGCATTCACTTCCGATCAGTTGGTGGGTAAATGAAACCTTGATTCTCCACTTACATAGGAAATAATATGTGTAATTTCATATTTTGAAATATTTTCAGGCTTCCTTACTTAATTATATGCCATTCAACGTCTTCCATAGGTAGGGGCTCATACTTCTCCTTTTCCCTTAGGCTTGAGGCCTGGAACTGAATATGGCATTGGAGTAACAGCAGTGAGACAGGACAGGGAAAGTGCTCCTTCTACCATTAATGCTGGGACTGGTGAGTAGTTTTGTGCTCTGCAAAAAGCAGCAAGTCAGCCTGAACCACTCTGGCATTGCTTTGCTTTTTAAGTAATGCTCTAAGAGGTATTTTAGAAGATTCTTCATTTCATCTTGATGCAAACAGAACATTTTCACTGAGGGAGAAGAGAAAACGTTTCCTAAACATCCTAGCTTTTGAAGACCTTGTACCTTTTCTGGTAGCAGCATCTCACTTCGCGATTCACCTTCGTTTGAGCTCATTTGCAGTATTTACGCTTCTGATGATAACTCTTGCTGTGCTCTACTTGTGAGTGTTGGGGGCAGGAAGGTGACTAGAGCATAATGTTTAATCTGACAAATGCTTACAGTATTCAGTGCTTACTGTAGTCCTGTAAGCATTGACTGCCTTGCAAATCCAGGAGTTCTTTACCAACATCCCCTTTTTCCCAGATGAAAGCTCTGAAGATTTAAATTCTATGTCTCCTCCATGCAATATTTGCTAAAATGAATGTAAATGGGGGAGGTTTGGATCAAGTGTGGAGTTCCTAATGAAGAGGACTTCTGCTAAGGTCATGCAACGGATGCACAGAGGCACAGAAAGCCAGATGAGTCTCTGAACTGTCCCTGGATACATAGTATAAATGCTTCTCAGTCTGCAGGTTGCAGAGCAGGTCAGAGACTCTGTTTAACACCATAACTTTGCATTTTTAATCTGTAGATCTTGATAACCCCAAGGACTTGGAAGTCAGTGACCCCACTGAAACAACCTTATCCCTTCGCTGGAGAAGACCAGTGGCTAAGTTTGATCGTTACCGCCTCACTTACGTTAGCCCTTCTGGAAGGAAGAACGAAGTGGAGGTCCCTGTGGACAGCACCTCTTTTATCCTGCGAGGGTTGGAGGCAGGGACAGAGTACAACATCACTCTGGTGGCAGAGAAAGGCAGACACAAAAGCAAACCCACCTCTGTGAAGGGTTCGACTGGTGAGTAATGGCTTTTGGTAGGTGCCATGCACTAGACCATTGGGAAGTGACTAGCTCAAGCACAGCTTTACCTGATTCTGTAAGTCTGGGGAACAGCTCGATGACATCAGCTGCCTGCAGAGCAGGCATTGTGGTACGCTTATTGAGGGGAAACTAGGTATTTCCCTGACTATTTAACTCCATGTTGTCAGGGATTTCTTGCTGTCATCGCGAAGACTTGTAACAACACAGCTGTGTGTCCTGCAAGAAATTGAGTTCTCATCCTTTGTTTTAAAAGGGAATGGTTTTTGGTGCATTATAACTTGTTTTGTTTTCTACAGCCAAAAACAAAGAGAAAGAACAACCAGAATGTATTCCGATTATATACACACACACACATATATATATATATATGGTTTATTTCTACCTCATGACTTCTCTTCACAGTATGCTTCTATCCATCAGCTTCAACAGAGACCAGAGGGCTCTGATCTTTTTCTTTTTTCATTTTTTTCTTTCAAAAGCAGATGAAAGCTAGCATCACAAATGTGGTTGCAGTCATTGTTCCCTTTGGATTTGATTCCATGATTGTTCCATTTTTTCTATTAGCCATCTCTATTTGCACAAACTGTTGCTTATGTGAGTGGAATTAATGGGTTACTTGTTGAATAAGATTTTATTTTTCACAATTTTTTGCACATAGTTAATATCTTCATATAGAGTATAAGTTAGTTATGAATCTTCAGATGCCTTTAGGCTAAATACTGAGGCAAAGGCACAGCTGCTGTTACTCAGCATAGCCAGAGAAATCAGAATCAATGAGGTTAGAATTTATGATTTATTGCATTGTATAGTATACACTTTCTATAGCCTTTTCCCCTCAAGACCACCTATGAGGTAAACACATGCCAGAAGTTGTGGATTTTTCAAATTAATATTTATATACAACTGGTGAAAGCCAGTTTCATACTCCATAATATAGTTCATTCCATCAGTGCCTGAGAATGTATTTTATGGTCAGGTAATTTAGTTCAGATGAGAGTTATGTGGTATGGTGCAAACCATACGGTGGTGGAAGTGAGCAGGCTTTAATTTTTCCAAGGGTGTTCCTTCCCCCTTGTTTGAAGACGAAGTACAGCATGCCATGGAATTTGGGTCCGATCTTTCTAGCCTCACCCTACAAAGTCTCACAAGGTGCCTTCTTTTCCAATTGTAATTCTCTTTTAAAACATACATTCGTCAGGCCAGTGTATTTGTTTTAGGTCTTTGCTCAGAGGAACCAGTAAACAAAACAAAAACCAAAAACAGATTGCTGCCGAGGTTCCTTAGGGTCAACAACAAGAGCTTACATAACCTCTCTCTGTGACCTTCCTCCTCTGCAGGAATAGCAACAGGAGGCAGGAGTGTCCTGTAAACCCATGAACTATAGAAAAGAGGTTGTTTCAGTTTACCTTTTCCTCAGTCTATCTCATGCGTGTTCCCAGTAATTGGGAGGTCCTCAAGTGCTCAGGTGAAGCCTGTTGTTGTTTATCCTCTCTTGCAGAACTGTAGGGAATCCTGGGTCCAAGTCACTGCTGTGGTGAGTCTTAGCTTAGCTAGTGCTACAGTAGATCTTGGTGAGCGCAGGGAGGAGATAGGTTTGCTATTTTAGTCCTGCCTTGCTGAGCAAAGGAACCAAGTACGCCAGGAGGGATGAGAGTAATTCCTTCAGTTTCTTTTGCTTCTGCACATTCCCAGTATTTGGTCTTGGGTTCTTCCCTGTGTCTTGATGGTTCAGGCAGGCTTCTCTGCCTGCAAATACCCAGGAGAGCCAGCACTTTTGTTTCACATTATTGTTTTTATTTGTCTACACAGTGAATTTTCTGTCACTAAGAATAGGGTTTTTTCCAGCCTCA
Source organism: Nothura maculosa (assembly GCA_032353885.1). Taxonomy (NCBI): domain Eukaryota; kingdom Metazoa; phylum Chordata; class Aves; order Tinamiformes; family Tinamidae; genus Nothura; species Nothura maculosa. The sequence continues at coordinate 7,615,707 of JAUBOD010001040.1, forward strand.
GAACTGAAGATGTTCTGTTGGTGCCTTCTCACTCTCCTCACATTCTCCCTGTTAAGAAAAAGTTAAGTCAACTCTCCACTCGCAGATGGTCAAAACTTTCAGAGCTCATTAACCTCTAGCAAAACATGTGCTGGTATCATCCCTTCTGCAGGATGGCAGCCTTCTATTGCTTCTGTCTTTTCATATGCAAGAAATATAACTCAAGTGACAAAGCTTTTTTGTTCTAATGTCCACGAATTCAGGGGACGGTAACAACTGTGAAGTGCTCAGAGTGCTACATGTTGTTTTGTTGAAAAGGAAAGATTGAATATTTCTTACTGCTGTTTGCTTGTTTATTTCTTTGTAGTTCCACATAGTCTAACCCTAATGCAGGCAATGACTCCTGACCCAGAGGAGCCTTCTGGCTCTGGGAGCTTTGCTGCCCCAGAGGCCTCAGGGCTGCAGGAGGATGCACTGAGGGACCTTGTGGTCTCCAGAATAACAGACCACAGCTTTAGTGTCTCATGGTACGCGAACGCAAGAGTCTACAGTAGCTTTGTGGTGGAGTACCAGGAAGTGTCACTGGCAGCTGTGCCCCCTGCAGAAATCTTCCTGCCCAGAGAATCCTTAGGTGCTGTGATTGAAGGCCTCCAAGCTAATACTTCCTATAAAATCAAGGTGTATGGACTGGCTGGAGAACAGCGCTCCTCTCCTCTGGAAACTTTGGCTACAACAGGTACCTTTTTTCTGTTATTAACTAAGGTATCATGAACCAGGTACCATTACCCGTTACATGTCGCACTTGGCATCATGTTGCATTTTTGATTTAGGTCAACTTCAAGGTGAAACGAAAACAGATAATTTTGTAAGCTGTTAGGACCTTTCTGGTGGCATGTCTGGAGAATGTTATGTGAGATTGACAATAATCTGTAGGGCGAGCACGTAACCCAGGACTGAGGAGGCTGAGCAGTCAGACTGCAGCTTTGTTCCTCCTTGCCCTGCTCCTGGAGCACTGCCTGCAAAGCACAATGTGGCTCCTCAAGGAGGAGGGATGGTAATACATCAGGCATGAGAAGCCCATGGAGATAAATGAGTGGACCTTAGAGTAACCAAGTGCCAGCCTAGCATTCCTCGGCTGCAGGACCCGGATTGTGCAGCAACTGCTGATGAATCATGGCTATGATGCTGCCTTGCCTCTGTAAATGAGTTGTGCATAAAGAACTGAGGAGAAGCATGGCTTGGAGAAGCAAACTTTCCACTCTTTTGAATGTTGTTGAGATTTATGCTGTTTATCAAAAACCCTTGTCTGCATTGTGCATCAGTCTCTCCTCCTCTCCTGGCTTCTGCTAGTCTTGGACAGTGCCACCCTTTCTTATACAAGTTCAAAGGAACATTAGGAAGAGTGATTAGGTGAGACAATTTGATGAGAAACTACAGAGCTTACCACAGCAAAAATGATTTTGCCAGCTTCTTCAGCAAACTCTTCTGCTAAGTGTAGCTGGAATATCAGGTATTAGTTAGAGAGTTTTTAATGGTAAGTTCTGTAGTAGGCTTGGGATATCTTCCCAATATAAACTTGGGATATATTCTTGTAGTAGGCTTGGGATATATTCCAGTATTTTGCTTTATGGAGCTCAGAGTTGCAAAGGCACTATAGGACCCATTCAATCCCCCGGTCAGGAGAGGGAGAAAGTGTTTAGGTGAAGGAATCTGAAAAGAGTGCACACATTAAAGTAGACCATGGCTCTATAACTTTCTTTCCTGGAGCTGAAGTCCTACAGTTCGTTTCCTACAGTTTATTTCAGATGATGAGAGACTCCACAGTGAAACTGGCTGGTAGCCTTTCTTGGAAAATAATGCAAAATCCAAGAGACGGAAGCAAGAAATAATACAGAATGCTCATTGCTCCCTCCCGAGTAACCGGGGAAATGTCCTGGCGTGACATTAACATTCTTCTTAGTTAAAAACGCCAATTAAAAAGGAATTTCTCTAAAGGCCAGCAATAGAGACATAATTAGGCCATATTCAGACTGAAAATTTTACTAAAATAATGATATAAAGAATTATTGCAGAATTACTGCAGTTGAAAAAGCGTGTATGTTTGTTTGTTGGCTATCCAGTTCCCATCTACATGTCTCTCAGCTCTTTGGCATCAATTATTCGTTTATCTCACTACTATGAGATGTTGCTCTCATCCTGTCCTGCTCTCATTCACCTACCCAGAGTTCCTAGATCTCTGACTTACTCTTTTTCAAATCTATTCCCCTAGCTGCTCAAGTCTTCGGTGTTGTTACCTAACAGTTCATTGACTGCTCCCTAAATTTTCACTTATCCATTCTCTAGCTTATGTTCTATCTGATAAACGTTGAACAATGATGCATGCTGCCTATGGTAGCAGAGCATTTTCCATATATCCATATCATTTTCTTTTTTTCAGTCTGCTCTATGTTTGTACACAAAACCTCACATTATATATTCACTCAATATAGGGTGTGTGTATTTACCTGTGTGTGTGTGACCTAGATAGCTAGATCACTCTTTTACATCCACAAATTCATTTCAGTTAGTATTAAATTCCAAAGAAATATTCATATTTAGATCTAAAACAGAGAGGAAAAAAAATCAGAGAGAATGTAACTACATGGAAGTACACATAGTTCATAGCACAGTTTGCCAGTATATGGCAATTCCTCATTAAGTCACCCAAGTTGGCACAGTATGTTTAACCCACTAGTAATGGTAAAACTCTGAATTAAAATGTCAGCTAGGGTGTTGGTTCCTCATTTTTGGGTGGTGATACAGAGCCTTAGCTCTCTTTCCCATTCAGATTGGAGAAATCAAAGTGCTCATACAGTAACTACCAAATACCTGGGGTAAATGTCACTAGGAATGTTTAGGCAAAATGAGAAAGAGATATTTCAGGTAAAATATGAAAGGTTAGTCAAAATTGGCTTCTCAGTATTTTCTGAAGGAACCCCAATAAAGCAGAAGCTTCAGGCCAGTCTGATCATTTTCTTTTCCCTTGTTCTTTTTGACTGTTCTTTGTGGGCTTCCAACACAAGGAGTGCATGACAGTTCCCTGGCAGGCCTATCTGAAGCATGGAGTTGATCTGTGTGACATAGTTCAACTCTTTCCTCTCCACCGCTCCGAACACTGCGTTCATGCCCATCTCCTGCAGAAATACCCCCCGGTAAAGCCCAGCTGCTAGTAGGCATGCTAAGGAGGCAGCATTCAGACTAACCAGCTCATTTGTTTGATGCTGTAGTTCTTGCCTGTTCTCAGGAAGAGCAATTTGGCTTTTGTTTGTGCATTTGAGACTGATGGAGTCATGGAAGGCTAATGATTCATTGCTGCATGTCTTTCTGCTTTGTTTGTGGGGACAGTGAATTAACTCAGTAAGCCAGAAATGGTCAGGTAATATTTCTACTATTTTAGCGTACTTACTAAAAAAACAGGGAATTAACCTAGCAGCTCTATGCTTATTTGCTAGTATGATGACAACATTGCTGTCTTCAGGTTGTATCATGTGTAGACTCTCATTTGAACCACATGCTGGGGTGTAAATTAGGAAGAGCCTTACCTAAATCAAAGGTATTGTTGATATATGAAAATATCCGCTGTCTTGGAGGTGAGCTGAAAAGAATGCTTTTACATGTGTCTTTATCCTGGGAGTATATTTTTGAGTTAATATTTCTGTGATTAGACATTTTAAATTGATCTTTGTCCTCTGGAAATATTTTTTCTGTTGCATGTGTCAGTTTGGAGACAGATGCTGAATCCTGAGTACATTTTTGTGCTGTTCTGACTGATGATAATAGATGACTTGCTCTCTCTTAATTGAATGGCAGTGGGACATGAAAGCAAGGCAATCATTGGGGTATGAAATGGTGTGGTTATTCCACTAATGAGGAGAAAATTCTGCATGGCTAAAAAAATTACCTGCCTCTTGCTTTGCAGCAGTCATAAAATAGACATTTTCTGTCATTTCCACAGCTATCAGATTTTCCGTAATCTGAATGTGCTACAGGGCATGTGCACAGTCTGGTTCAGCATGTTAAAGACTGATCTTTTTGCCTTCTATCCTTTTGTATATCTTTAAAGAAGGACCCCTCAACTCAAATTCTCGATGCCTTTTAGTTAGAGATCCCTTTCTTTTTTATTTTATTTTATTATTTTATTGCTGCGTATATCCAGATGGACAACTACTCCAAGACATTTTTTGTTTGATATGAAAAGATTTAGCATGTTTCTTCAGTGGCTGACTTATCAGTTTGAATTTGGCTATGTTTGCAATATTTGGCATGCATTCCGCTTCTGGTTTGTATCAATAGCAATAACTGACATATTGCAGTAAGGATAAAAAGCATGTTTTTTATCATAATTTTTTTTTTAAAAAAAGCAAGAGATTTAGGGTTCAAATCCTCACCGATGTAAATAAGTTCCTTGGAGCTAGCCAAAGTATACTGATTTACATCAACTGAGGATGTGCCCATATCTCTGTTGAAAGCCAGTGTCAAAGGGCTGCTCTAATGGTTGTTGTTCTGGATCTGCTAGCTTAGTTCTATGTGAGGACTGCATTGTGCTGAGTGATGCTGCCTTCGTTTGTGACTTGGATTCAGTCTCCAAAAGAAGAATTACCTGTATGTTTTATTTGTTCTTAGGGCTCTTTAATGCGAAACACAGAAACTGTTTTGTAGCAGATGTTCGACATCACTGGGTGTCTTTTGGAATTTATCATTAGGAAATTTTAACTTGTAATTTACCTCTGTCTAGCAAACCTACCCACAACACCTGGAGAATCAAACAATGAAACATCACTTAATCTTACCAGTCCTGCACCTACTGAGCTAAGTCATTTAACAAACCTCAGCCCTGATTCTTATTCTCTGCTTTTGGTGCCCACTGACCTTCCCATCTCAGAAGCCACTGATGCTCTTCATGACCTTAATGTCATGCACAGGACTTTCAGTAGTTTCACCCTGTCTTGGGCAGCACAAGATGAGGTATTTGATCAGTTCTTTGTCACTCTGAAAGACCTATCCAGTTTAAACAGAACACTGGAAATCTATTTGCCGGGAAACCAACGAGAAACAGAAATTACCAATCTCACAGCTGGCACACAGTACCAGATTAACCTCCATGGAAGCATTCAAGGTCAGCTCTCTGGGTCCCTGGAAGCCCTAGCTACTACAGGTATTTTCTCTGGATTCATTAGCCATCTATTTTTTCCTGCTTTGAAATGCAGAGCTTCATTTTCATACTGTTGTTCCATTGCGGAAATGCAAGGACTTGGGAGCAGTGCCTTTCTTGTGATGTATCTCTTTTTAGTGCATGGAATGCACGGAATAAATCACATACTGCTATGGAATGAGGGCCTTGAGTTATACAGCATGGACAATGCCCCATGCAGCTTTTAATGTCTTAAAGCATCAATTCTCTCTTTTCAAACTGCATGCAAAGAGAGGCAGTGATGCATCTGCTATTTCCAAGGCATATGAAAATAGCAAGATGTTACAGGGATTTATCTGGATTGTGGCTCAAGCACAAGAGAGATTGCAAAAGGTTTGGTTGGCAGCATTGGCATGGAAGTGGTGATGTTTGAGGGGAAAAAAAAAAAGATTGTAACACATTGGGAGTATGCTCTTCCAAAACCTTCCACTTAGTATATGATTTTCATGAGAAAAAAGACTTAGAGCCACAGAGCTCAGTTCAGTAATGACCAAAGTACTAGTGTTTAAATTCATGACCAGAGAACCTAGCTGGAGACTACTGACCATACCAGTCCATCACCCCAAACTATATTGTGTATGTGAGATTAAGTATTTTTGTGGAAACATACAGATTATTGCACACTTACTACATAGTTGAAGCAGTTTTATCTCTCAATGGTTTGTTCTGTCTTTTTTTTGTTCTTGTTGTTAAGAAACATCATCTCTTGGTATTGTTTACTATATGTTGTGGTTTTATCATATATGTTGGATGTTTTATGAATGGGGCTTTTTGAGCTCTACAGATTCCAAGTTGGTGCATGTTTTTGTATGAGAAGCTGTTGCTTTCTACAGAGCATGATGGGGTGTACGTACTTCCATTTCAGACATGCATGACGAATAAATGGGAGGAAAAAGGGCTCTGCATCTTGAAGGAGAATGAAACTGAGCACTCTTCAGAAAAATCTAACTTTCTTTTAAAATGTGATGATTCCTGCATTACTGATTTATAATCATACTTTTACTTGGAAAAAAAAAATGCTTTTGAAAGATTACTTTTGGTTTAGTTGAACTTTCATTTAAAGGAAATGTCTTCATTTGTTTCTGTTGCCAATGAAAGATCATTCATTTCTGATACAGCCTGTTCCTTTTCTATCTTGTTTTTTCTTTTCCAGCTAAATGATGTTATTTTGACAGGAGTTGTATTTTACCTCAAGGAGTGTCTCATTCCTGCTCCTGATAAAACAACACAGCTCAGGATTCATACATTTTCTTTGTTAAGCATCACTGTGTTATTCTGTAAACATATTTTTCCTTTCTAACAGGATGACAAGAACTGAATTCCATGTACCTGAGTAGTAGCAAATTACTATGTGTAGATGCAGTGACTGCACATGAGCAAATCACATCAGTGATAACTGTGATCCATGGGTGCCAGCCCCCACCTATTTATATTGTGCCACATAACAGTCCTCCAGAAAGATTTAGGAATGGAATAATTTAGCATAATGGAGACAAATCTATTAAACTGAAATGCAAACAGGAAAATTTTCATATCTTACTGATTTGGATTAGATTTTTCATAAAAGAATAAGGAGTATCTTTCATGTGGACATAGATAAAAGCACAAGCATCTAGGCACTATGGTACTGTAGGCTCACAGTACCTTCCTACTCTTGCAGCTTTAAGATAGTCTATAAACTGTCTTCTGTGAGCATTGCTTAAGCATTGATATGATTACTATTATGGTTCTTTTCTTGCTGTTCTGTGTTGCTAAGTCTCTGAAGAAACTTCATGAGTTTTCTGGGGCAGTTGAGAATGGAAATGTGCAAGGATGTACATCTCCATGCCACTGATTGCAATGAAATTCACTAATGTGAAAAATCATTAGGTCATCTCATTTCCGTTAGTCGGTCATCTGAGTAACTGATTGACTCTCTGTCCTTCTTCAGAGGAGGAACCTGAGCTTGGGAAGTTGTCAGTGTCAGAGATTAATTGGGATGGTCTCCAGATCAACTGGACAGCAACCAACGGGGCGTATGAGAACTTTATCATTCAAGTGCAGGAGTCTGACAAACCAGAAGAATCCAGGACTATCACAGTCCCAGGTGGATTATATTTTACGAATGTTACAGGCCTGAAGGCCAACACACCTTATAAGATCACAGTTCAAGGTGTGATTCGAGGCTACAGGACCAAACCCCTTTCTGTTGAAACCACAACAGGTATCTTTACAAGTCATTCACTGAGGGTCATGTCTCCCTTACTTTGTAGACTGGGGATATGAGCCAGACATATTTCAGCTGCTAGTGAAAGCTTCCTCGCTTGGGCTGTTTTGGATGGGGTGCTTTGAACTCATTAAAGCTTGGCTGAACATCTTTTGCATAGAAATGTCTCATGACCAGACTTTCCAATAAGACTCTCAGTGCCCTCATAGAGCCATTTGCTCTTTTTTTTCCCCCTCTCTGAATGGTTTGTTTTCTTCCCTTTTATTCACTTCTCTGCTGGCTGCCACCATGTGGTCAGGAAAGCCCAGACTGTCTTGTTAAAATTATGAATACCTCTTCTTTATAGCCCAGATAATCAAAGTCAAGAGTGTTCTGGGTTTTATCCTGCAGAAGTTATTTCTGAATCAATTGAGTGCTTTCTGAATATACCATATGTAGCTGACTAAAGGTCAAGGACAGCCACCTTGTCTAAGTTCTTCTATGGGAAAGCAGTGGATGTCTACCAAGAGCAGTGTCATAAATTGAGCTGTATAAAGTTGTTAAACAGTCTGATTGTCCTGAAAAGATGTAATGCAAGAAGATCCAAATCAACAGAATTGTGTTTGTTTAAAACTGACCTGAAACGAGAAAGTTAAGCCTAAACCCATCAGAAAGTTGCATGACACTAACCAAGAGTCATGAAAATAACTGACTGACCTTGTGAAAAACTGCAGTTTAGATAAGTGAGACCTTTCATGATTCCTACTATGAGATGTAGAAAATACACTTACATTTTCCATATGGTTCAGTGCCTCTCCAGGTACTCTGATCACTGGTTATGAACAGAATGTGAATTGATTGACAGTACAGGGGCAGCACTGGTTCATTCTTGAGGTGATTTCTTATAAATCTGCCAGCTCTGGGCTTCCTTTTGGCTTTTTGCAACCTACTGCAGCTGTAGAGGGGCTGGACTATGCTTTCTCTGAGTACGTGTTTCCCAGCATGGAAGGGGATAAAAGTAGATATGAGATGTAAACAGAGGTGAAAAAGTGGGCACAGTTCAGCTTGTTGGCTGCAATAACACTTTAAGCAGTTTGGCTTGGGTATAAATGTGTGTAGCACAAGCTGCTTGCCTTTGGCTATTTCCTCCTGCAGGCTGGAAGTCCTGCACTTTGAGAGTCCTGAATGTGAGCTGGTAGCAGATTGTCCATTGAAAATACACAAATGCAGCTAGACAAAGTCGGCTGTAGGGGCACAAAGAGGAAAACCGACTTCATGGGTGTCCTATCTAAATTCACAATGTGCTCTCTTTCTATTAACTTAATGAAAACAACAGAAGATACCCTGCTGAGGTTTTCCCTTCTCTTTGTGGGTCTCACTCAGCACCCTGCTTTTCAAATTTTTTTATTCTGGGGACTTCCAATGGTCAGAGTTTTCTGAGTCTTCCTGTAGAGTGTCAGGGATGTCTACAGAGAGAAAGAAACCCTAAGGCATCTATCATTGTTTTGCATTTTGGCACCTGCTCCTAAATTAGATGCCAGCTTTCATAGCCTTAAGCTGAAAGGGAAAGTAGAAGAGCTAAAACAAAACATAACCTCTCCCTCTGGATAAAGCAGTGGTTTAGCTTCCACTCAAAGCAAAAGCTGACTTTTGAACCATTGGATTTGGAAATGTCTCTTGCATCTGCTGTCTTACACGGACCTCAAAAATGCATGGCCATTCTGAAAAGCCATAACTTTAGCACTTTTTTTTTTCTTTTCCTTCTTTTTATTTCACCCTTACATATAATTCTGAGATGTCTTCATTTTTTGCACTTAGTGCCTGTGTGGCTGTAGTGAGCTTTTACTCGGACCATTTTCTCCAAGGGCAGCTTAGAGAACTGTCAGCATGAGTACAGCTCAGCATTTCTGAGCAGCAGGAAGTACAGGGCTGTCTCATTCTGACCAATGTTGTTTTCCTCTTCAGGAGAGCACCCGGAAGTTGGTGAGCTAACCGTTTCCAACATTACTCCTGAAAGCTTCGACCTTTCCTGGACAACCACCGGTGGGGACTTCGACATCTTTACTATTGAAATTATTGATTCCAACAGGTTGCTGGAGCCCATGGAATTCAACATTTCAGGCAATTCAAGGACTGCTCATATCTCAGGGCTCTCTCCCAGCACTGATTTTATTATCTACCTCTATGGGATCACTCGTGATTTCCGCACTCAGGCAATAAGTGCTGCAGCTACCACAGGTATATAAACCTACCTCAGTGCTAACTCTCCTTTCTTCTAACTCTTCCTTACAGGTTGTCCCCTTTCCCTGCCCTCTGCTACCCCATCACTCCACCCATTGCCAAATCCTCTACTTTATTTCTTGACAACTCTCAAGGAAGACCTGCTGGAGACATTTGGACCTGTGAATGTTAACCCACCATTCCCATCCAGCAGTCAGTCAGTCACAGGATGATGCAACTCCATTTACATAGCAATACGTGTTCTCTTTACACAAAAACATCAGGATAGGGGGCAACCTGTGATACAAATGAGAAACACAGTAAACATCCCAAGAATCGCCCAGGAGATCATTTATTCCATTAGCCTTGCCGCATGTGTTTCCATCTGTTACTCTGTATAAAGGAAGCACCATATCTCTCAAATAAGTAGATTTCAAGATACCATTTTAATCTGGTTTTATAGCTTTCAGGCGCATTTTAGTCTATGACAGTAGATGCCTGTAAGACCAATGCATTGCTTTAATTTGACTGCAGAATTCAGTTTACAGTGGATGAGAGACTGAAAGAATGCATTTGATTTGATGAAGGTAAATGAAATAAGTAGGCACTTAATTGTTGGCACATTGCACATCCTGAGGTTTCCTGACGGGCAGTTTTTTCTTGAAGAGAGGGAAGTCACGTCTGATGTATGCCAGCTAATTACAGTGTAATGAAATACAGTGTAGGAGAGGACTAGTTTATAGAAGCAGAACTACGTTTTCAAAGCAGGCAGACACTAGCTCATGTTGTGATAATTTAGTATCTCTACCAAATTTTGCCTATGGACATGTTCTTAGGAAAAGCTGTCATGGCAATTTATCGTTGTAATAGATTATTCTGGTAATAGACTGCACAATTAATACAAATTTCATCTTTTTTAAGGACTACAAGGAATATACCTAGTTTTATTAAAGTAAGCTTCAAAAGGGAAGAACTGTGACCCACAAATTGCTCTTGAACTTTCTAAGGTCAATGATATTAAGCATAATATCATATATCAGTGATCAGATCAGTAGTACACGGTTACATTTCTAGTGTCAGCAGGTTGGGAATATCCTCACTGAATTACACGTAACACAAGCAGGGTGACCATAGGGGTCCTGGCATGAAAAACATTGAGAAATCCAAGGCTAGATATTCGTCATGATCTGTGCCTCATGTAAAATTCAAACTTGTATTTTATTGCTTTGGGCTTTAATAATTGCAGCACCTTTCCATTTGTTTTTCTTCCCATAGTACAGGAACCTCTTCTTAGCAAACTCACTGTATCAAATGCTACTTCAGAGAGCGTGTCGCTCACATGGGAAGCAAAGGACAATGCCTTTGATCATTTTATTCTAGAAGTTAGAAACTCTGACTTCTCTTTGGACCCCCAGCTTCATACAGTGCCAGGGGCCTTCCGGAGCTATGTAATCACCAACCTCAGAGGTGCCACTAATTATACTGTTCAACTCCATGGTATAATTGATGGGCAAGGTGGTCAGACCTTGACAGCACTGGCAACCACAGGTATTTCACTGTTTCACCTTCAAGATTTGATTTTTTTTCCACTTATTTCTTTTGCTGTCCACGGAACTGCTCTAAAACATATCCCCAACTCATCATTCATTTGGTAAATAGTAGGAAGGTTGCTATGAGGGAAGACTGAAATAAACTGAGTCTTAGAAGAAATGGAAAAAAAGAAATGTGAGGCAGTGGAAGAGGCTGAAAAAGTGACCCCAGCATTAAGGGAGCCTGTGGTAAACCATGATTGGTTTCCTTTATATATACACTTATCTGCAAGTTCTGTGTATATATAATTGTCTTGCTCCACTTGGTTGTTGTGTTTTGCAGATTATCTTTGTATATGATCTAGAATAATCTTCTTGTTCATCCCATCTTCACTTGCTTTGTTCTTGGTGGGAAGGCTTTCATGTCTTTGTCTGGTCAGACTGGCACTTGCATGCCATTTTGTTTGGAAAGGTAAAATATCTTCCAAAGCATTTGACTCCCTCATGGGAGTTTCAGGCAGCATGTTACGTATCCAACCAAAACTGCATGGAGTGGTCCAGCTACCTGGTGTTGTTCCAGCATCCTTCCCTGTCTGGCATTTTTTTTTTTTTTTTTTGCATTTCCATGAAAGAACTGGGCTCAAAAAAGAAGTCCACCTTTTCTTCATGTCTAGCTCACTGCTCTGCCACTTGCACTGAGACTTTTGAGTACAAAAGGAGAATGGCTTGTCTGGTTTTGTTGGATGCTGGAGCTTTTCCCGTTGTGATAATGATTCTGGGATAACAGGAGCTCACTGTGTCTTGCCTGAAGAGATGATTTCAACTTCTGTTGCATGTGGAATTCTCTACAATTAGGATACGGTGATGTGAACTTGCTTGACTGGATGCAAGTGGCATGTAAAGGAAAGTGGCCATTGCTGATGTGGCCATCAGGATCAGATTGGAAAATTCCAGTTGTCTTTGACCTGCATGCTGGACTGATGGCTCCGTGCTGAGTTTCACTGGGTTCTTCACCCATGCTTGTTTGCATTATGAGTATTTTCTGACCTCCTACTCTGTCTTCAGAAGTATCATGTCTAAATGATGTTATCTTCCCTGTCTGTCATGGTGGCATTGCTGACACCAATGTTTCCAGCAGGCCAACAGATCTAGCATGTGTCCTTAACTGGGGCCACTTGGAAGCGCTTGTTCCTAGATTTTTCTGGAGAAAGAGGTGAAATATGTCTTTAAAATCTTGGAATGAGGGATGAAGAGCAAAAAATGGAATATTTTGCAGCAGCTATGAAGAAGTTTTCTATCTTTCATTTCTGTCTTGGTCAATGAGATATATCTTGCTTACTTTTCTCTCAGCATGAATTGCATATGTAATTACTTTCCTGTATCTTGCTGGCTGCATTTCCACAGATGTTCTGGTTTATATCCAACTGCTAAGAGGAAAAATAGAGAATCAGTCCTGGAGGTAGACACAGGATTCTGTGACCACTTGATGGCAAGGTCACATTCAGGCTGTCTTTCGGCTCTAGCGAATTTCCAAAGATTTTGTGCTAAATGGAATGTCTTTCAACCAGGAAGGATGAGTAGCTCTCTACCTGCTATATCTGGAAAGCCAGGATTCCATCCTGACGGTGGAGAGAGATGGTTCTAAATTTTCTCCAGCAGAATAGGAAAGTCTTTGCTTCCTGAAGGAGAGCCCTGGCCATTGAACTGTCAGAAGGAGACCAGCAGCAGTTCCTTTTTTTGCATTGGAAGGAAAACTGCTGTTCTTGGTTTTTCACTCTGTCCTCTAGACATTGTCTATTTGTGTCTAATGAGAGGATGAGGAACATCTTATTCACAGAGCCCATGGAGGGTTTGGCCCAATTTTGACACTGAACTAATCAGTGCTAGGGCTGAAGCCCTTAATAAACCGCAAGATCCAAAAATATGAGTACCTACAACTAAGCCACAGATTTCAAGGATGTACAGTTTGGATATCCTACCTGAATCATATTTTATCTTACTTGCTGTGGATGTGAGTGTCCCCATAAGCTTTTCAATGCTGAATAACTTCAGTTTCCTTGATTTTACTCTGAGGCTATATGCTCTCAGTGCATCTGTAAATTAGGTCTACATTTTGTTAGGAAAAATGAGTTTGTTTAGGAATATTGAATGAGAAAAATAAATTAGAAATCAGCCTTGATTTCACTAGCATCTCTCTAAAACCTTCCAATAGCCGTTGCAATGTTCCCTTCGCTAACTCCTCACTGCTAACTCACCCAGCGTAACGCTGTCTCTTCACTTGTGTTCCTCTCTCCAGCCACAGCTGGGCACACTCACACGGGTTCCTCCCAACAGCTTCAACCTCTTGTGGACCACAAGAGCTGGGCCTTTTGCCAAGTTTGTTGCACATATTAGAGATTCTTGGGGCACACGAACCCCAGGAGCTTAGAGTGTTGGGAGGTGCTCCCAGCGCTCACTCCTCAGGTCTGCTAGATTACACTGGCTGTGACATTAACATTAAGGGCAGCACCAATGCAGGGGTTCACACAGAGCCCCTCATTGCTTTTGTCATGGAAGCTTCTCACTGGTAGAGAAAAATGTATTACTCTCTACACAGAAATAAGATATGAAATAGTTTGTATAAACTCAATGGGTTTAGAGTGTTGGTGTCACTCAGCACCTATCCTACAAAGTAGTTTCAGTATTTGGGACTCATTATTTGTTTATCCACCCCCATAGATACCAGACTGAAACATGGATGTTTGGAAATGCTTCATTAGAAGCAAGTTGCATAAGTGACTCCAAATTAATAAAATTCTAACAGCATTCCTAACGTAAAAATTCACAAAATGTAAAGACTTATAAAACTTCAGGAGACATTTTTTATGCCAAATTGTAATAAAACATTAATTTCAGCAATTATCAAACATCGAAACCAAACTCAAAACTTTCCCCCAGCTAAAGTACTGGAATTAACCAAGTGGTACTTTCTTAAGTGAGTGGAATTTGAGTAATTGCCAAATGTGGGACTAGAAGGCCAGACTTGTCAAAAAACAGAGAAGTACTGGCAATGTCTGGGACTTGGGGTTTAGCAGAGCCAGTTGATCTCCATATTTGTTCTGTGCGAATTTGAAAGAACATAAAATGCTGAGAAAAAATGGCCTCATTTTCAGAGCTATGGTGAGAAAGTTTTGAGAGGCTGGTCCTCAGCCCCTCAGCTTTGACACATATTGGGTTTATGTGGAAAAAAAATCTTTCCTGGAATTTCTTTAAGTTGTCCACATGACACATCAGCAGCTGTCTGTGAAGCTTTTTGCGCAGATGATTTATCTTTTCTTCAGTCATTCGCCCCTGTCATTAGCCAGTGTAAACTCTTGCTTGTCTCCTATCTCCTTAAATCAATGCTGAAAATATTTAGCACTTGCACTGGCCGTGACCCTGCATGATTAATCCTGTGCTTCTGGCTCTCCTACTGGCATCAGTGACCCTCCACCACTGAAAGGGAAAGCTGGAGATACTCATGTGAAGTAGAGAGATAAAGAAGTCAAAATACACGAATTGAGAATGGTAAAGTTGAAGCCTGTCCCTTAGGCACCAACGGTGGAGACAAGTGGAAGGAAATAACTGCATAGTGCATAACATCTCTAACACAGTTTCAATTACAACTGACTTCTTTAATAGTGTGCGCATATGTATATATATGTATGTATATATATAGTGCTTATTTATAGTGCATGTGTAACGAGAAGTGTGCTTACATGGTGATCTTTGAAGGAATTTCAAAGGAGCCTGTGAGATGAGGTGCTGAGATACCCTTGATGAATATGAAGAACTAAGCAGCGAACTTCTGGAGGCTCTATTGAAAAATGTGTCTTCTAGTCCTAGCTATGCATTTCTATTAAATCCATATTTTCAGGGAAAAAATGTGATTGATGTTTGTTGGAATTTGTGATACCTTCTAATTTGCAATGTCTTTTCACATTATTTTTGTGTGTTTTTGCACCTTCCCTTCTTTTAGAGGCCATGCCCCCATTGGAAAACCTATCTATCTCTGACATTAACCCTTATGGGTTCACGGTGTCGTGGATGGCATCGGAGAATGCCTTTGACAACTTTCTAGTAGTCGTGGTGGATTCTGGCAAGCTGCTGGACCCACAGGAGTTCCTCCTTACAGGAGCCCAGCGGCAACTGAAGCTTAAAGGCCTTATTACTGGCATTGGCTATGAGGTTATGCTTTATGGTTTTGCCAAGGGGCACCAAACAAAGCCCCTAAGCACTATCGCTGTTACAGGTATTTCAATGCAAACAAATTGCTTTCTTCCACCCTTTCTCTCTCGTTTTTCCTCTCACCTCTTGGAAGATGTTTCCAGAAATCCATTTGCAAAACAAACCTTGGCTTTTGCATCCTTTTCTTGCATTGTGGCTACACATAACTCCTCATGATTGATAGGTTCACCAATGAAATTCCATTCCTTTTTACTTGACATTTCACTTTTGACTCTGAGAAGAAGCTGGTAGAGAAGCATGACAGAGGTAGGTTGAGTGATGAAAGTTTTTGCTGTGGTCTTGCAGGTAATTCTAACTGGAGTCTTTAACAAAAAAAAATGGCTGCAAGCAAGAGCCTACCTTATTAAAAGCTGTTGAGCACCTCCAACAGCTGTTGAGTAGTCTCCAACTTGCCAAACATCTGGGTCATTCAAGAGAAAAGTCATACTGGCTTTCCTGCTCATGGTCTACTCTCTTTCATTCTCTGTGTGGGTTCCACCTGCAGACCATCAAGTGTGATCATTGCCACCCATAAGGCTGACACTCTCCATAAAACCTAAGCTCATGTTCTCAAACTCATCTTAGCTGTTATTTTCCAGCTACAATTGAGCTTTTTTGGAAAATCTTTGCAGACGGATTCCATAGCTCTGTACCCATCCAGGCTCATCTGCATATGCACCAGTTTATGCACCAGTAAAGATAAGGGTTACCTGATTGGAGATTGGTGAGAAAGCAAATGGGAAAAAAGAAACAAACAAAACAAAAACCACTCCAGTAACACATCTGTAGGTATGATGCTTGACCATACTAACTAAATTTCAGAGTTGCTTAATATCCTAGAACTCTTGGGATCCTCAAGTGGTTTCTTTCACTAGCAACAGTAGGTCTTTCATTTTGTATTTAACTGTGCAGTTTAAGGGATATGGATTTTCATGACACCCCGTTGTTGCTTCAGCACTTAGTTAATATAGAAGTGAAGGATTTATCTGATCAGAAGCACTATAGAGTCCAGAACTGCATGGAAAACTGGTTTCGCATGAAAGAAAAGACTCCTTCCAGTGGCTTGTGTGTTGTACTCCTAACAGAGGGAACTCTGACAAAATTAAAGGCATGGCTGCAGATTCGTAACAAGAGCTTGTTCTTATTATATGTGAAAGCTCCACGTATGTTGGGTAACTCAATGAAAGCAAGGGACAAATGCACATCAAACTTACTAGGAGCATGTTTAATTTTGCATGGCAGAGGCAAATGGTGTATGTCTATATACTGGGTTTGCTATGAAATAATGAAACGTTTGAGTGGGCCCACACACACTCACATATTTCTCCTTCAGAATGTTTGTAATGCTAATATACATTTTTTTTACTTTTTTAATAACAGGCAAATTATTTCCCTTCCTTTGATCTGTGGTTGGATTCTAGCGGGCTGCTCTATCCAGACCTCAGGATGGTCAATAAAGGTTAAAAAAATCTTTTCTTTTTTCCTATTGCTTTCTTCATTTTTAGAAGCAGAACCAGAGGTCGACAACCTTCTGGTTTCAGATGCTACCCCAGAGAGCTTCCGTCTGTCCTGGACTGCAGATGATGGGGTTTTCGACAGTTTTGTTCTAAAAATCAGGGATACCAAAAGGAGATCCGAACCACTGGAAGTAATAGTACCAGGCCATGAGCGCACCCACGATATATCGGGGCTGAAAGAGGGTACTGAGTATGAAATTGAGCTACACGGAGTTAGCAGTGGACGACGTTCCCAACCCATAAATTCAATAGCAAACACAGGTATTGTCTTCACAGTAAAAAAAAGCAGAACGTGTTCATTCATGTTTCTTTAAACAGTTTTGCTTTTTGTAGATGGTTTGAGCTGTTACTGACGTGTTCAGACTGTCTTCTCCATGGCCTTCACCCAAGTTTCTGTTCTGTGCAGTGTCCAGATTTATAATCAACCATCTCTGTTTTCTTAGCTTCATCATTATCTATTTAATATGGTTTATTTATTTGCTCCCATGATCTGCAAGTAGGCAACACAATCTAGAAACTAAAGCATTTGGTTTGGGAGCCAGGAAATATCTCGTGTCCATATTAGATGCTTCTGCTCTTTTCTTCTGGATGTGTTTTGCTGTGCTGTACTGGTATTTTTCATCTTACAGGATCCGAAAACAGTTTGCATGCTATTCATATATGATAAATGTAGCCTGCTGCTTCTCATTACTCAGGGAAAAAGAACTAATATATATAGTCTTGTAGTTTGTTAGTGATGAAAGAACAATGTTTTAGCCCAAAAGAGGAATAGCAGCTCCTCAGGTACCATGGATGTTTTAACAACCTCACTGCCTAGGAAGATATTCCATTGCTCCAACAGCTTCTTGGGGATAATGCTGGAAAATAACACAAATTGTCTTTATCTGTCCACAAGCTGCATGTAATTTATGTTTTTTTTCTTTTTTTCTTTTCAAGAAGATTGTTCCAGCTGCTCCTTTTTTTGCTTTCCTGTGCTAAAGGGAACAGCTCTGTTATATCTCCATCACTTTCCGAGGCCTCCTACTTGCTGTGGTGGTCCTTTGTGCTGTTTGCTCTCAGAAATGTAGCCATGGTTGAGATGGTTGGGGATGTGGAGCTTGCTTTTTCCTGGCTCCGGGTACAGGAGGGTGACCCTATTTGCCAGCACACATGGAGCTCCTGCGACCATAGTCTGCTTCTCAGCAGTTCCCCTGCAGCTGAACACAAGCCAAGGGCGTGTGCCCATGGACCTGGCTATCACAGAGTCTGAGCAGGGAGAACTGCGGACTTTAGTTTCTGTGCAAGTCTGGGAAATCCCTGAGGGAGCTACCACCAGCCTTGTTTTTTGCTAAGAACATCTGTTCTTTAATACAAAATCAGTGCACTTTCATTCCGCTTTTTCACCTGGTATTTTGTAGTCTCTCCTACTTCCCCCAGACTGTAACTGAATCAGTAGCAGCTCCGGGTGCTGTCTAGTTTTACTAAGCTCACCTTGCTTTCTTCCTTCTCTTTTTTAGATTTCTTCCTTTCTTTGACTTTTCTTTATAAGCAAATCCCACAGAGCCAGCATGTCTGGTGAGCTCCAGAGAAATAATTTATATCTCTCTTGAGAGCTTGGTTATTTTTCTTTCCTTGTTTTCCAGCCAATTTACTGCATTGCTGCTAGAGCTTTGAGAGGCACATGGAACAAACAGCCCTCTTAGCCCCCTTTCCTGCAGACACATTCTTTCCAAGCTATTTCAAGCACAGACACTTCTTTTCTCCTCTTTCCCTTTTCCTGCCCACCTCCTGTTTCACCTCTCTTAATGTGGCTAGTGTTTGGGATCTGACACCTTCGTGCTAATGGCCTTCTTTGTTTGGGCTGCTTATTTTGTTTTTAATGCATATCAGGGTTGTTTTGCTTACAATCAAAAAGGCAAATTGGAAGTGAGATGCTGAATATAAACTTGCAAGTGGCAAGTCTCTTTACTTTGTCCTCCAGAAGCCCTTTCCCTGCTCATTTTTATGTATCTTAATTAAACCTTTGACTGAAAAGTTATTCTGACTGTAGTAAATGTTGGTTTGCATCTTCAGTTTAGATTGTTTGACAAGCAGGCCCTTTTTTTTCTATCCAGGTGCCCAAGGCAGTTGTTGAAGGGGAGCAACATCTGGTTCAGATCAGTGCAGCTGCAGCAGCCTGCCTCTCTTGGAAGAGTTGAAGCGTTTGGGGCTGTATGCATTTGCTTTCTAAAAAATCCAGTATCCTAAGCTCCTTTATGAATCATCCTAAACCATACCAGTAGTGTAGAAAGAACTGCATTCTCTGCCCATTCTAGCCGCATCATGTTGCTCTGACATCAGCAGGAAATCCAGCTAACCTGGACTTAGACAGCAAGGCAAAACAGGATCCTACCTGTGTGTTTTTCCCTGCGTCGCTGCATTGGACAGAATATTGAGAGCATCAGCTCTTGGTACAGAAGACTAAGGCAAATCACTCATCCAGCAAGAGGAACTGATAAATGATTTACCTTTTTCTTTCTACATGTTGTCTTTGTCCTCTCTTCATTGGCAGTTGTCGGGGCTCCCAAGGGAATTTCTTTCACGGACGTTACGGAAAACTCAGCTACAGTCAGTTGGACACCGCCACGTTCCCGTGTGGACAATTTCCGGATTTCCTACGTCCCTGTCACAGGAGGTGAGTAAGCAAAGCAAAGGAGAGGGAGGGAGATGGGTAGAGGGGACCAGCAGAAAATGTGAAATGTGTCAGTGTGTAGCAGTCTTATGTAGATCATCTCTTGTATCGTCCAACTGTTAGCCAGGAATACTGGTGAGCTTACATGGTTCCCATGGCCAGCCTCTGTATAAATATAATGTCCTATATCCCATGGACAACATTAACAAGGGAGCTTAGAGATAAATGCTTGTATCACTGTATGCTCAATTCGGGCTGCATTCACAGAAAGGTCAGTTTCCACCAAGTCTTCTCAGTAAGGGTACATTTTCAAACTGCCTCATTCTTTTACATGAATTTTATGAGCTAAGCATATTTGAAAAGATGGCCCTCAGAAACAGTAATCATGAGCTGTGGCTATAAAAGTTTTCCAAGGCAGTGATTTTAATTTGTACTCCCCAATGTTGTTTCATTCCATTATATCTCGCTTTAGTGTTCAGCTTAAAATATCTTCCTATAGCAGGTTTTTGACATAATTTAGAAACATCTCTGAATGTAAACAGCTAAAATCATATAAATAATAAATACTAAAAATATCAGAAGCACAGAAGTGTTTTTTAAGAAAACCTATCAAGATAAAGGCCTCCAGACAACATAGAATGTAAGCACACAAGCAACTTTAAGCACATCAGCAGTCACACAGAAGGAAATGAGAAAGCTAAAATCACAAAGAAAATGTTTAAATCTTTTCTAGAATGAACCTAGAATTCAAAATGAATACATGCTGTCATCTACATATGCAGAGACCTCTTGGAAAACTCCATCTATATTTAAGATGAAATGGATAAGGGAGAAACTCCTCATATTTAGCTTATCTTTCTCCAGCCTCTGTAAGGAACAAAGCAGCTAGGAAACTAGATTGTCCTTTTATGTTTATGAACTTGCATATAGAGAGATCCCTGTTTTCAGCTGTCTCATTTGTGAGCTTCAGGTATGTTTGTGAACAGAAATGCTCATTTATTTCTTACTTTGGACATTGATACCACTAGGAAAAATATGGAAATCAGTATCTTGGATTTAGGTTTCATGGCAGCAGTATTTTTTCCTGAGGTTGGCCCTCAACATTAGTGATTGTAGTTGGGAAAAATTCAACCACTTTTGTACAAGTTCATCCGTGGTGGTCACAATAGCTTTCAGATGAAACACATCCTTATAGCATTTACTGGAACATTACATCATTAATCCCTTGACATTTGGCTTCGTCTTAGGTACTCCCAGTATTGTTACAGTTGATGGAAGCAAGACAAGGACCAAGCTGGTGAAATTAATCCCAGGGGTAGACTACACTGTTAGTATCATCTCTGTGAAAGGCTTCGAAGAAAGTGAACCCATCTCTGGAACCCTGAAAACAGGTAATACATACAGAAGAAATAATTACTTTCAAATGTACTGTTCCTGCCATATAAATGCCTCAGGAATTGAAGCTGAAGACCCAGTGAGATATCACTTTGCCTATCACCACAAACTGTAAGACTTTTTTTGCCCACTTTCCCTTTCTGTGTTTGCCATTACTCTTCCATTCTGTCCCCTTTTGAGAATCAGCTCAGTTTAGTTCATCTCACTTTCTGGTGTGAACTCAAACTCCACATCTTTCAAATGCCAGAACAATATCCTTAACACAAATACATCCTCTCTCATACTTTCTTTAACGTAGCTTTCAATATACCAAAAGAAAATGGATTCCGATCTACACCTGTTAATCTTACCTCTAATTTAACCATTCTTTCTTGGGGACCAGCAAGTGTTCAGAGAGACAAGAAAGAAGAAGATTGGGTAATAAGGTCAAGTTTATAGCTCATTCTAGCTGTACGGGAGGCATATGTCTATCCCGGTTTAGGGGATGCATATTTTGCACATTTTGTATCATACCATTAAAGCAAAGCAGCTGAGACTGTCTAACTCCTTCAATCTGTTATTCTCTTTCTTTCAGTTCTTGACAGTCCATCAGGCCTAGTAGTGATGAATATCACAGATTCTGAGGCATTGGCAACCTGGCAGCCAGCAATCGCCGCTGTGGATAATTATGTTGTCTCCTATGTTTCTGAGACTGGTAAGGATAGTTAGTGATGGGTCAGTGAGTTGTCAACACTGCCGCTTTTAAGAAGGATCCTTGGGAATGAGCAGGGTGATTCCGGGAGGATGGGGTGTGGGGGAACAAATGTTATTTGAATGAGATTTCTTGTCTGAAGCATTTTGAAATATCATTGTTTTAATTGTTTTAATGTTTTCATTGTTTTTATGATATTCATAATTCAGTTCATAATTCATATCTGATATTTTAGAAAACAAAGCACTGTGTTATAATTCATATGAACGCTAGGAGTGCTAATATATTTAGATAAAAGACTGCTGTTAATCCACATTCAGTGTAGGTGTAAACAGAGAAATGAGGCCTGTGATTTCACTGTTACTTCATGCTTGCTCCCACCTGGTATAAAAATGATCACAAAGAATGGAGCTGAGCACATTGTGACATGTCTGTCCTGCTGAAGAGCAGACAAGATTTGTCCTTTTCTTGTATGTTTGCTTCTTAGAGCCAGAAGTTAATCAGATGGTGTCAGGAAACACTGTGGAATATGACCTGAATGGCCTTCAACCTGCAACTGAGTATACACTGAAGGTCCACGCGCTGAAGGACATGCAGAGGAGTGAAACCCTTTCCACCAAGTTCACTACAGGTGCTGTTTCACACCCCACTGGGTGGTGAAGTGTCATCTTTTGTAATCCCACTAGGTTTATATTTCTTTCATTACCATCAAGCTATCCAAAACATTGTACATTTTTGGCCCAGAAATTTGAATTTTGATAGTCTTTGCATCATATATTCCCTGATAGAAGGCCATATGTCTGGCCCAGAAGGCCGTGTTTGTCACCAGTTCTACAGCATTTCTCCTGTGAAGTAAGAGCAGGAGCACTTGTTTGGGAGCTATTTCCATCCTGACAGCTTCCTCTGAATATCAGTAAAATGATGGTCCATTCTCATTTTACTGAGCACACTCTGCTCATTTATGAACTGTACTTGCCTCATTCAAGAACATTTACTAAAGAGTTAAGAACAGAACTAGGTAAATTTATTGCTATAAGTATGATGATGAATAGACACTGTAACGGGAAAAACTATATTACATGAAGAGGTTTTCTATTCAAAAGAGAATTCTGTAGAAATAAAAAATCTCAGTTTCCTGAAAATATGATCTATCATCTTGTGTGAAATAGTAAAAGCCATAGCTTTGCTTCAAATGACATTTCAATGCAACTGCTATAAATTAAAGTGCGTAAAATAGGCTGGCATTTTAAGTTAGATAAATATATGCAGTTTAAAATTTCTAGTAATAAAATTATTTTTAAAACACAAAATGAATATGATGAGTAAATTAAGTATTTTGTTTTTAATCTCAATTCTCTGTAGATCAAAAGTTTGTTTTCCTGGCCTGTTTTGTTATTTTGCCAATAAAAAAAAACCTCTATACTTAACTCCATCTTGAAGTGATTGTAACGGGTCATTTTCTTCCTTCAGGACTGGATGCTCCAAGAGATTTAAGTGCCACTGAGGTTCAGTCCGAAACAGCTGTGATAACGTGGAGGCCTCCACGTGCTCCTGTCACTGACTATCTCCTGATCTATGAGTCCATTGATGGCACAGTCAAGGTATGGGACTTGCATCCAAACCAGAGAGGCTATGCCTTAAAACTGAGCATGAGGGTTGCTCAGTAGTGCCTGGCCATGGGACATAAACACAAACTGGAAGCTGAACATGGTAAAATATGCAGTACTTGAACATGAAAGAATGTAAAACCTGCTTTATACTTTCCCAAACCATATTCTGAAGTAGAAGCTTATTTGCAGCCTGAACTTTGGCAGTCCTCTCCCTCAATACAGAAGAGCTGTATGTTCAAGGCATGTAAACATTTATGCTAACTTGCCTTTAAGCTACGTATCTTAAGTATTATGACACTAAACATTCATTTCCAGGCAGCTTTTCCTCATACTTCTTATGAAACTTAACATTATAAAAATTTTCAGGGAGTAAATATGTATTGTTGTTAATTTAAATGGTAAAATACCATAAATAATTTACATAACATTAATCTGTAAATGTAAAAATATGTAGCAGTTCCAGGTTTTATGATTTCCCTGCTGATATTTCTCTGTATTATTTATTCTCCCTAAAGGAAGTCATCCTAGGCCCTGAGACAACTTCCTATACTCTGACAGAGCTGAGTCCTTCTACTCAATATATGGTGAAACTTCAGGCACTGAACAGATCCCTGAAGAGCAAAGTGATCCACACTCTTTTCACTACAAGTAAGAACCTTAAAGTGTGTAAGCAGCTGAATAATGTTTAAGTTACTTCCCTCAGAACATCTCTAAGCTCTGTAATAAGCAGATTCAGATTTCACAGAAGTTTTTTAATACTATTGTCAGTAAGCCCTTTATTCACTGGTAATGTCTGTGAAAAGGTCTCTGTGCACCCTGAGCTGTAGTTCCATCTGCTTCTCCCAGATTGACAGAATGAAATTCATTTCTTTCTATCCATCTGTGTTCACCACCATAATCATCCTGCTGAAACATTCTGCCTTTCCTATGCGAAATGTTGAAAGGAATGTTGCTTTTTAAAATTTAGACAGATATTCTCATTTATTTATGTGTTGACGCATAGCAAGCTGTTAAAACAAATCAGCATTTTAACTTGAAAGGAAGAAAACCACATGTACAAAAGAAAAGAAAAAGAAATCAGTTTAGCAGTCCTCAAAGCAGAATTCAGAATTCCTGATTTTTTTTCCCTCCTCTTTGAGATCAGTTTTCGCATTGCCACGCTGGCATGTTCATTCCAGCTCTAGCAGTAAAGACTCTCCAGCAAGCTGAATGCAACAATAATTTGAGTTTGCTGAAGGTCACCTTACAGTTGACGTAGCTGGCTGTCATTAATCTCACTGACACATTTTTGAAATGAAGGAAAGGAAAATAAAATGTTGCTTAGTATTAGCTGTGAAATGTTGCCTGTCATTTGTCTCCCATTTTATTGTTTCCAGCATTTCAGACGCAGCAAGATCTTCATATTTGTGCATGCTTCCTCCCAGCACTTGCACTAATTTCAGCTCAAGGACTCATAGAAATGCTAACAAAAGTCAGAAAGCTGACTGTTTTTTGTTTCTTTATTTTTCTGAAAACAAGGGGAATTCCACCAACAGGAGTTAATTGTCTACCAACAATAAGAGTAGAATCCAAGTATATTAAAGCAATATTCATTAAATTGGACACGAGCAGGAACTGAACTTCAGCTATGCAAACCCAGTGTGCATAGGGGATTCGGACAAACGCTTAAAGTCTTTCATGGTTAGAAATTGTACTAACTGTGATGATGGTATTAACTTCCTGTCAGAAAAAAATACATAGCCACATTTCCATATAGTTTCATTTGTCATTTGCTTTGTATTATTTTTAAAAAGCCTAGTTTTATAACATATTCAGTACTAAACTCGTAAATCCTTTGTATGAAAGCTAATAAGTGTGGCTTGAACTTCTAGGCACTGTACCAGGCTATGTCGTTGACCCAATATAGATGTTTCCATGAGTCACCTGATTTCCACATGTTCTTTGTAATTGCTGATTTCTTAAGGACTTCTCCTTGTTTTCTTTTGTTTGCAGGTGGTCTTCTCTATCCTTATCCTAAAGATTGCTCTCAGGCTCTCTTGAATGGAGAAACTGCCTCTGGGATCTACACAATTTACCTGAACGGGGACAAGGCACAGCCTCTGCAAGTCTTCTGTGACATGGGCGAGGATGGAGGCGGATGGATTGTAAGTAGAGGGCTTGAATCAACCCTTGCTGTCAGCTGGCTGTGCAGTGAAAAGTGGTGACAGAAGCCAGCCTGGGTCTCCTCCAGCATCTTTCATAGTACTCCATCAATGTAGGGCTGCCTTGTCTATAAATTTTGGGAATTTTGTGTTTTGTAGTACAGTTCCACACCTAGAAAATAGATTGCCAATTCTCTTAGTAGACAGAGGAGGGGGAGATGTCTAGAGGGAATGGAAAATCATTTATCAAATTCTAGCAGTTAGGTGAGATGGAAGTTATCTGAGCATGGCATGCTTGTAGGTGTTCCTGAGGCGCCAAAATGGAAAGGAAGATTTCTACAAGAACTGGAGGAGTTATGTGGCTGGGTTTGGAGATCCTAAGGATGAATTCTGGATAGGTAAGTGGCAAGAATTA
This sequence comes from Nothura maculosa, assembly GCA_032353885.1. Classification (NCBI taxonomy): domain Eukaryota; kingdom Metazoa; phylum Chordata; class Aves; order Tinamiformes; family Tinamidae; genus Nothura; species Nothura maculosa. The sequence continues at coordinate 7,641,514 of JAUBOD010001040.1, forward strand.
ATCTTAAATAAATAAATAAATAAAAACACAATTTTAACCATTTAGCAGCCTTCAATTACGTTTAGTTGGCAAAAGTTAATTTTTAAAACCTCTTGTGGCAAGAAGATTGGGCTAAGGAAATTAGAAAAAGCATACTATGGGTAATGTATTGATTGTTGGATTCAACCCAGTCCCCTGAAGTTGTAGTTCATAAATATTATCTCTTCTTGGGTCAGTGAATGTACTAAGTCAGGGTTCCCTGGTTTTTAGTAAGAAAACACATGATTACTTAAGAAGCAAGTGCAAACCTTTCTATTGTACTGCTAGGACACCCCAAACAACATAAGCAAATGGCCCTAGAAAACAAAGCGAGATGAACAGAAGCAAATAGAAAGTTTTCAAAGCTTGGTCAACATTTCTTTGGTGAGCATGCATCACACCTTTGATCGTTTTTCCCAAAGACATAGATACTGCTGTGATTAGAAAGGCTGAGAAAGTCTATGTGAATCTCTTAAAGTCTCTGACGGCCCATTTTTGTATTTACATTACCCTACAGCTCAAAAAGCTCGCTTTCCTCACCAAGGCTTATACCCTGTTATAGCCTGTGCAGGCCAGTTATAGCCTTTTTGTGGAATAATATAATAGATGATAAACATGGGGAGGTAAATGGATCGTTCATATATTCCTACAGGTCTGGAGAACCTCCACAAAATCACTTCTCAGGGCCAGTATGAGCTGCGTGTGGATCTGCGGGACAGAGATGAGACAGCGTACGCCGTCTATGACAGGTTCAGTGTTGGAGATGCTAAAAGCCGGTACCGGCTCAGAGTGGATGGATACAGCGGCACAGCAGGTGAGCTGATATTCTTTTTTTCTTCTGATTTACAATTTCCTCCCATTCGGCTCAGAGTCACAATGTGTAAATATGGCAGATCATCCCCAGAGCAGGTACCTCTTGTATGGTAGGCACTTGAAAATATGAACATATCAATATCTTTTATGCTCCCATTCTAAACCCTCCATTCATTCAGGTGCCACTTTTTAGGGAATGCTTATGGCAGAATATAAACCCGTGTATTAACAGACATATACCTCATTTGAGCAATGTTTGGCTGTCATTTATGCAGCTAATAGTAGCTCAGTACAGTCTCATCTTTGTCAGTTGGTTATGCTATATTCCTGCTATAACAAGAATTGTGATTTCACTGAACAAGTCATCTGCCTGTTGTAATTATCCTGGGGCAGACCCTGCAGCTCTTACTGAGTTCTCTTCGGGGCTTCAGAGGAGTAGGACATAAATCCAACTCTGCAGGACATCTTAAAGGGAAATACTTTCATACTGCAAGGTATATGAAACAGAGCCCAGAAAGAGCCATTTCTGGAGTCTCCCCTCTTATCATCACATGGAGTTTCCATACAGCTAA
>JAUBOD010001040.1:7643016-7654142 GCA_032353885.1 Nothura maculosa
TGGAGTGTGGCACAGTCCAAATATTTTGTGCCGAATGGTTCCTTTATATAATCTAAACCGTGACTTTGCCCTTCCTTTTTGTCTTCTCATCCAGGTGACTCCATGACCTACCATAATGGAAGGTCCTTCTCCACATATGACAAAGACAATGATTCTGCCATCACCAACTGTGCGTTGTCATACAAGGGTGCTTTCTGGTACAAGAATTGTCACAGAGTCAATTTGATGGGCAGATACGGTGACAACAGCCACAGTCAGGTGAGCTTGATGTTTGAAGGCTTCCATAATGCAATATAAGAGTCTGAATTGCAATAGTGAATCTGTTTTTCATTCATTCAGGTGGCTCAGGTAACCAGACATGAGAGCACCAATAAAACCCACTGTATAGGCCAAAGAATAATAGGGAAACACATGGGCAGGCTCTCACTAAACCAATAATTTCAAGTCAGCTGAGGAAATATTGGTGATTTTTTCCCATATAGCATGGGAATATCCCAACTGTGAGAGAAGAACTACCAGCCATTTAACCATAGATTTCCAAGTGTGAAACAAAACGTTCTTTCTGCCATGAAGGCCAGGCAAAGTGTGGCAGCTCTGGGGGACAAATGTGGTCTCTCCAATACGGGCTGTGTGAACTAGAGTCCTGATCTGTTCTTTCCAAAGGCCCTTTAATTTGTTGTGCTTCTGTTCCCTGCCGTAGAAAACTGAACCAGCAACCTGAAATGAGAGTAGTAAAGGCTGAAAACAGAGAGCAGGGGAACATGCAACCTCTCATGCTTCATCTTTGCCTTTGCAGGGTGTTAACTGGTTCCACTGGAAGGGCCATGAGTACTCCATCCAGTTTGCAGAGATGAAGCTGAGACCCTCCAGCTTCCGAAATCTGGAAGGAAGACGAAAGCGAGCGTAGAGTCCCCGAGTGATAAAGGGGCTCCAGGCAGGGCAACGGGGGGGAGGGAGAGAGTGGGGGTGAGGGAGAATCCTCTGACATCACAGGGCGGTAGGGTGTGAGAAGCTGTTAACCTTACCAAAGCATCAGTGACCCTTGCATTGACCTGACAGAGGCTTCTGCAGCACTCCCAACAACGAGCCTTATGAAGCCACTGCATTTTTGGCAGAGCAGCTCTAGCTGCCCACAGCTAATGTCCTTTACACCAAAGACAATGATCTCAAGGGTTGTATGTTGTTTTATTGATTTTTCTTTTCTCGAAAAGGCTCTGGTATGAAGTTCTTGCACAGTCTATCTCTTGGGTGGCCCAGGGTAGGGGAGGGAGAACAGCTTGTACATTGGTAGTTTCTTTTAGAACCAGCCATACTTTATACACAGGAATGTGTAGATTAATTATCATTATTATTATTAGTTATAATTGAAATCCTTTGGTCATTGGAAAGCCTTATATATATATATCTATATATATATGTATGTATGTATATGTATATATATACATATATATATATACATATATATATATAAAGTACCAGAGAAGATAGAGAGGGAAAGGGAAAGCAGTATGTTTTTAAACTTAAGCATAAAATTAATATTATTAATATAATAACAAAGTAATAATAATAATGATAATAATAATAAGCTAAGGGTTTTTTTCCCATTTTTAAGAGAATCATGCTTTCTAAAACACAGCAGGACAGTGTCTGATTGTAAGGTTATTTTATAAAAAATAAAAGCACAATTAATTTTAAATAAATTTCTACCTTTTTCATGTTAAGTTTGTGCATATCCAGGGTATATTTACTTACAAGGGGAAGCCAATGAAAGATTGAGAATGATCAGGCTGTTAAGCACATACAGAAAATGGTTCCTTTTGTTATAAATCAGTTGTGAGTATTCTGGAGAATTTCTTACAGTGAAAGAAATAGTATTTGATTTCCTTTAGAACATATTTCTTTTACTTTCTGCCCAAAATCATCTTATATCTCTTTCATCCTGTCACTGACCAACACTTGCTCCATCTAGGTGGGAATAACAAACACAGAAAAACAAGGAAAATGCAGAGCTAACGCTGGGTACCAACAATGGCTCTGAACATATGTGTAAATAAAGGGCTCTCTTTTTTATATATATATAATTGAAATTTATATGTAGTTCTTCTGTATTATATTTCAGCTGAAGATAATAAAAGATCTTTTGTTTTAATCTGGTCTCTCTACACTACTTCAAGATTGCACTTTGCAAAAAGAGCAAATGTTTCTGCTCCCTCCTTGGCCATCATTGCATTCTGGTTGGACAAGGAGAGATTTAGGTAGAATGTGGCCAGCTCTGTGAGTGGGACATAAGTGGTAGCTATTAAGTAAGGTTGGATATTGTTGGTTTACAGTGTGTGGCAGTAAGGCACCAAAAAAAAGTCAGTTTCAGCAACACACTGGCAATAAAATCCGTTTTGGCAAGTCAATTCAGAAACATTCAGCATGGTGATGGGTTCATAGATGGCCTTGATGATCTTAAAGGTCTTTTCCAACCATAATGATTCTGTGATTACGTGAAGGGTGATTCTATTGCAGATACCTGTAACGTGTCTCTTCTTTGGAATTGTCTCTTCTGCAGCTCCAAGGACACATCTGTGGCCCGATGGCCAGCAGATGGCACATGGAGTTTGCCTTGGGCAGCACCCAGGCTCGGCTTGGCCACTCTTGGGTGTCATGAAGGTTATCAGGCGTTGGTCCAGGCACTGCTGTCATTCCTTGCTATCTCCTGATTTGGTGGCACTCAGAGTTTGTGGCTGTCCTTGCTGTCTCTGCAGCGTGTTCTTCGTTAACAGAGCTTGTTGTGCAAAGTAAGGCCCTGTGACCACAGACAGCAATTTTGCTGCATGTGATAAAAGGCTTTTTCCTCATCATGATCTCACCAGAGTTCTGGCTTGCAGAAGCTGCATCACAGCAAAAATACTCGACAAAGAGGAACTCCTGTTTACCTTCTCCGTGAATGTTATTTCACATCCTTTTAATTTCTTTCTTCTTTTAACCCAAATAGAAGTTGCCTAAATCATGCCTAAAATACCTGTCACACTTGGTATGAGCTTGACTTGGTACCAAGCATCAACACCATAGACTATTTTAAGTGGATTTTTTTTTGTCTGTATTTTTCTCTCACCTCCTTCCCCTGCTTGTAATTTGTGAAAATAACTTAAAAACACTCTAAGGCTTGAAATTCTTCCAAACCTGCCCAGATTATGCTGAGTTGCATTCTGGCTGGTTTGCTAACTCAGAAAGCCAAACCACCTTAATGTTGGGGTTAATACTTTCCAATCATGAGATTAAGCAGTTTAGGAACCTCTAGGAAGGGAAGAGTTTCAAAGACACATAGGCAGCAACGCGCAGGCTCTCAAAGCCATTGAAAGAGACATCATGGGAAGTGATTGAGATCTGTGTGGTAGGACTGCAGCCATATGGGAAAGGAGTATTTCTGAGACACGTAAATTGCAAATCCATTCCAGTGCAGCTGCACCTCTCCTTCTTGAGAGAGTCAATGTTCATGCCAGATATCCATGCCCTTAATTGCACTCCAGGCCTAGTAAGATCTCAAATGGGGATTTCTCACTTGTGTGGGGACCTCAAGCCATGCAAAAGACAGCTGGACAGATCAGTGTTTGGAATGACACATTCATGGCAGCTGTTAATATATTAAATCCTTAGGGTTTTCATGGGACTTGGACTACTAAATTCTGCTTTTTTTGTGACTTTAAGCATGAATATGCAGCTGTAATAACCTAGTGGCTAGAGCACTCCTGTAGCACATGAAAGAGGCTTTTATTTCCTCCATCTACTTGACTCCAGAAGAGCAGCTCTTAGATTACCCTGCAGTTCTCTTCTGTTTCTTTCTGATACTGATCGGGTCCTGCTTCAAAAGTCTGCTTCCAAGGGCTGATATGAGCCTCTAGAGCAGAGGCAGGAAGGCCCGAACAGATAGTGGCTGTTTGTTCCTGGTTCCCTTCAGCCAGTCAGCAGCTACAGATGTGCTGGAATCCAAGCACAGACTTGGGAAACAGTCACATAATGCATGACCAATGCACTATCACAACATTGCTGAATTAAGAAAAATCATAAAAAGCATTTTATGGGAAGCAGGAGGAAGAAACCTACTCTTCAGCAGCTTTAGATCTTCAGGTAGGGATATTCTCTGTTCCGGATTTAGTTAGCATTTCCTTTGAAAAAGTCTGCTCAGAAAACCTCCTGAATCTTGTCTTTGTTCATGTACGTTCTTCTTGGATATTTTCCCATTGGCCTCATCAGGTAAAGGCATCTCAGCCTGAGGCGCCATAGCCCCAGTTTCGTGTGGGCACAACATGTTTGGCCTGATAAGCAAGGTGAGTGGCTGTGAGCAAATATCAGCAAGATGTGTGTATATGAGTGTTGTTCTTGGAAGACTGACACCCTCACTATAAATCAAAATCACAATCAGACCATCAATCTAGAGAATAACATGACTTCTCTGTAGTGAAGAGGCAGCAGCTGATTTAGGTGGGAGGTAAGGTCAATTCTCAGAAAAACAAAACAAGACTTAAAATTAGAAGAACTTTGGGATTCTGGATTGTCCTCAGTGCTTGCAGCTGCTCCTTGAGCAAGCTGATCGTTGCGAGGTGCAGAGGTTTTTGCCTTGCCTAGCAGCCCCGAAGCAATGTCCCTGCTGTTGAGGAGGATTCTCCACCTGGCTTTATCGACTCATGTTCCTTTTCAATAAGAATCAGACCTATTCTATTTTGCCGTGGAAATGGCATCTCCAGTGGAGGATAAAGTAGGAAGACCTAATCACTTGAAAGCATCATAACACATCTAGCAAAAGGATGGTTTTTTGGAGGCAGTGGGAGTTTGAGAAGAAAGACGGAAAGGGGAAATTATTGCACTGTAGCTAAGCAAAGAAGCTGATATTCTACCAAAGTCTGCAATCTCTGATTATCTTTCACTCCTTCCACTCCTACATTTAGATACATGCACACTCAAAACCCCACCTCAGTTTTAGTCACTATTAAAGGGTGGGGAACTCATGGTCCTGCTGAGATGCTATCTGAAGAGTTACTCATTTGGACAGAATTGTTCCAGAATTGCAACGCTTGGGGTGAAGGGCTTCAAAGTGGCCTTGTAACACAGGCTGCTCAGGTCACTTTGTTTACAGATGAGGTTTTGGTTCCTTCACTCAGCTTCTTGGAGGGCAATGGAGGGGACCAGGTAAAAGGGGAGGAGGGGACAGCAGCTACAGGGAAAAATGTCACCTCCTGCTCCTGCTGCTCACTGTTGTGCCCACAGTAAGGGCCTTGCGACATCAAATCTTAGCCTGACACCAAGCGAATACAGGAGGAGCAATGAAGTCAATTGGGCTGCTGAATTTACTTACCAGTACCCCTGGCTCACCTCTGCAGCAGGTACTTTCCTTGAGCAAGATGGTTCAGCTTCCTGTGTTTTTACTGTAAATGATAAGCTGCAAAGAGGAAAGAGAGAAAGTGAGCAAGACTCACAAAGCCAGCAAGATTGACAGACAGATCAGGGAATCCAAAGCACGAGCACGGTTTCAATATAGCTGATGCTTCCCTTTGACAGCACTGCTGTGACTCTGCTTGCTTAAGGCATCACCCTCCTTTCCGGCTGTTTGAAAGGGTTAAAAAACAGCCCCAGCTGGAGCTCTGGTGGCTGCTTACAATGAAACTACTTTCAAGACTGAAAGTGTTGGTTTCCTCCCCACCCTTTCCCTGCCACTTTCCTTTCTCTTTACCCACTGCCTTGTCCTCCACTTTAGCAAGGAGAGCAGGAATGAGGTGGAAAGGGCTGGTTCTTGCCCAGGATGAAGAGACCTGCCTGGCAGTGTCTTGCAGGGTGGGGCTTTATAAATAAAATATATATTTTTTGCTACCTAGAAAAATAACATATATTTTTTTTAAAGTTATTTCCTCTGAGTTGTTTCTAGCCCCATAGAGCCAAGAAGTGTAACTGACTGAAATAAGCCTGGGTAGAGGAAAAATTATCGTATTTTGATATATGTACTCACCAAACCACTTGAGTTTCCCAAGGAAATATTTTTTAAATATGAGCTCAGATTCTTTAGAGCTCAATTTTAATACATACTTCAAGCTTGACCTGCTCCGCTTCACAAAATTCAGACTAGCCAAGAATCAGGCACCTTTATGCACTGTTGGCACAGCAGCATCAGATTAAGTTGCTGAGGCTTTTCTTTTTTTAATAGAAAGTTGATCAAAGCAAATGATGCAGGAGGCAGGTCGGGGAAAGGGGAGACTCCAGGCTGCTCAGAAGCCAGTATTCTGATCTCTGTATGTGAATATTTCATTGGAGATGCTAGGTATATATGTGTGATTGGGTGCATGTTTAGTATATATTTAGTATTAGTATATATATGCATATATACACACATTATATATATATATATATATGTTTAAATTTGTATTTATGCATGCATATATGTATATATAAAATATATATGTGAAGGAAGGCTATACTGAGGGAGCACCCTGATTTCACATTTATCATTGCACCTGGGCAGCTTGAACCTTTTACTTTCCAAGAGGTCACCGCATCAGCTGGCACCAAGGCCTCATCTCACTGAAACACGGTAAGAGCTTCTAGATTGTGGGAGCCTCTGAACAAAATCCTATTTCTAGGAGAGTCTGACGGAGAGGGATATCGGAGTTGCTGCATGTGAAGATTGCAACATGCACAAATACGAGTGAACCTTTTGTGTGTGTGTATACGCTCATGTCTGTTAGTATTATAACTATCGTCTCACCACCGGCCTACTGCAGCAATGCAGATGGGAAACTCCCATGGTAAAACCCCTGGTGCTGGAGATTGGGACGGGTAGTTTAGGCCAGACCTCCCTGGTCACTGCAGAGTCCCAATGCTGGTGAGTGTGGGCACCTTCACCTCGTTTTCTTTCCTATCTGATGCTTACTCGCTCCTGTGGACTGTTGTCGGCCGTGGGTGATGCCTGGCCCGGGGAGAGTTGGGCCTTGCCTGCTTGCTAGGCCAGGGAACATCCTGCTGGATAGAGCATATAGAAATTATTTGTGACTGTATATGTATTCCAAAATAGCACATCTATATCAGCATATATTTGTTCTACAAGCCAGCAGGCACATGAGTGTGTGTATTTGTCAGTATTGCAATGCCAGGAGGCATTTAGCTGAGCATTGCTGGTACAAAGACCACAAAGTTCTGCCACCTTAGCAAAAACGTCAGGATTTTTGTCTTGCAGAGACAACCGAGCTCTAATGCCCTGATACTGCAGCTCAGCACCAGCCCGTGAGCTGCCACCAGCTGCTTGTGGCTGATGAGTCTCAGCCCTCACAACTGCAAGAAGAAATCACCAGTGTTTTAAAACAGTCGCGTTTTGATGGATCTTCCCTTCTGCTCCTCTGTTGGTGTGTGGTAAGAGCACACAGTTATCATGTCATAGCTTTTATTATTGCCATATAGCATTTATGAGTATGGCTTCTCTGATTTCTTTAGCTATCTGTTCACTCACACTAAGATATATGCTTTAAAGTACAGAAGAATGGGAAGGGAGGAGAGGCAAGGGAAACCAAACAGCTGTGTCTGATGGATTTGTCTGAGAGCAGAGCTTGCTTTAAATGCCCTATGTCTGAGCAGGTGAGGAACATGAATCAAGCCAAAGAACCAGTAATCAGGTACTTGTTAAATATTCCTCAATGGAAAGTTTTGCTTCTCCCAGGGAAGGATATCACAGCCTGTGCTTTGTCTCCTTGCTGTCATTTGACAATTCTCATCAGCTTGATGCACTGATTTGGGAGGTTTTGCAACAAAATTCTAGTTAAGACTCTTCCATGCCAGTCAACCACTGAATGAACATGACCTGATAATGTTCCATAGATGGATACCCAGGGATTTTTATAATACCAGAAGAATTGAGACACCTGGTGTATGTGAGGAAAGAGACATTTTCATTTTGATGAGAGGATTTAAAATTGAGGATCTCTCAACAGCTGCAGCCCAAAGCAACAAAGCCAGAGGCTGCTCCAGCAAATGGCCTGTCTGGCATGAGCATGTATCAAGAAATCAAAACACAGGTATGTTCAGCTCCCTGCTGTTCTCTGATGACCAAATTCAAAATGGATAATTTGGTTTTACTTTTTACACTTCATTATCTTGTGGAGCTAGAGCAAAACAACGGAAAGGTTAAGCACAGCAGGGAAATAACTCTGATTCTCACTATCAAACTGGTGGGATTTAGGCTTTTTTCAACCATAGCCCGCTGGCCAAAGAAACCTCAGCTACGAAACCATCCATAGCATCCATGTGCTCACCAATGAAGTCTGAACCTGTTGTGAGTGCTTTCACACTTACCCCAATCATGAGATTTCCCAAGTGCTGGAGGCATAGCATGATTTGGGGAGCTGTTGAACACTTAAAATTTCTGGAATCAAAAGCACCTTTTTAAGTAACCATCAAAAGATTTAAAAATCTTCATTCAGAGTTTCATTAAATATCAGTTTTAATCTTGAGGTTAACGTGTATGTTCAAACAAATGTGGAATGAGATTAAGCATGTTTATAAAGTGAAAGTTTGATAATAACCTGTGCAATTACTGCTTGGAAATCTGCTTTATTTCAGACAAGTGAGCATATAATGTTTCTTTTTTAAATCTTAGATTTATTGGTGATCCACATCTGTGTATAGATACGTGGAGATATATATGTATCACAGAAAGACACCATCTCCCGCAAATAACACAGCAAGAAATATCCCATCAGCAATAACAATCCTCAGTGTGTTCTGAGTTCACAGGAGTGTCTAAAGCAAGACTCTCATGTGTGGCTTTATATTTTAATACAAACACTTCATAGCAGGCTTCTGCTGTTATTAATGCTATTATTTGCCACACACGATTTCCTAGGAGCTCCCCTCAGTACCTGGTAGGGTACACAGAACAAGCACGGAACATCCTGGCTGGACATTAGCCCTCTTCTCAACACAGAATTTGCTGCAAAGGCACTGTATCCAGACTACATCAGCCTTAGCATTTGGATGCTTGTCCGATGGTAAATCAGCTGAACACCTAGGCTGTTGTGGCACTACACACGTCTTTGAAAAACAGTGGCTCCTTTCTGGGAAGGCAACTGCTCTTGAGGGTCACATCTGCTGAACAGGCCACAAGGATGAGCACTGGCTGGAGTGGCAGGACAGGGAGGTATCTGCTGTCGTCCTCCAGCTCAGCCCGGGAGAAATCAGCACAGAAGCCAGTACCTTGGCTCATGGCAAGGCGAGAAAATAATAAAGGCAGGCAGGCTGTCAAAGAGGATTTTAGCAACCCATACTCACATAAATCTTCTGACCTAGTTTCTGAAAAGGGCTATATAAGGAAGAATATTCTCCACTGAGCAAGCACCTAATAAGCAGTGCCAGCATTTAAGATTTTGGAGCGCATCAGTTCTGAGATTCAGCTATCTCTTCCTGGAAAGAAAAAAAAAAAACTAACAAAAAAAAAAACCCAACAGCACAGAAAGCAAACCCTCTTCAAAATTACTTCCCTCCAGCTCTAACACAAGTGCCACATCTCTGGTGTCATGGCCCCGGAGCTCTTGCTCTCTGGCTTCCCCTTGTGTGACCTGCCAGGTGGACTGTCACAGGAAGAATTCCTGGCACAACTCTCCAGCATATTTTTCTGGAGTCACTGCAGACATCCCTTGAACTATGTGTTTTTACAGACATCCATGACTACAGAGCCTTGGCATCACCCTCTTAAATTTCCCTGTTGGAGTCATAGTTTACAGCAAGCTGGATGTGGAACGGTTGACATACTTAAGTCTATACAGAAAAAAAGCCCTTGTATGTTTGCCAATGTGACCACAGTGTGAAGTTCCCTGCAGCCTTTAGACCTTCATTCCTGGGTGGCCAATAGGAGTGGTTCAGAGATTTCCTTCCTTTAGAGACATACAACTGCAGTTCCAGCCTTTCCATTCCCAGTAGCATTGGCATTATCCAGCACCTAAAAGCAAAGCTGATCAAGATGGACTTTGAAAAACAAGAAACCTAGAGATATTGTCCAGATCTCATAATTCGGATAATCTGACAAATCTTATTTTATTGCTTATAGTGGTTCTACTTGGGCATATAGCAATATATGTTGTTAGTGTTGTTTCTAATTTACCAAGTTGAAGGATAAATAGTCCTAGTAAAAGTTACAGAATTATTTATCATGTTTCTCCTTTCAAGAGCTGCTTTATATGTTCTAAGAAGTAAAAGATGTCATGGTGTTTTAATGCTTCTTAGCCATGAATCAAAAAAGATATATACCTAAAAAATTACATGGAAGTGCCTTTCTCTGTAAGAACCCTATCTTAACTTTGTAGACTGCAGTATACAAACCTTAGATAACAAGTCTGCTCCTCAGGTGATGATACGTTCAAGGCCATTGGAGAAAATGAAAACCAATTGTGTAGTACTATGGTTAGGAGAAGAGGGATGGTTTGGAACATAAATACTCTAACATCAATAATTCACAAACTTCTTACTTTCTCCTTAGAGGATCATTTATGGAAGAAGACTATCCATATATTTTTGCTTGAATAACCAAAAAATGTTTAAAAAAGCCAGATATTGGTGTTGTTGAGGGACAATCTAGTAGCTTGTATTTATGTGGCATGGAGATGTATATGAGGTAAGGGCTACTTACTACCATTCCCTTCTTCTTATATAAATTTTTCTTTCTCATACAGTATTTGCATGGAAAACACTTGCTATAGGGACCTCTAAAACACATCAAATAGCCCTATATCAAACCTCCTAAGTCCCTGGGGATTTCCACTTTATCTGGGTCAAAACCCAAGTACAGAGACAATAAATGTCTAGTTCAAGGGTACAGAGCACAGTTGCAAGCGTCACCTTTCTCTCTCGACCACCTTCGCCATCACTTTGGCTGTGCAAATGTCTCCAGTTGATCTCTGCTCTGTCTCCTCGAGGAGCAGGGATGAGGATGAGCACAGCACTGGGTTGGAGGCTGACTGGTACTTCAGTAGGATGCCACAAGAATAGTTTCCACTGCAGCTTTGCAGTGTTTCTCTCTTTTATGAAAGAAAAAAAAGAGAGAGAGAGAGAGAAGGAAAGGACAGGAAAGGAAAGGAAAGGACAGGAAAGGAAAGGAAAGGAAAGGA
>JAUBOD010001040.1:7654394-7688547 GCA_032353885.1 Nothura maculosa
GAGAGGAGAGGAGAGGAGAGGAGAGGAGAGGAGAGGAGAGGAGAGGAGAGGAGAGGAGAGGAGAGGGGGAAATGTAAAGCTTTTTAAAAATAAAATAGTGAGCCCCAGGGGAACATATGACACAATCTCCCTCCTCCTTTCCTTTTAGCTGTCTCACGAAGCGTACATATGCTGCTTTGTGGGAGGACCTCTGAGAGGAAGCTGCCACAGGTGCTAGTAAAAACTAACCGCATTTTTCTTGCAGCTTCATAAGCATCTGCCTCGACGGTCTGTTGAGTCTCTCGGTGCAGTGTGCACTGAACAGCTACACATAATCTCAAAGCAGCTTTGCTGAGACCTGAAGAGCGACCAGGAGACTGGTTGACCATGGTAGTGCTACGATTTTTTGCTCTTCTCTAATCTTTCACAACACCTATCTGCTTATTAGGTCGTTATAGCACCCAAGCTTACTTGTGGCTTTCTGTAAAATTGCAAAACAACAAATGTCCCTTGATTCTCAGGAAACCATACAAAACCACATTAGAAATCTGTCAGCTATTCTAAAATATCTTCTCACTCTGTCTACTTCGGTAGGGATGAGGAGACTAAGACAGACCAAAATAAAAACTGACCTGATGCTGTACCTGAAGCTGTAATGAAAATGAACATTTAAAACCTGCTTCAACTTTTTTTCATAAAAAGGTAAATATCATTGCATTTTTTTCTCTATAAATATGTTGTGGGAATTCCCGCTCATGAATAAACCTGGAAGTGAAGATGTCAAATAAAAGAGAGACCATCTTACCTTCCTGTGCTGGGCAGTACTGGGAAAAAGGCCACGTTTCCCATCTAATTGGCTCGTGGGGTAGACACACATGCAGCAATGTTCGCCCTCGGCACAGGCAGGGAGCCCTTCCTGATGTCGTTGCTCTTCCTCCCAGACACCCACAGAGATATTGTCCTTTTTCAGTATCTCATTTTATGCCTCCTGTCCATGTTAAATTCACAGCTATCACTTCTTTTTCCCTCTTTTTCCCTCTTGAGCATTTTGGTGTTTGGGAGAAGGAGTTCTCAAAAAAAATGTATGCAGCATCTGAGTCGGTGGAGAGAAACAGACACTTCTAGGGTACAAATCATCTCATCTTCAAGCAGATAGATACATAGAAAACTTAGACCAAATCTGTCTCAAAAATGTCACAGGTGGATGGTCAGTGTATTCTGCCTGCTTTTGACACTCTTTTCTGAAGTTTATGCTACTTAATGACTATGGTTGAAGATGGTGTAATGGGCTTCATAGTCTTCTAGTCTGACTGACTGCATTGGCCAAAAGCAGTGGCTGTTGAACTCCCCTGTGTTCTGTTAGATGCTGCTGGACAGCTTGTGTCCCCTACCTCCAGAATGTGCTCCCTATCTCATTTCATTACACATATGGGTTGCACTCCTCTATTGCCCGTTTCTGCTGTGGGGATTATATTAAAATGACAATTCTCTCCTTAGCCAACTAATATTGAATTGATTGTTGATCTCCTGCAGGGTCCAGGCCATAAGTGTCTCAAATCACCTAATAGATACTTATTTAGTGAGTCCCAGAGAACGAATTTGAACATGCAGTTTTCAGGAAATAATTATCAGATATTTTCTCACACTTTTGTTCTAATTATGATATTCTGTTATGATTTATGTCTACTATTTAACCATTAATTTATTGAAAGAAAGATCATGAGAATAATTTATTGGGAGAGCATGCACAATATGTGTTCTAAATAAGTAACAGAAGGAAAATGTATCTGTATTTAATACAGTCTTCATTCTTCATTTCTCTTCATGAAGACATACAGTCTTCATTTAATACAGTCTTCATAGCTAAGTAGGATGCATCCTACTTACCTAGTGAATGAAGAACAGTATCTCTACCACTAACAACTGTGAACTCCTATTTTTCTGCATCGTCTTCAAAAACCAAAACCTCTTTGATGTATCAAAGCAGTTCACTGCAGAACTGCCTGAAAACACTTAATCCTAATTCAATGTCTCAGCATTTCCAAAGGTTTTTGACATTTGTGGTTTTGTCACCACCATTCAGCATAATACAATCTAAATTCATGAACAGGTTTGCCCAGATCGGAAGTGCATTTTCCAGTGATTCAGTGACTCATTAAACCAATTTCTCCCAGCTCTAGAGCTGCAGCATTTCATGGAAGCCAGCTCTTTGCTCAGCGATGACTATGAGAGGCAATTCCACTGTAGGAGGGTTGAAAGCCTGGTTCATGGGCTGCACAGCCATCTAGAAGCATCTTCTGTGGTAAGTTGTACACTCCTGGCACTTCCTCCTCTGCCTTCTTTCATTTGATCTATCAGATTTGCAGTATATTCTTTACCAGGGATATATTTAGGAGACTTTGTGTTCTTCCTCTGATCAGCTTGTGATTTGATTTGTGTGGCCAAATGTGCTCTGTTTGCCCCTCTGCTTTCAGATTGGTTGGTTTCACCTCCTTGGTTTGCAGGTCATGCCAAAGATTTACAGCTTTACATCATATAGGATATATGTGTCTTATTTGCCTACAGATATTTTTCCTTGGCATAGAGATGTCCCAAATCTGTTCAGAAAATTGTTCCCAATTTTCTTGAGCTTGGTGTCTCTACGGGCACTCACTCCCTCCTGGCTTTGCTGGCAGTCTCAGCTACACTTGGAGCCCATCCAGATATGCAGAAATGCGGAGGGGTGCTCAGCAGCTCCATCTCCAGAGTTTCTGCTGCAGCTGGGCCTTCCTTCTCCCTCTCGCACAAGGCTAGGCCAATTCCTTGCAGGATGATGCTTCAGACATCAAAGTCCTCAGCCTTGCTGTGTGCTACCCGGTCAAGCAACAGCCGTTCAGCTCCTTCAGGCAGGAAGACGGTGCACTGAATGCCAGAAAACCTGAGCTCACCTGCTCAGACTATAAATTCTCTGATGAGGGATTATGCCTTACAATACATGTGGACCACAACTTATGCAGTCTTTTTGTATCGCTGACTCTTACCACGACATGGGAAGACTTTGCAAAGGTGGTTTCTGAAATAAGTGCACTGACAGCTCTGCTTATTGATGGTCATAGATCTTTCTAGCTTATAGACTATGACTTGCTTGGGTCTGTGTCCGAGTTGTCTCGGACACAAGAAAAATGCTTATGGCAGTACAGATAGTATCACAAAGCAGCAACATTCACAGCTACAGCTTAGTGGTTCTGCTGCAAGGGAAGGCCGGCACAGCAGGCGCTCGAGCGGATGACCTATATTTGGTTTGTGGCTACATAGTACCTGGTACTTCATAACCCCACATGCTCCCCTGCTGTTATTCGTATTGACTAATAATAATAACAACAAGATTTTTGCAAGTTGTTTACCACCCACACATACCTACCCCCAAAAAACCCAGAGGAAATAACATGAAGCAATATGTTATTTCTATTTATAATCAGGAAAAAAAGAAAAAGATGATTCCCAGTAATAAAAGAGATAGATGTTTATCTACTGTGACAGAAATGTTGAGTCAATTTTTTGAAATTCCAAACGTGAAGTTTCCTTTGCTCATTTAAAGCTGCTTCATTGGCTCTCGCAACCTACACCACCACCTCCTCTTTCTCATTATCTTCACCAAGTTCCCCCTCATTCCTTATGGTGCCTGGATACATGTGAAGAAATGGCCTGGCTTCACCTAGAGATGTCAGGAGCTACCTGCTCTCTTCCCAGGGACTTGGTGACTTTCTCTCACATCCTTGGCTCATGGTGCCACCTCTGTTACCTGGCTCTGCAGGTGGCTCAGGGAAATCTCCCTGTAGCTCCATGTAGGTCACCTGCCCAGTGGCTTTTGCGCAGGCATCAGAAAAACATAAGCTGCCTCTGCACTAGTAATCATTTCTCCATCTTCTGCCTCAGTTTTCCTGTCTGTAAAATGGGACAAATCAAGCAGATCTTTCCCCAGGATTTGATGTCCAGGGTGGAAAAGGTTGGAGTTAGACCAAAGGCATTGGTGTTTCTTTGTGCTCAATGCTGACTTCAGATAACTCTCATTGCAAAGAGTTCCAGAACAAACAGATAAATTTATTCTTATATATATGAGTACACCTTGTAGAGTGGTCATTTGCTCCCTTCTTATCCTAAGGGAAGACGTAGGCTTTTGTCCTAAGAAATGTAAGGTAAAGCTATCAATAACCTCTCTGCTAAAATTACTCTTCTGTTTCCAGGGATTCAGTCAGCTAGTGATGCCATTGATTTGCATAGCTGTTACCTGAGTAAATAAATGTTCTGTTTTCCTCACCGTGCAGCTGAGGAAAGAGGGCCACAGCACTTGAGTGACACGGCTCTGGGCACAGAGAAAGGCGGTGGCAGAATGCAGATGTGAAACCAGATTTCTTTTCGATCTGAGTTGCACCCATGGGCCAATCACCTCTAGAAAATAGCTAAAACAAAACAAAACAAAACCCCATGTCAAGACATGTCCTGAAACTGCCTAATTACATTAACAATAGCCACTGACATACGAGATATTTTTGCAGATCAGTGGGTGCCTCAAACTTTCGATTATTTGGTAAGCTGTTTTTTATTCATTTGAAGCATTGTTTGAAGTTGCATTTTGCAGTTTCCTATCTGCATGTTCAGACAAAACTACTGTTACAGATTTTCCCTGCTAAATAGTTAGGGCAGCATGAGTGAGCAAATGATTCGGGGCCTTGAATTCAAGCAACTATTTAATCAAACGGAGCAAAAAAGACACAATCCTGGTCCACACAAATTTGAGAAAAGGAAAGGTTTGACCTGCTAGTCAGTGAAAATTGTCAGTAAGTATTGACACATGAGGAGAAAAATAACCATGGATTTCATCTGTCTTTTTGCCTCTCTGTCAATCCAGTAGGAAAGAGAAACAAATCCATGAAACTGAGGTTAATTAACCACTGGCATCGCTCTTTGAAAGAAGTGGTAGATCTATCATCACTTAGAGCTAGATGTCTTGTTAAATACCTTGTAGTTCTGACGAGTTTACAGATTTAGTTGTGCTCAGTAAGGAGATTTTCAGGGAAGTTCGAAGGAGGATTCAAACTGATGTATTTTGGAAGACAGATTTAGCTCAGTATAGAAGACACAGCCTTTGGAAATGTATGCAGCAAAAAACCTCCAGACATTGGTTTATACGTCACAGATTCATGGCTGGAGCCATCTTAAGCATGCTCTACACTTGGAGTACAACACTTACATCTCTGCATAACTGGCAGATTTCTATTCCTCCAGCTTGAGTTATCGAGTGCTTGAGGAGCTTCCTGGCTTGACTTCGATATGATCTGAGTTATCATTTCTGCAGAAAGAATCAATAAAAGAGAACAACACTATAACTTTAATGTTTTCTTGGCAAGATGCTCTTTACCTATAGGATAGAATTGCTATCTATGCCATAACTGCACCATCTATTGTTTTCCCACAATGGCAAAGAGAATCACTGATTTCTTTTATTCCAAGCACGTGTTCAAGGTTGAAAGTGCATTAAAAATGACAACTCTGAGGACCCAGATTGAGTTCAGTGCTCAGGAGCCAAGACAGACCACTCATTTAAAAGAAGCTGAGCGTTTACATATTACCAAGAGCCATGCAAAGAGCCATCTCTTTGCAGAGAGGTGACTCAACATTGATCTGTTCTAAAGAGATGTATTTTCAACCATTTTACTCTAAGATGACAAGAATCTTTATATACAATTTAAAATGCCATCAGCTTTGTTTTAAATAACCTTAAGCTTTGTATTTGTTCTCTCAGACTCCATGAAGTTTTCATAATGAAACTCCCAAAAACTAGGTGACATATATGGTTTGGTCTGGAAACCATGAGCAATTCTGTGGTTTTGCTTGGGTTTGCACTGAAACTAGTCAAAGCTAGGTAGCTTTTTTCTGGCTGAATTTTACCTAGAGATTTTGAATTCATTCATACCTGAAACTGAGAGCAAAATGCAGGGGACATGAACCCATATAGTCTAAAAGAAGGAAAAAGTGTTTGCATGAAACCGCAGCTCAGGTTTGCTAATTGAGATTAGCACCAGGTTCAGTGGCTCTGCATTGTTTGCTGCTGACTCACTGAACCTTGGTTGCTGTTCAGTGGACCCCATGACTCTTGGCTATTTGTAATTGCCAGTGTTATTGTGGGAAAATGCATATACAGAGACATGGGCTGTTTCCAAGGTGGCATCTTTGAAGGCACAAGTGAGCGTAGGAGAATTCCTTCTGCTTTTCTCTATCCCCTTGGATATCTAGCTTTTCCAAAATGGAAAAGAAATAAGGAGGAGGAGCTCTGCTAGAAAAACACAGTTTATGTCATCCAGCAATTCATGGTGATGGTCCTTTTGAACACCTTTTGGACCTCTGAGCTGTTGTTCAGCCATTCTGTGAAGGGTAAAAAATCTTGATTTTCCATCAAAAGCGCACCTGTGGTGTGTTGCATACCGAAAGAAATACTAAGACATTTGTATAAAGACATCAAAACCAGGAAGAAAAGGGAACTTTGGGGGGAAAAAACAACACAAGAATGCCCAACATGAGTTCTGGGCTCTGCAGTATAAGAGGTATGTGGAGCTTCTAGAGAGGTCCAGCGAAGAGCAACTAAGATGATGAAGGGACTGGAACATCTCTCATATGAGGAAAGACTGAGTAAGTTGGGCCTGTTTAACCTGGAGAAGCGAAGGTTGAGAGCGGATCTGGTTAATATGTACAAGTACATGAAGAGGGAATGTAGACAGGAAGAGGCCAAGCTCTTCTCAGTGGTGGCCACTGACAGGACACGGGATAATGGGTATAAGTTGAAACACAGACAGTTCCATCTCCATGTGAGGAGGAACTTCTTCACTGTGAGGGTGACAGAGCCCTGGCACAGGCTGCCCAGGGAGGTTGTGGAGTCTCCTTCTCTGGAGATCTTCAAAACCCGCCTGGATGCATCTCTTCCAACCTTAACCATTCTGTGATTCTATGAGCTTACAAAAATTGAGTCTGACATTTCTAAGTTTTCTAGGTTACATTAACTCAAGAGAAACTGAAGGAGAAATGATGTGAGTATGAATAGAAATGCACAGAACTTTTGCACGCTGTTCAGTCAAAGAAGTCAGAAACACCAAATATGATTTTGCAGAGGGCACATGGAGCAGGATACATGTTGGATATGTCCTTCTTGTGGATAAGAAATGCAGCTTTGGATATTTCTAGGGTAATTGCTTCCAGCTAATGCACTATTTTGCCTGACATTTCCCTTTGTAGGGATGAAGAAAGACTGTATCTCAGGGCGAAGTATTTTGTGTTTTCAATCTCTCCCATAAGTTTCCTCCTACTTATGTCAATTAAGGGCCAGTTTTACAGAAGCAATCATGACCTGACAGTCCTGGGCAGCCATGGCTGTAACGCAACACAGTGATGCCTTGGTTTCCCCATCCCCTTCTCTGCATGCACCTGATGGAGGTGGCACTCATGGCCTGAGAAACTGCTGCAGGGTAAAGTGGGTGGCATCTTTTAATCCCCAAACTCGGCATTTACAAGAGCTTTAGCCTCTATTGGTGCTTAATCAGGAAGGCGGCATCTCTCCCACATGGTGGGTATGATTTTTCCACAAACAGTGCTAACAAGACTTAATTCAAAAAGACCTCAGTCATTTCCTCTTCCTTTAGCTATCTGAAAGGCATCTGGACCAAACTACTTCTGTAGGCTAACTCTATAATTTCTCCATGATAGTGTCTTAGGACATAAACACTACCGGAGTGAGTCACTCCATCTCACTAAGATAACTCTGTTAGGCTAGGATGAGTCACTTACCAGCAGTCCCATTTCTCTCCACTACCTAGGGAGACAGCACAACGCTCTTCACACTGACACCTGCCCTCAAAACCAGCACAAAGAGCTGAGATGCACTTTACCCCCAGCAATCCCGGAAAACCTACCACCTGTCAACAGCAGCACTGTCAAAAGCCAAGCTTACCTGCTGCCAAGGGAAAAAAAGGAATTTCACTATGGAAAAATGTTTATCTGGAGCTGTAAATTAGTACAATCATAAATTTGAATAATTGCAGATTACATAGGTTTGGAGATTGATCAGCTCCATTTTGGGCTTATTTAGAGCTGCAAGGATGAGAAATATAAACAACTTCATAGTTTTCCTTGAAGAACGATGGATTTTTATTATTTTGAGAACAGCAAGCTATTGAAGACTTTCAGCTTGTCAGAATTAGAAGTGTACTTTTATCCTGCATTCTTTTTCTTCCTCTGATGCATAGACTGCATTTCAAGTTAGGCGTAACTTTGAGTTTTCCCAACAAGATTTAATATCCAAACACCACACTCAGCAGATTTTGCATATATCTCTTTTTTATCAAACAGGGAGATTTATTAACAGTCAAATACAGAATGACATTTTTTCATGTGGTCTTTTTTTTCTAATCTTGATACACCACACTGCCAGCTAAATTAAACTGCAATATAATTCTGCTCTTGCAGTGAATTTTAATCAGAGATGATTCAGCCTCTATGAAAGTGTAATTATTTTGCAACTGGCTTCTATATCACTCAGCTCTCCTTAACCATAAGCTTTTAATAGTACTTTTTGTTGGTCAGAGAACACAAGTAACAGCTTTTAACATAAATCAGACCAACAAGCCTTACATTCAGGATAACACTTCCTACAGTGGCTGATGCTACAAGTTTTATATTCATTTCCTATGCAGGGATATAGCTAATATTATAGTCTAACATTTCCAAAGCAACACATTTCCTAATCTAGACCATCACAGACCTGCCTCCAGAGAAACCCGAGCTCCTGTTCTTCACCTACAAGGCATTTTTCAAAGTTCTTGCTCTTCTGTGGCCTAAGGACTCAACATCTTTCCAGTTTTCTGGAATGTCAGGTGCCTGAAATTTCCAGACACTGTTGAAAATCTCATTCTAAATAATAATTCTGCATTTTTGATTTAAGTAATGATTGTAAACATATCATTTCTTCCAGCTTGATAGTTCCTGCGTTATCTTTTTCAACCCACTCCTGAGTCATTAATGAGAATATAGAAAGTTCTAATACCCAGAAAAGAGCATTTTCATTTTGATTGAATATTACGATTAAACGCTGCCGAAAGATATCAAAGATTTTCCAGCAAGTTAGACATCTCTCCAGAGGGGAGGTGGAATGGGAGGAACAGTTATCTTAATGCCTCTTGTTTCTACCTGCACTTCAAGAAAGACGGATGGTGCATATCATATCCAGCATAAAAGGGTGTTCTAGGATATTTTCCCCTAGAACAAATTTTCAGCTAATTTAATATACATACTTTTCTATTGCCTTACAAGACTGACTGAAATAATTATTTTGAACAAAGAAGATGGTTTCATGGGAGGAATAAACACCATGTAACTTCCCAGGAAGACAATACTGCACACTGGTAGCTCTAACCTTTCTTTTTTTTCTCTTAAATTGTTCCTGTTTGATGTCTAATTTTATTCTGTAATTTTATTTGAGAAACAAAATGGCAAAAGAATATTTCTATTCTTGGATGCCTTCCAGTATATTACAAAAGCAGAAGGATTGGATGACAGATACAAAGCATCTCTCTCCAAAGCCTGTTTTATTGCAATGACAAAAGCCATCCTCACAAAGATATTTTAAGAGTGTCATTTACTGTCATTTTGTGACTGAGTTTGGATCAGGAGCACAATAGGCCCAGATTCTAAAAACTGCCTGTTTTCTTTCTCTTTTCTTTAACTTTGTTCCATGCTAAATTACTGACTTTCAATAGGAATTAGGCTACACTGTTTTTGAAAATCCTATCTGTAGTGCTTTACGCTGGCAGAAGTGGAGGGGTTCTCTACACTTCCAATCAATGGCAGAATATTTCTAGCCTGGAAATTCTCCAGCTTCATCTCTGCTTCTGATGGGCAATGATGTAGTGCGTGGTGTTCAAGAAACCAATAAACAAACATGGGTTAGACCTCTTCTGATTCCCAAGTGAGGATTCACCTGTTGCTCCTGTAGTAACATTGCAGAACGTTGCAGATGTTTTGGGCAGTGAGGTTACAGTCTGTGCTCAGCAAGAAGATGCGGGCACAAGCACCCGTGTCCCTCTGCCGAGGCTGAGACATCGGGTACAACCATATGGCAAAGCACAATGCAAGGGAGTGAGTCAACGCAGAAAGCTCAGGAACCTGTGATTCATATCTCGAGTACTAATGGCATTTTACTGTAACCTCAATTGACTGATTTTGCATTTCCATTTTAAGAGATTTGCAGGTGCCTGAATGTGTTTGCGTGTGTTACTGCGGGTACATATATGTGTGGGGGGCACACAGGAACACAGCAGCTAAAATGGCACTGTCTTTAAGGGAAGAGGCAACAGCAGGGCTCTCTCTTTGGCACTAAGAGCCCAGTAGCATTATTTTTGTAGCTATGTAAGACAATTACCATCACTGCTATCCTAGGAATCTGTTTACATTAGATACATTACAGTGCATTTCCTCTGAGCTAGCATAGATCTTTAAAAGCTAAGGACCACATTTAGACAGCAAACTGTGTGTATAAACACAAATGATGATTTTGATGAGAGATGAACCAAAGAGTCCTAAGGGTATCTATGCACTCAGTGCCCTGGGATTTCAGCAGCAGTTGGTTCCTGAGTAGATCAGAAGAACTGGCCATTAGTGTCTTTCAGGAAGGTTTTCAGTTCTCACAGATTTCAAAGGAGGGTAAATTTCCATTGACTTCATGGATGGGTTTTCAGTTCTCAGCAAGTTTGGTTTCTTTCTGCTGAAAAGTAGTTAAACAAATATTAAGAAGGGGCTGGGATACTTTGTATTTTTCTGATAAACAGAGTTACTTGTAAACTCTACCAAGAAATAATTAGAACTTCTGGTTTTGTGGTTCACTTGTTTTCTCCCTCTTTGTCCTTTTATGCAAAGATCATTGCTGCCAAGGCTGCAGCATGTGCTTCATAATAAAGAGTCGATGCAAATGCAGGGTGAACACCTGCTGTTCAGCCTCTTGAACCAAAGCTGGGGAGAACGGACAAAATGCTGGTCAGCAGGCATGGAGGCAGCGAGCTGTGCCCTGGAAATCAGGTTGATGGAATTGGGCAGAGTGGGACAGATTTAGCAGAAGACATCAGCAGGTATTAATCTATCTCTGAAATAGCATTTTTCTCTGATAGCAGGTACTATCTACCTCTGGTCCTATCTCTGAAAGTACCTCGCCATCTACCAACCAGGGGAGGCAGGTTACAACACCTCAAGCTCACTTACTCAATGAAGATGTGAGGTGGTTTATTTACTGCCTAAGAAAAAGTTACAGATGCATTCATCTATCCTGCAGTATTCCTTTCTTAAAAATCACTAGTTGCCTAACAGAATGCTTCCCTTAGCAACATTTCACACTGTTTCCTCCAATACAAAAGGAGAATTGTTCATTAGACCTGCTCTTATTGAGGACAGCCTTAGGTCCTTACCTTGGCTATTTTGGAATTCTCTATTGCATATAATCATTGCAGGACTGGATGCTCTGTCCTCCCATACATCATCTGCCTACTAATAGGTGCATTTAGCTCAAGTACATTTGGTTTTGGAGAGCTGCCTGTGCAAATTGCTGTGCAGCCAGGGAAGCCCATGAGCACCCAGAGACGTCCCAGACAGGCTGCCCAGGGAGGTTGTGGGGTCTCCTTCTATGGAGGTCTTCAAAACCTGCCTGGATGCCACCCTGTGCCACCTGCTGTAGGTATCTCTGATAGAGCAGGGTGGCTGGACTAGAAGATCTCTAGAGGTCCCTTCCAACCTTAACCATTCTGTGCTTCTGTGAGAGCATCCTTGTATACCTGCAACCCATCATGAGCAAGAGAAGCCAAACAATCTTTTCATGTATAGGAGAAGCTAGTGGGTCACTTTCAAGTCTTTTTAGCTTGGATTCTCTCTCCTGCTTTTCAGAGCTGCCACACTGTCAGAGAGGGCCGAGGAGCAATGACCGTGCTGTGGATACGCATGGTCTGCTTCCAAAAGTGTGGATTTGCCGCTGTATGGAACTAGACTAGCTTAAGGGTTCAAATGAGCCTTCGCCAGCCAAAATGTGTAAGTCTTTCCCTTGCAGCTTGAGATGAATTTGCAGTGCAAACCAGGAGAAGCAATAGTCACATCTGCTAGCACGTGCACATAAGTTCTGCTCCTAAAAGGCAGGCCTCAATAGGTGAAAATCTACATCATCCACTCTTGAGCAACAGATTTATTGAAAAAGCCTTAAGCAAGGATGTTATATGACTGCCTCATCTTTACGGAGAGAAGGATGCTTCCCTTTTTCTGTGATTAAAATAGATTGTGCCTGTTTCCATGATGATAGAGGGATAATTTCTCTCTGCATGATATAATTTGGGAGATCTATATAAGAGACTGTAGTATGCTTCATTCAAGAAGTAAGTTTATCTGCTTTTCCTGTTTTGATAAGTCTTCCTAAGGTGTCTCTCAGTGCTGAAGGCAAAATATTGATTTAAATGGGCCATTAGTAAGACCTTGTTTGGCTAATCTTATGTCCTTCTATCACTGAACTGTGAACAATCAACGTGCCTAGCCAGTTTGGTCATATTCCACAAGTTAAGTAAGTGGTTGGCATAGAGATGATTCAAAAGAATCATAGAATCATTAAGGTTGGAAGGGACCTTTAGAGATCATCTAGTCCAATCCCCCTGCGCACACAGGATCAACTAGAGCATATGGCACAGGGCTGTGTCCAAGAAGCTTTAGAAGATCTCCAGAGAAGGAGACTCCACAAACTATCTGGGCAGCCTCTTCCAGTGCTCTGTCGCCCTCACTGTCAAGAAGTTTTTCCTTAAGTTCCTGTGGAACTTCTGATGCTTCATTTTGTGGCCGTTCCCTCTAGTCCTATTGGTGGCCGCCACTGAAAAGAGGCAGACCTCATCCTCCTCACTGCCTCCCTTAAGATATTCATATACATTGATGAGGTCCCGTCTCAGCCTTCTCTTCAGGCTGAACAGCCACAGCTCTCTCAGCCTTTCCTCATATGGCTGATGCTCCAGGCCCCCGATCATCCTTGTAGTCCTGCATCTGACTCTCCCCAGTAGTTCCATGTCCCTCTTGCCCAGACCTGGACGCAATACGACAGATGTGGCATCAGTGGGGCTGAGTGGAGGGAGATGATCACCTCCCTCGACCTACTGGGGATGCTCCTCTTGAGGCACCTCAGGATCTTGGCCTCAGGGGCACACTGCTGCCACATGGTCAACTTAAAGCAAGGAGTCATCGCTTATAAATCTTTTACTAAAAAAAACTGGGTTTGTACTTACTGTTCAAGTCACATCAAAGTGGAAGAGATTTTTTTCCAATCAAAGAAATCTCATTCAGGTCCTGTGGCAATCCCCCATGTCTGGGAGCTAACCCTAGTCTAGAGCATCTGAGAGTGTAATGGGTAAAGTAGAAACCAGGATTAACTTGCCAACTGCAAATAATTAGGACACAACAGTGAATACAGACACCCAGAACACTGTGGGCACATCCCACCTTCAGCTATTTTGATGTGACTGATTTCTTTCTATGGTTTTCCCTGAACTCTCATCCTGCATCTAAGGCACCGTCCTGACAGTTCTATGAAATGCTTCACTGAGAACCCCTCAGCCATCCTAAGATCTTTGCAGACAGGATCAACAGTCACCAAACCCAAAGCACAGGTCATATCTAAACCTGAACCTTTGGAGATTGCAGCACTAGGATAATACTAAGAAAAGGAGAGATTACTCTGTATAACAGGAAGGCAGTATTCATGGGTGATTTACTGTACCGAACTGCAAGTGCGCTGAGTATAAAGTGAAACAGAATTTGCATAGCACTCTGTTTCACAGAAAGCAGCGGCAGGGCGGGGGACTGCGTTGGGTAACCGTTCACCTTCTGACATCAGAAACCTCCGATGCTGCATGCAAGCCTGCCGTTGCAAAATCCCTGATCGAGAACATGAAGCTCCTTCCCCTCTTCACAGCTGTGTCCTGCTTCACGCCCCCAGGTCCCTCTTTCTTTGTACCACAAATGATGAAGTTTTTTTTCCAGATCACATGAGCCAGGATGAAGGGGGAAAATCCTGCAAGGAACAGAGATGGGCTGCGAGTTGAATCTGATCAAGGGGAGATTCAGAGCAGTACTCTGAGAGCTATATAAGAATGTGCTCTGCACAAGAGCAAACTCTTTTTCAGGGGAAGGACTCTCATGTATCAACCATGCATGTGACCGAAGACACCATTCCAAGGAGACTCCGGGCTACTAACAAAATGTGTTTGTATTTCATCATTGCTGCCCTTGTTGCTTTACTCGTCTTTACATTAGCCACCATCATGGTCTTGGTTATTCAGAGAACGGTAAGCAATTGCTAACTTTACTCTTGGATTTCAGTCTCTCTCTTTCTTCTCTTTTTTTTTAATTTTATATTTCCACTTTCTAAAAATAATTCTGTGCTGGAAAATCAGTCACTGCTACCTGTTATAAGTGCACACACATGAGTTAGTGGTGAGGAGGACAAAATACAGAGGCAGATAAAAGAATTTGTAAGAAAATTAGTGACTTCTCTATGAGCAGTATTAATTTCTAGCATGAAGTTACTTCTATATCAATGGAAGTGCAAAGCCCAAAATCCAAGGTTCAAGCCATCCACTGTTCAGCCTGCTTAGGAGGAGCAGTGTAGAAAAATCACTCCCTCAGTGTTTGTTTTCCTGAAGGGTTTCCTGTGGCTTCTTTGGTGTATGAGATGGTCTGGTCTGACCATGCCTGTAGTTGTTCTTCTGACATGCTACTGATTGCTTGTCTGGCAGACATGGCGTTTCTAGATGTGACATGGTGTGTGGCATTGATGGAAACATAAGGCCAAAAATGCCAAAACAAAAAGTGAAAGATGCAGATTTATTTGCAACAAAGCCCTAAAAGTCACCACGTTCTGTCAGTGAGGTCTCGGCTGGTCAAGGAGTAAAGAGATGGGGATGTATTGGGTAGACGGATGACTGCAGTGCTGCCTGCTAGGAAGCAGCTCTTTCTAGTCACTCCTAGGTGAGATCCTAATGCAAAAGAGAAGATGTTGCAATTTCAGCAGAAGGACATAACTTGAGGCAAATTCTGACAAAAGATGTCTACATCATCTTACAGGTGTTTCCACCTTTTTTAAAATAAAGAGAACCTCTCCAAAGTGAGCTGCAGAACTAATGGGGAATCAGTAGCCTGACTCCAGCTAGGGCAGAGGCAGTACTTCCCTCTGGTGCAGGTGACTGTGGATATAAATGGAGCATTTCTGAAGTTTGCCACAAACTTTGCTAGGATAAAATGCCACATTAGAAGTTTTATGAGCTTAGACATCTTATCACCAAATCTAAGTGCTGAAGTAACCTCTGCTACTAATCAAGAAGGAAAACATCACCTCTGGGCTGCTGAAGGGAAGTGTGTCATGGAAAACAATACATGACCTTTTAGCACAACATTTTCTGTTATTAAATTGATCTTGTGCACATTTATATGTCTATACATTACCCAGAAATTGAACCATTAAAGCTTGAGAGATTTTTTTAAGTTTTATCAGCAAGAAGTCATGTTCTTGAGATCATTGTTCTTCCAAAAAAGAAACACCTTGTGCAATGGTTAGGATCACACGTAGATATTTTCAAATGCTAAGTAGTGCGACAGTAAGGGAGAACTTTAAAATAACAGCCTAGGTAACCACAGAATTGCCACAGTTATCCTACCTAATGCAGTTTTCATTTGTACTTACTATGAAACTAAACATTAAACTAGCTTTCTATCAGGATCAATGCACTACACCAAATGCCAGAGGAATCTGAATGTGAACTACTCAATCAGTGTTCCCATTTAAAAGAATAATGACATTATTGCAGTTGCTTTTGAAACTGAGCTTGGCTGAAGGAGAAAGTACGAAGCTGAGGTGTGTGAGAAACAAGAAATGGAGCAGCAATTTCACACTGCAAGCTGAACTTAGTAGAAAAAAATTAAACTGTTCTTGGTCTCAGCTAGAAGATGTCTAGCTAGAAGAATCTCTGAGCTGAGAATCTCTGAGATCTCTCAGCTAAATCTCTAGCTGATCTCAGCTACAAGAAGATCTCAGCCTTCCCTTATCCATGGCAGGTCTCGAATTTCCAGACCAGGAACAAATGCTGATTCTGGAAGACAGATTCCTCAAGGAACCCCAGGATTGCTCAAAACCAAACCAAAACAATAGCAAAAAAAAAAAAAAAAAAAAATTGTCTCATGATCATCCTGTCAGGGCCAGGCTGGGCAGAAACTGTTTTGGTGATATAAGTTTTGGCTTGGGCTGAACATCTTTTAGTATTGACTTTGCCAAGGCAAGAGGTTTGGGGAGCTGTCATATTTCAGTGTCCTGTTATTATAAGGAGAAAAATGTCAGCAATTGGCTTAATTATTTTATTTGTAACTTCTTAAGAGAGAACGAATGTGTCAGCAGTTGGCTCAATGGGATAATCTGATTTTCCCTCCAAGATGCTGTCACCTAAAGGACATAAGGAGTGGTCCTTCACCACTGGTACAAAGATGGCCTAATTATCCTCTCCCTATGCTGAAGTGAGAGAAATTTTCCTGTTCTTTCAGTCAGAGGAGTTCTAGAGAGTCAGGGACAGCATAGTCCTCAGGGTATATATCAGCTACCTCTGTATAAAGTGAAGGTTTCTAGTGGCATGCAGATTTTAAAATCACCCTGTCCCACTGTGGGAACATTGAAATTGGCTGCTCAGTCTCCTTCATCTCTTTTGGTGAATTTACATTTATCTGAGGGAAGAAAGGGAAAATCAAACTGTGTGAAACGAAGTTCTCATCACCTAAAATGTAGGTCATCTGAGCATTTATCCAACATGAAAGACCAAATAAAAGAACCAAAAAGAAAAAAAAGACCTCTGATTCCAAAGTTTCCTCTCTAAACACAACACTACTATTAGATCATACTCATCTCCCTTCAGTAGAGTATTTATATTTGCTGAAGTAATTTCCAAGGGTACTGCAGTCAGATATCTAAAATCCCTAAGAGAGACTGCAGGGATGGGGAGTCATTCCTGCACTTCTGGCATGTTCCTGCACTAACTGCTCGTGATTTATGTATGTTAAAAAAATAAAGCCTGCCACAACCAACGCTAATTGGCTCCCTCTGGCGGACAACCTCGACAGAAGCGGGAGAAAAAAAAACTAAAAAATAAACAAACCAAAAAAAACCCTACAAAACCTGTAAATCCTCACTGAAAATTGCTTTCTCATTTGTGAAGGAAAAAACACTGATGCATTTTGGGAGAAATTTGTGCTATTCATTCTACTGAAAACTAGGAGAGAGGAGAGGAATCTCAGAAGATGTGTGCTTTTCCTTTTGCCAGAGCATCACCATAAAACCTTGGCTTCAGGTTGCTGCTTTGCCCACCTTGTTGTTGCCACCTGTGTTTTATTGCATCCTTGTGCCCACAGCGGTGGGATGAATGGCTCCAGCCACAGCACCCACGTACAGTGGCCAAATCCCAAATATGCCATTCGGGAACTGCAGGCTCCAGCTACAGCTAGAAGTGGAATTGTGATGATTGCTCAGGTATCTCACACATAACTGGAACATCAAGGCAAGCTGAAATTCAGTACCTTGGTTTAAGCCAAAGCAATGAAGATAGTGGCGTGAGCACCTCCTCAGACCTGCAATTAAAGCCCTAAAAGCAGGTAGCAGTTCTGGTTGGGAAATGCATCCTTCTGAGCTCACTTATCCATCATTGCTCAGGAATAACCAGGGAATACACCAACACTCATTCTCTATGTTTACAACTCCTCTTCAGTTGGGACCAGCCTGACTTTATAGATTTGCTTCTAATGAAAGGAAGATTGTGAGATGCATTTATTAAGAAGGTTTGGACCACATGTCATGTGAGGGTCCAGGCTTATTTGGTTTGTAAAAGCTTTCTTGGGGAAAGAAGCAAAAAATGGTGTTCACAGGCACCTGATTATCACTATCTCTAATGAAGCAAACTCAAATTACTCTGTTTGCTGAGTAATGACCAAAATCCTTCATTACCAACAACCAAAGTCATTGCAGGAAGAGTGAAATCCATTGTAATTATTTTTTTTCTGAGTTTGTGCTGTAGAATTTGATCTCCTTGAGCTTCTAGTCTGCACCTCTTTATATTTCAAATTACAGCATTGCATGGAATATCCTTGCTATTAGAAAGCAGAAATATCAATAACATTTCAAACCAAGGTTTAAAGTTTCGTTTGAATGTCTACTCAATTGTTACTAACCAAATTGCATCAATATCTCATGTTTTCATCCATAGGGAGAGTTCCCAGGTGAGAACACGATATATAAATACATTTTAATTTTGCCCTGACTACAAAACAAGCTGCAAGGCATCAGATTCTTTCTCTGCATGCTGTCTCCAAGGGAGACCTGGAGAAACATCTTGGCTCTCCTACAGCTATCATTATATAACCTCTCCCCCATCTTCCATAGGTTTGTGGAGAGAAAATCAACAAAGCAGTTGTTACAGATACCCAAATCAAGCACAACCTGCACAAATTCTGTATGCAGGACACAGTGTTTTGCTATTAGATAGCGTTAGACAAAGATAATATTGTGTTGCTGAGAGCAGAAGCAAGTCTGCAGTTAAAAAAAAAATGATCACGTCGGGTTAGAATCTAACTTTACACATTTAAGGCCAGAAACTTAAGTACTATAGAGAGACACAGATAGAGTGTGCTACACATTATCCTATTTATTTCCCAAAATTGCTTATTCCATACTGCTGCCATAAGAGCCTTGATTTCTCCCATATACCAGGATTTACATCCCAGCAAGAAGCAGAGAAGACTTGAGGCAGGGTGGACGTACTACTGCTCTGGGACCTGTCCTGGGCATCATGGCTTCTATTTCTGGCCACCGACAGGCTTTCCAGGGGCCACCAGGCCTGAATGAGGAGCATTACTCTACCCTACTCTTTCCAAGCTTTACTAGCCATAAAACAGAGGGATTAGGAGGTGTTTGCCTCAAAAATGATTCTAGCGAAAGCTGCAGAGATTTCCCTACAGCACTGAGATCGGATGGCCACGTCAGAAACATGGATTTCTAGATTAGGAATAAATGGAATGTCCTAGGCCATGCAAACAGCTACTTGCCCCATTTCTTTGTGTGCCATGAGCTGTGATGAGGGATGCACATAGGTGAAATTTGATTGTGTGAAGAAAGTGATAACCACATTCCTATGCTCCCTAGCAAGCTTCCTCAGACTTGCAGGTTTCCGTAGGATCCCCAGGGGCTGATGATGGCTCCTCTTGTATCAGTCTGCAATGGAAATTTTTACGATCTACTTTTAAATCTGCTTAAACATCAACCTGCCCAGCTCCCAGAATAACCATCCATTCCTGTGTTTCTCTTTCAGGCTGTTGATCCTGCGACAGAGGGTGTTGCAAAACCTATAATCAGGACAGGTAAGACACCTCAGAAGTCCATCAGTGCAATTTGCCTGATCTATAATGCAAATATTGCCCAAGATGACAGCTAAGATAATTGTGCACATCCTAACTTTGCACATACAGCTTCAGTGTTAAAAAAGGAAACAAAATTTGCTGCCCAGCTTATATAACTGTTAATACCAAGTATTTTGGTCTGCGATAAACAGGACTGTTTACTCAGGTGGGTGGATAGGAGATGTTATTGCCTTCCACTCGACACCAGGGGAAACTGAGGCATGGAGCTCAACTACAGGGGTTAGCAAAACTGAAGGTCAAAGTTTAGAGCACCTTAATTATGTAACCAGCTTTTCCTGCACATCATGTCCCTGCACATCATGTCATCCTATTTCAGACCCTCACATTGTCCTAGCCACGCTTCACCCTATGTTTCACACCAGTGACATTGAAACTGTAAGAGTGACCAAGGGTGGAAAAACTGAGAAATGACTTACCAGTGTAGAGCCTTGCTCAAGTCCTGTGTATATCGGTACTGAGAGGGAGGTGCTGGCTGAGCTAGTGGGAGCTGCTTGTGCAAAATGTTTTGGAGATGCTAAGGGGTGGGAGGGGGTTCAAGAATATGCCAGTGAGAAATGTTTGGGTTCCCAAAGGTAAAGGCTGCTCTGTACAGAAAATGCACGAGTGCCCAGTCAGAGCAGCTTCCCTCTGTGTATGGGCTTCAGTAACCTGCAAGCTACGGCTGAGAGATGTCGATTAAATGTTGGTGTGAGAAATGACACTAGGCTCCTGAAAACGTCTCTGCTGTACTCTGTGCAAAGGCGGAGCTATGCAGGAAATAATTACATTGCCAAGAAATAATGCATATGAAATGCTCTTTATGTGGATATATTTCTCTTTTGAAACTCATTCACTTCTCCCAGGCACTGACTCACATATTTACAAATACCGCAGAGGCATTTCCATTGTATTCACTTTATGGAGTGAATACTAAGGCACAAAGAAATCGGTAGCAGCTTGCCAAGGATCATTTCTCACGATGTCCTAGCCCCCAAGCTTTAGTGTCTATAAATGCTGTTTCCTTCGAGGACTAGCTTTTCCTGCTATTATTTGAATTACAAATGCATGGTAACAATCTATTTCCATTTACAAAAAGAAAAATGTAGAGATATTTATATACGCACACACCACATATAGTTCTGTACTGTAGTAAGACTGGAAGACAGACAACCAAAGAAAATGAATCATCCCATTCACAGGCTTGATAGGAAATGAGTTTCCAATTAAAAACCTGGCTCTGGGAATTCAAGATAATACAGATGATGCAGGTCCTTGCTACTGTAGGGTAAATCAGACTGAAGCTAATGAAGCAAAGACAATTATTGCTGATTTGCAGTGATGCAACCAACTGCATTTTGGCCTGCTGCAACCGAATGTGGTCTCCTCCAGGCTGGCATTAATTCCACATTAATCCTGTGGAAATGTCTGGGGGCATCAGTCAATAATCCCAGCAGGGTACATTCTTCACAAACAGATGTCACCGATCCTGCATGAGATGGGACAAGGGAAAACAGTTTGGTCTCCTTGGTACTTAGCTCACAGTGAGGCTTTGCTTCTCCTCCTTGTACTTTTAAACCCATACAATCCTATTGACTTCAACAGGATTTCTTCTAATTTACTTTAGTGCAAAGCCAACTAGGTGATGTGGTTGAATATATCCACTGATTAGTGCTGAAACTCTGGTAATTTCAGCAATGTAATTTCAGTAATTCTGTAATTAACATCAAAAATAAACCCAGAAAATAGTTATTAGGTGCCTCAGCAGAGCGAGGACAGGAAATGTCTCTACAAGATTTTTTTCCATACCATGTCTTCTCAGAAACACAGCTGATGCCACCAAATAACTGGCTCACAAACACACGTATAAACCTATCCGACAGCTTCCAGCATCTGCCCGAGCAGCAGGAGATATTCTGCCATAGACGACAGAATCCCTCTAAATGCCCCCAAGCTTTGATAAAAATAGTCTCCTACCCTTCAGGACATCTGCAAGGTGAGCAGGCACAGGGCTGTTGAACGTGGCCCACCAGAGACTGCCCTGTGCCACTCTGACAGTGTTGGTCTGGGGTAAGGGCCAGAAGAGTTTGGTGGGTTTTTTTCCTTTTCCATATCTCCATAACTGCATAGAATTACACTCACTTGAAACCAACTTTCCCGCTGTTCTTCATGTCAAGGTAGAAACTACAATTGTACATGATTAACAGCAGGAAATTAAGTTCTGCTCTTCTGGGAATTTCCAGTGCAGTCAAGGGAGTTTGGTACACAACCTGGTCATCTGTAGAGCGTAGGGAGCACCTGCTTCCTTCCAAAGAGCTTTGATTAATGCGACTAGGAAAATATTGCAGCTCATCCCAGACATCCACAGCCTCCCTCTCTAGTGGCATGAGTGTGAAGATGGCAATGTTAGAACATATCAATCCATGCCTCTTGCACAGGTGAGCAACTTCCCCCTGATCCATCCACCCAGCTCTCTGGGAAATCAGGCCAAGCAGATACTATAGAGGTGCGCAGATGTGAACTGCCTTTCCTGTACCCTTAGTTTCAGGAAATTTATGAACATCAAGCTACTTTGCTGACTCTGCACTTAGTAGACCTAGCCTCCTTCCTGAGCTGCTTAGCCACATCCACAGCAGGGCCAGGAGATGGAAAGAAGAGGTCATTGCAAAGGGAAATAATTACTTATCGGTCTGATGCAGCCACCCAGGGTACATAGGGTTATGCTCTCTTTTTGTGAATATATATATAGATGATACATGTGCACTATAGCATAAAAGCCACAAGGTCGTACTACCTCTTCTCTACACAGGCAAAGAATAAGTTAGGAATAATCACGGTCCAACACTCCCTCTGTGCTTTGCAGGTCCATATATTTAAGGAAATAAATAGGCAGGAGTTGCATGCATTGCTTTGCAAGGGGAATAAAAGCCAACGCAGCAGTGGTGATGAGATCACTTCTTCCTGTTTAGGTGCAGAGCAGTGCCCGAACCCACAACTGGGGTCTGGAACCCTGGATGGGTCCCGCATCCCATCATGCAGGTGACGGAGCAAGCATGTGCTTCCCTCACCTCCAGAGGTGATGGGGAATCTGGGGACACCTAGACAGTACCAGGTGGGGACCACAGCCATGGTGGGCTGACAGTATCTCCAACACAAACAGCACTGGAGCAGTTATTTAATCTGTTGTTTCCTGTAGGGAACACCTCTGAAGACTATTTAAGAATCCTACACAGTGCCCCGTTCAATACAGCCACCGCATACATGAGAGGTGAGTGGGAAGCCCCATCAAGGGCAAGATTTGTCAAATGCATTTTTCAGGGACAGCTGGAGAGCAGACTATTTGTATTGCTCAAAATGAATGCAGTAACCAATGGCCTTTTGACTAATTAGGCATTTTATAGGGAAAAAAAATCTTAATTTTCTTGAAATTGTCGGGTTTCAGCAAATCCCTTATCTGATCATGTAGGCACATTTGTTTAACTTGATAAGAAAACGTAAATGAGGAAATACTTTCTCCCCTGCAAGGCACAAAAGTGCATATCTCCATTACGTCCATTGGATATTGCAGAAAGCCATTCTCACTGCTTCTCTTTGCCTTGGGTTCCCAAAGGGACACAAAGTCTTAACACCTGGCAGGAAAAACCACAAACA
Organism: Nothura maculosa; assembly: GCA_032353885.1. Classification (NCBI taxonomy): domain Eukaryota; kingdom Metazoa; phylum Chordata; class Aves; order Tinamiformes; family Tinamidae; genus Nothura; species Nothura maculosa. The sequence continues at coordinate 7,677,540 of JAUBOD010001040.1, forward strand.
GGTGTCCCCATTTATCCAGAAACACTGTTACACTGAAAAGCAAAGCCGTAAATTTAGATCACTAGAGTTCAGTGGCTCATTTGAAAGTTTGTCTGCTTTTCTTTCTAGTGTCAAACCCAGTAAACAGTTCAAAACTAAGCTTGATTGAGAAGGGAATTTGTGAAGACATCCAGTGCAAGAGTGAGGAGCTGGTGATCGAGAAGCAAGGTCTCTACTTGATCTACTGCCACTTGAACTTCTACTTTGCCAACTGCTCCAACAATGCCATGGACCTGAAGATAGAGCTCCTTGTGAATGACAAAATCAACCGGCAGACATTATCCACATGGTGTGCCTCGAACACCTGCCAAGAAAAGTCTTTTCAGACCTTATTCCTGCTCCATTTGACACACCTAAACACGAAGGACCGGATATCAGTAAGACTTAATCAGCCTGAATTTTTGAATGTAGTTTTCCTTCCCAATGAAAATGTTTTGGGGATCTTGAGGTACAGTGACAAAATGTGAGCAGCCCTCTGCCTTCCCACTGCTGCCCACACTATCTTTCTCTGAACAACAGTAGCCTGCTTTCACTAGGCAAAACCTTGTTTTAAATTTCCTATCTTACTCTGTCGCTAGGGTGAAAAAGGAGCTTTGTGGCAGTGTCCCAGAATGAGACCTAAAACATCGTAGGACCCACATCTGACTGATGTAACATCACTCTCCTTTGGGACAGGGTCGGGCTGCTGTGATGCTGGGCTAACCAGCATGCAACCTGCAGCCATGCCACGGATTCCTTAAAGAGCACTGCAAACACAGACTAAAACCCAACCAGATGAGGGGAAAAATAGGCAACATATTGAGAATTTTTGATTAGCAGACTGCTGGCATGGTGCCTGTGCTCAGGAGATAGGGGGTTCTCTTTATCTGAATCATATCTGTCGGTGTTTTGAACTAGTCTTTCCAAAAGGTAAAGGTCAAAGCTCGTAATTAATGCTTTCTTCACAACAGAGTGTGCAACTGCAGCTCTTGAGGAGCCTTATGGGGAGACTGTACAAAAGAAAAGGAAATCATTGACACATAGGCTAGTCACTCAGGCTCTGGGACAGGATGTAAGAGATTTGGGACTTGCAAAATATTTATGTGCTACATGACTTAGTGGAATATAGTTCCAAATGTCTCCTTTCTTTACTATTTATACATCTTTCCTATTTAAACATGAAGCTCTCCAGAGATAGTGACTGTGCTTAGCCTCTCTACTCACCTGGAGCTCCTACAGCCTTCCATAACAAATAGTAAAACAGCCATCTAACTGTGCTGCAAAACAAGCACGTTCACATCTTACTTGCATCTTGTCCAACTTACTTGGCAGTAAACTGAATGACACTGAAGCACAAAATTGTATAACACACCTCTAACACCACAACCTCTAACAACACAACCTCCTGAAAAAGCAAAGACAGATCTGAGGCTCCATCTTTCCCAAATACATCTTCGAAGCTGGCCCACAGCCAGGAGATGTGGAACTGTACAATCCAGTGGATTTATTTGAGCTTCTTTAGCTCACTATAAAGCTTAGAAAATCACAGATAAGCCAGTATGCATTTCAGTAACACAAAGATATTTACTTGAAATATGATTTTTACAGTAGGGGAGGGGAGAGACCAAAACAGTTATTCTCTTTAGTCACTAAGGTTCTGATAAGGCTTTTTTTCATGGGCCCCTGTTTTTTACCCCTTGTGCATCTGCATCATCTTTCCTTCACATGACTAGGGCTTCATGAACTGCTCCATTGAGCCACTCAGTCATGCAGTTAACAGCAAAATCTGTTTCTGGCTTCAGGATCCATTACCTGTTTTATTATTTTGGCTTATCTGGCAAATGGTTTATGTGAAAGTGTTCAAGATAACCCTGACTGTAGTAATTTGCTTGAGTTCCTTGACTCCTGGTGCACACGGTAAGGTTTCTTCTCTTTGACTGAGTAGCTTTAAAACATACAAAAAACTTCCAAAACTTTCAAAACTTTTGCCAGGAAGCAAAAACTTGCTTGATTGTTAGAAGTACATCAGCACAGATATATCTATATAATAATTGACAAAACTTCCTGTTTTGATAGACATTAATGCTAAAAAACTCCAATCTTTCAGTAAGAGTAGCAGGCAAAAACAACAACAGCAAAGTGTCTCCTTAAAGAGAAAATACCACATTTTATAGGACACACCTTGCCCTGTATAAGACTTTTTAACCTCCAAGGAGATCACCTCACCCTTGGAACCTATAAAAACCTGTGTCACTGAACAGTAATTTTAACTAGAAACTGTCTGCACCTTCATACATGCAACTAGTGACCACAGAAGTTTAAGAATGACTTCCAGATAGAGAAAATGGCTAATGAATAGAGAGGAAAGGCAGCTGATAAAATACAGATTTATTCTCCACTCCATCTTCCTTTAAGTTTTTGAATCAAAGAAGAAAGACTTTTTATTTATTACTATTTTTTAATTTTAATAATCTCTCTGCATAGGATGATTGTATTATTCTATTATTTTGCCAGATGGAGAAAATCATGACAAAACAGTACTAAGCTTCTCAGCCCTCAGGCTTTGCAATACCACAAGATAAAACAATCTGGCTGCTATTCCATTGCCAAAGAGAAATCAGAATAAATTAAAGCCATGAACAGAGGCCATTGTGCAATTTTTCCATCAGTTACCAGAATGTTAAAGAGCTTCCATTAAAACAAAGACCTGAGCCAAGCAATCTCTATTACCTAGCACACTGCAAGTCACTTCCCAGTCTCATCATTTTTCTTACTTTCTAGTCTTTCTGAAGCAGTCTCCTTAGTCTTGAGAACAATCGTATACTAAAAAAGCCCAGTCTGAATGTTTGCACAAAATCAGGTCTTTTTGGCAAGGCACTTTGGGGGAGCAGCTTGTTCTTTGGTGTCAACATCACCATTCTCAGCGACTGACTATTCAGCAGCAGGTTCCTGCAGGAAACCTGGCTTTGCCTTTGCTGTCAGGCCCCTGGAGTCAGGACATCTGGCTCCCTTTCACCTCTCAGAGCTCAGGTCTGGAGAAATACAGACTACTGAAAGCACCAAAGTCACAGAGGAGTTTTGAGAACTCCTCCCCTTGTCCTCTGACGTGGCAAACAGCACTTTCTGTGCATAAGCTCTACTGCTAACTTGACTGGAAACAGGAAGCACCAGAAATGTCAAAAGGATGTCTGAGAAGTTGAGGTTTCTCACCTTTCTCAGAGACTGAAGAAGTTGCACTGTTGAACTGTTTTCAATATATGCTATTACTCATAATCCTGGTCGATATAGAAAATGTGTAGCATTGATCTAATTCTGACTGTAAGCACTATAGGAAATTTTAACAGAGATTTAAACAGAAATCAAGGCAGTGCCATAAATTTCCATCCAAGCTCACTCAGGCGCAGCAAATAAAATGAGAGTTTATTGAACTAGATCTGAACTGAGGAGACTTTGGGTCCAGGATTACAATTACAAATGGTGAGATTTGATGACATTTATAGTCGAACTGGCCTGAAATCAGACTCCTCAAATTCACATTTGAAAATTGGTTTGCGACTACACAAGTGTTTATTGAGGAACCTGGAGTTCTGCATTCACTTCAGCTCTGTTTTGTGTTTATTTTCTTCCTTCTGAGAAAGAAGAAACACTGTAGTCACTTACAGTGAAATTTGTTACTATGCCACTGCCCAGACTAGGGTTTATGTACTGCCTAAAAATATGCATCAGTTCTCTTTAGAAGATCCCACTTGGATCAACAGTGTACAAACTTTATTGGGACCTCTGCAAAGTCACTCTCTGCCTCTGGAGTCCTCTTACACATGCAAACTCTTTCAAAGTGCATTGTGCAGACGCCTGGGGCACTGACTTATGCTCTTAACACTGTTTTTCTTCTAATGCTATTAGATAAAAAGATTACCAGCAGCTCTATTTATTTTAGTGACGCTTATCTTGCAATTTAAGCAAGAAAAAGACTAAATATGCAAACAATGAGTCTGGATTTCCTGTTTTTATTTTCAAGACTATTGAGGATTTCAAGACTTTGAGGATTTGGCGCAGATGTGGGTAGGGGTCAAGGAGTGAAAGCACAGCATTTTTGGAAATACAGACCCTGTGGAAACACAGGTCATTAAATTTATGGATGGAAAAAACAACAGCGAAAGAGGAGTAGTTCATGCTTTGATTGGTAGAAGTTTTCACTTCTACCAATCTCTTTTCACTTCAAGATGCCTAGAACCAGTAAAGGGAAACAAATATTTGGGAATTATCTAATAATTTAATATTTAAATTTTGAAGGGAATGCTTGCTCATCTAAATCTGTTCAATAATATTTGAAAATCCTTTTCCTTTTAGTTTACAATTTTTAATGTCCTTGTGTTTCTGTTATTCTACTGCTTTCCCTCTCCTTTTTTTCCCTTTTCCTCAGGAAAATGGATGGAATGGAAAAACAAGTAAGATAGAAAGAACAGAGAGAGAAAAAGAGGAATCCAAAGAAACTTAAAGAACTGAAAAAATATTTTAACAATTAAATAAGTTCTACTGAAGCTCTAACTCCATGGCTGTTAGTGAATATTGGCATATAGAATAATCTAAAAAAAAAAAGTATTTTTAAGTTTATGCTCAAGAGTATGTTTAATGCTTAAAAATGAAAGTATGTAATATTTAATATATGAAAACTTTATATTAATGTAATTCTAGAGGCTTTAATTGAATTCCTCAAGCTTGTCAGAAGTAGAAGAACAGAACTTCTTCCTTTGGCAAGCAGAACTGTACACAGTATACCAGAGCCTTTATATTTAAAGGATATTTTCATCATGTACATACCTGAGTGCATTGTGAGACAGTGCATGCAGGGCTTTAGCAATAGACATGGATATACGATGCCGAAGTAATTCTATAATGTAAACTGCAATAGTTGTTTTGTTAATTATTACAATTTTTAGATATTTACAAGGGCAAATTACTATATTATTTTTTCCTGAATAAACTTGTCTAATTCACAACACAGGGATAAGCCCGTTTTTCATCATCTTCAGACATATCACAGAGGTTACTCGAGGTGCTGCAGCAGTGGGATGCACTTTTTCAGCAGATACAGGAGCAAGAGGCTGGGCTGCCTTTGGGCTCATCTGGGTCTCTGGAATCTAAATAACAGTGAGGAAAAGGAGGAAAAGCAGCACTGCACTTTGGGTGCAACATGGTGCTGCTGGGAGGAGGTTTAAGATCTAAAAACATAGCAGAGGGTATGATCCTGCAATGCCTTTCATACGTGACAGAGAACCTTGGGGAAAGCTGGCATGGTTTTTCAGTGCTTTGCATTTTGTTGTGTTCTAATGCCAGTAAAATACCTGTATGCAGATTTACTGCTCTGACCATTTTAGTTGAATGCTAATTAAAATCTGGGATTTCATACTGAAAAGCATTCACTACTTCTGTCCTGACGCAGAAGAACGCTTCACATTAAGCAGCAAGCCATCGTTTAATTGCAGCCAAGAGGCCCTAAAGACATGAGACTACTTAAATTTATCAGTGTTTTTAAATAGGGATAGAAACAGAGACATTTTGGTGTTTTGTATCAGAAATCTAAACAATCTTGAGCCATGACATTATATGAACAATTCATTAGTGCTCATTTGTCCAGTCTTTATATTTTTAAGGAGTCACTCATTCTTCATTACCATACAGACTATTATTTTTAAAGCCTCAAATAGCTTCTACTCAACTTCAAGATTGTAAAATTCAATAAGGAGCAAGAATTTCTGTGCGTACATTGTTTAGGCATTACATGAAGTCACTCAAAAGATAACGGGAATTTAAGTGCAAAAGAACACCTGCTTGGATTTTGAAAGAGGAAATTAATAAAATCAGGCCAATTATAACAATTATAATTTCACATAGGAAAACACGTGACTGATTTTGTAAGTGCTCCTTTCACTGATTTTATGTCCTTTATAGCAGGGTGACTCTGTACTTCCAAGGCAGAAAAGAATAACTCAGGTGTCCTTCATTTGATATGTCATAACTGATTTTAGGGGATTTACAGTCCGCTAAAATCATTGTCTAGCTCCTATTGCTTTCTGAGAAATTATCAAAAACAAGCGAAAGCAAAGAAGTTCAGGCAGGAAACTTGAAGCTAAGCTGAGAACAAAGAAAACTCTAGCATGAAAGGGAGAAAAAAGAAAAAAACTACATGAAAAGAGCCAAGTCAAACAGTCCCCTACCTAACTTGTTGGAAGTTTCAGCTAAGCTGGTTAAGCATCATCAGTATTTCTCAGAAATGATTTATGATTACACAGATCATTTGACCCAAATTCTGCCAATGGATGGACAAAATTGAACAACAATAACTACAATACATAACAGTAACAGCAACTCACCACACTCAACACATCAATCCAGGAAGTAATACTCAAGTCTACTCCCCTTCATTAGGAGAAATGCTAGTTTGTAATCACAAAGGTTTTTCCTCAATTATTTATAGACGTTAGCTTATTAAAGTCCTTCAGGATTCTAAAGTATTCTGAGTCTAATCAAATTGAGCAGTCATCCTTATTTGATGACACTTGCATTACTGAATACATAAAACTTTATAACCTACAATATATTTGCTTCCGAAAAGAACAGATTTAAAAGGGAAATAAAGCTAGTTTTTTTTCAGCTTTTCCTTAGTGTTTCTCTTACAGAGATTCAAAGTAAATTATCTCAAAGGGGAAACAGACTATCTCATAAAAGAAGCTGAAATCCATATTTTTTGTTTTTCCCTCCTTCTCCTGCTCCCTCCTCCTCCCCCTACTCTTCCTCCCCCCATACCCCCAACTTGTTGCACTCAGTCCCACAGTGAACACAGTGTCAAGCCATGATTTTTTTTCAACAAGAAAGAAGTTTATTCTTTTTGTTTTGTTTCAGTGAAATTTTTAGCATTAGCCAGAGAGCCGAGGCACTGCCCCAGTGCTGGGCACTGTGTCTCTGTGACACAGCCCTTGGCAGGGCTGGCTCCGGGCAAGCCAAGCCATGACTTAGCCTCTTGAAGCAGCCCCATTTTCTGTGCAAAGGCTTGCACCTGGGCCAGCAGGTGAGTATTTGTTTGAACTGGGGAGTGAGGAGCTTGCCCCACCTTTGAAGTATTTCGTTTGGTGGTTCCACCTTTCTAGCTCATCCTGGGAGGTGATACCTCTCCCAGAGGAGCTAAAAGGGCGGCCCCAAGCCGCGTAGTGCAGCGCACCCGAGCCGGGCCCCCAGCCCCAGGCGGCCTGGGCGCTGCGGGGGCGGCGTCTGCAGCGTGAGGCGGCCCGAGCCCCGGCTACAAGAGCCGCCCTCAGGGAGCGCGCGCCCCAGGGCGTGGCGCGGCCGTTGGCGCGACCGTTAGCGAGACCGTTAGCGCGGCCGTTAGTCAGTTAGTGCGGCCGTTGGCGCGACCGTTAGGGCGGCCGTTAGGGCGGCCGTTAGTCAGTTAGCGCGGCCGTTCGAGCAGGCGGGGAGGACCCGCTAAGAAGGAGATAGGCACCCAGACCGAGCGGCTGCTCAAGCATGCAGCCGTGCAGGTGTCGGGCTGCCTTGGGTGCCAAAGGGCTGTCCACAAGGAGAGCTCCCTCTGCACCCTGCTGTAGGCAGCCCTTCTTTTGCCCTTTGTGCACAGGTCTGCAAAGGCCTGGAAAGAAGCCTCTTAATGGGACACCAAGGTGTCCCTGAGCAGGACAGTGTCTTCTAAGGTCAGCGAGGGAAGGGAAAGGTCAGCATTTTCCTTACAAAGAACTGCCTGCTCACAGCGGGCTCATAGCCACCATTGAAAGTGCTGTCCTGGCTCTGCCTCCATGTCGAGACGTTCAACAACTTCCAGTGGCCCTCTAGGGTCACTCTTCTGTCAGTAAGAGGTGTCTGTAGATCATTCTGCATTATGCCGGGGTTAGTGCATAAGGAAGACAGCCGTAGGGTTTCCTTGTAGTTTCTAGGGTAGCAGGGGGGTCCTACTTGTGTTCTGGAAGGTGACTTCTGGCAAGAGGAAAAAAAAAATGAGAAAAGTGCAGGTTTGAAGGAAGACATGGGGTTTTCCAGGTTTCTCCATGTCATCCCTCAGCTTAAAGCGTGAACAGGTTAAGCAAGGTCTTGCTCCGTTCACCTTGGAATATCTCCAAGGATGGAGACTCCACAGCCTTTTGAGGCTCTGTTCCGATATCTAGCTACCATGCTTGTGAAAATGTTTTCTCTATGTCTGGCCAGAATCTCTCATTTTCCAACCTGTGCCAGTTGTCTCCTGCCCTACCACTTTGCACTTTTGGAAAGAATCTTTTTGCTGCTCTCTCCTGAGGTTTCTGTTCCTATTTGACCATCTTTTCTGTGGTTGGTAGCACACTGGTATAGTCTGATTAGCAGCCGGTTTCCCCCTCACCTCAATTTAATGTCTTTGCCAGGTGCTTCAGCACCTCGTTTTGTCCATATTCAAGGTAGCTTTGGGTGTAAATATTGTCATTGCACCACTTAAGTGTGAACTTGGAGACCTAGAGACTTCATTCAGCTTCATAACTGAACTCTTTGCCATCAAACTTAGAGGAGCCGGAGCTCCAAAAGTGTTGGCTGTTTCTGAAGGGACTCACATGTCTTCTTTGGAGGATTCCTGCCAAGACAAGATAGGGCAGGAAAAGGAGCCTAAGACAGCCTAGGGGCAAGCCAAATTCTCCTCCCATTTAAGGTAGTTGTGGGTTTTGTTTGTTTTTGCTTTTAGGGGTGATGGGGAATGTGTCAGCTGGCTCCCAGTGCACAACTGAACGAAACAGTTGCGATCCAGAAACAGAATAAAACAAAAGGGATATCCCTGAGGGCTGTGCTTGGCTTTTCCAGCCACGGTCAGTGTTAGCATAGGGCTTTCTCTGTGTCCACACGTGAGGAAATGATTGTATGGACTCCGTGAAGGGTGGACAGCAGAATCAATTATATTATATCAGCACAAAGATTTTATAGTCTACATAGACCAGGACACCATCAGGCCCATGACAGGAGAGATGCAGATCCTGGACATTGCAGGAAAAGGCTGCAGAACCCTTATTGCAGAACAGCTGTGTTCTTCCCTTTGCCTCTGTCTCATTTGCACATGGACACAGAGGTGTGGGACGAGCCTGCATCAATCACTATGCCAACTTGGAAACACAAATGGAGACTTGGCTAGAAGAACAGCAGGGATGGTGGGACTGGAGCCCAGCCCTGCCATGAGACAGGTCACTTTGTCTAAACCACTTGTCCCATGAGACCTCTGTGTGCATGAGACCCGGTGGGCCCTATGCACTTCTGTGCCCCTCCGCTTGGGCCTCTGTGCATATGGCCCTGGGGTGGCCCATAGGTGCCATTCAGCTCCCTGGCACCTCCCAGCACATGGGGTCAACAGTATCCTACAGGCCTCCCTGCCACCCCCTGGGGCTTCTATGTGTAGAATCCTAGGGACCCTATGGAAGTCCAGGGGACCCTATGGAGCCCTGGGAGGCTATATCGAGGCCTGTAGGGCACCCTGGACTTGTGCTCACAGAGGTCTCAGTGGGACGCAGGGAGGCCCATAGGTCCCACCCTACCCTGTGCATACAGAGGGCCCAGGTGGACCACACAGATGCCCATAGGTCCAACCTGTCCATGTGTGAATGTAGGCCCTGTGGTGCTGAACGAAGGCCCGTAGTGCACCCGTCTGCTGCACACAGAGGTCCCAGGGAGTACCATGGAAGCCTGTAGGGGCCTTCCAGCCCTATCCCAATGGAGGCTCCAGGGGCCGACACGGAGGCCCATAGGACTCCTCTGAGCACACACCCATGCAGACCCCAGGTGGGCACTCCAAGGCCTGTAGGGGCCCCCAGACCCTGCAGAAGGAGGCCAGGAGGGCTGCACCGATGCCTGTATGTTCCCCCATGCCATGTACACTGGAGGTCCCAAATAGCCACAGCAAGGCCTGGTTTGGTATCCTGTGCCCATGCGCACAGAGGGCCCAAGTTGTGGCACCAAGGCGCATAAAGGACCCCGGCTCTGCACAGACGAGGCAAAGAACTGCACGGAGCCCCATAGCAATCCCCTATGCCTGTGCATGCAGAGCCCCTGGGGGGCTGCATGGAGCTGCTTAGAGGAGGCCTCTGGGGGGCACATAGAAACCCATAAAGCACTAACGCTCAGGAGGGCCCCCATGCCCCATGTGCAAGGATGCTATGGCTGGGACAAGGGCCACAGGGCTCCTGTAACAAATGGATGCTTTGCAAACTTTGGAAGACTTCAGAGTCAGTAGCTATGCAAGCAGGCTCTGTGTGCCCGCAGCATCTTTGCCAGCCCGTAACCTTTGTGGCACCTTTTAACACCGTGCGCCAGAGGGAAAAGGTGAGGGGAAGAAATGCTGCTACTTTTTATGGAGAGAGTCCAGATTGTGAAGAGTCCCATTCTAAAGATCACACACAACTCAGCAGTCTTTTTTCTGCCTTTATTTCATGCACCTACCCATGAGATTGGCCCTACTGAGAGCTCTTTAGGGCCACGAGGGCTGAGAAGAACGAGAGCCAGAGGAGAAAGAGATACAAAGGGATGAAGTGCCATTCCTCGGTCTTTCTGCGTTTCCTCTACTCCCTGCCCAACCTCTTCTGCATGGGGACGTCTTCTTTCTCTGCTTCTCTGCTCTTGTGCCTGCCTGGAGGAGCCCTCAAGGCAGGTGTGGTGCTGAAGATGTGTGTCTGATGAGAGCATTTGCCAGAGTGCTTCAGTAGTTAACAGTGTTGCAAATCTGCTCCGTGGCTGCGCCCTCCTGCAATCCACAAGAGCCCACAGGCTCCAGCACAGAGCTGCTCCACTCTCCCCGTATTTGAACCAAGTTTGAGGAGCCCTCTGCTTCCTGCGTGGACATTCACTGAACCACAGAATCCTCAAGGTTGGAAGGGACCTCTAGAGATCATCTGGTCCAGCCTTCCCGCTCCAGCAGGCACCTAGAGCAGGGGGCACAGGGCGGCATCCAGGCGGGTTTGGAGACCTCCAGAGAAGG
>JAUBOD010001041.1:0-18368 GCA_032353885.1 Nothura maculosa
CGCGGAGGCTCCGCCGCGGAGGTTGGTGCCGCGCCGGGGCCTGCGGAGGGGTGGCTCGGCGGGATGGGGCCAGGGCCGGGTGCTGGGCTCGTTCCCGCGCGGGGTTTTGCGAGGGAGGCCGCGGGCGCTGCGCGCCCCGAGGTGCCGGCACCGCCGGCCCGGCAGCGCCCAGGGACCCGCTGCAGCGGCCGCTCTGCCAGCGGCGCCACGAGCTCGGCGGGACCCGGGCAGGGAACCGCGGCGGCGGAGCGGGGAGACCGCCCTGTCCCGGAGCGAGGGAATTGCCCTGTCCCAAAGCGAAGGAATTGCCCTGTCCCGGAGCCGGGGAATCGCGCTGCTGGCCCAGAGCAGGGGAATTGCCCTGTCCCATAGCGGAGGAATCACGCTGCTGTCCCGGAGCGGGGAAATTGCCCTGTCTCAGACCGATGGGAATCGCACTGTCCTGCGCATCACTCAGCGCAGAGCAGTGCGCCCCTCTGGTGTCAGCGGCAGCCCTATCGGCCGCTGTGCCATGCTCCGTGTTTGTGAAGTCCCGCGCACAAAGGCATTCCTTTCCGTGACTAATCTTCCCTGGAATTATGGTGATGCAAGTAGCGACTAATTAATCTATTTTACTATGCTCGTGCTGAGGAACTCCATCAGGTTTTAGACTCCATCAGGTTGTCTCACAGTGCAGACCTGCTTCAGCTCTCACCTCGCCTGCCTCTTCCTGCTGCATGAACACTTCTTTCTGTGACCCTTGGACACCTGCAAAGCCACTGACCGTATGATGCTTTTCTTATTTTCTTTAACTGTTCTCTTGTGTCTAGGAAATGCATGATATAGAACGGGTGATACAGTTGGAGTCATGCCACCTGTGATAACCCAAAAGTGCTGTTGCCACTGAGAGTGAGCAAGTGGGTGAAAGAGGGGATGCTCACGTAGACTTCACTGTTCTCGGTGGTTAATGACTTGTGTGATGTGGGCTGGTGTGCGGGGTGGAGAGGAAAGTCTTCATAAACTGAACGGCAAGTTTACTGTTCTGTTTTGGAAGCCATATGGTCTTCCTTTCTTGCAGCCTTAATTCTTCATTGGCTTATTTTCACAAGCCTATTTTCTGACTCCTTATTTAATGTTTCCGCCATTCAATCTCTGAGGATTTCTTTTCCAACAAGAACTTATTGCCACTGCTGGTAACAAGTCTACCCAGCTGCATCCTAAAGCTGTAGCAGATAACTGTGCAAAAGGTATCATATCAGCACTGTGAATGTATGTCTGCATATTTTAATAGAAAAAGCAGGCTAGTTTGTCAGCAGATTAGAGCTGTGTTGGGCTGTGTCTGTGCCTCAGACATCTGTAAGACACAGAAGCCGTGGGAGCTGCTGGGGCCCTGTTTCTGCAGATGCTCTCAGGGAGGAAGGTGTAGGTGAGGCGCCTGTGCCCATGGCTTTTGGTGTCTGTCCTTCCCTGTCTCCATCCAAAGCCTGGAATCCACCCAGACTGACTCATCATGGGGATGATGTCAGGGGAGGCAGTGGCTGCCGAGTATTTCACCAGGACCCGTGTGCCTCCCATCACCAGTGGCTGGGAGCAGCAGGAGGCACCAGGGAGGTGCCTCTTGTGGGGGAAACCCTCATTTCCCACCTTATATCACGGAGCTGGCGGAGAGGGCTGCCAGGGAAAGGCTGCATCATCCTACTGGGAAGGGGTGAAGGCTCAAGGCCACATCCCGGTGGCCATGCTCAAGGCCACATCCCGGTGGCCATGGTAGAGGTGAGTGTCTCCCAAGGGAGAGGGAGACATGGGGACCCGTTATCTTTCAGTCCTCTCTGTTGGGTGCTCTGGTGGTTGCCGCATGGTGTGTAAGTGGCAGTAACTAGTAGATGTTGCAGAAATATTGTGCTTTGCATGGATTTACCTTGTTTTGAGTGGAAAACTGTTTCTACCTTAGACTTCATGGGGAAGGGCACAAGTCAGTGCTGACTGCTTTTCAGAGCTCCCTGGCATGCCCTGCTGCAAGCACAGACACTTGTGAATCCTGCTGTTGTTCTGCCTTCTGGAGGAACAGCGCTCACATTTTCCAAGGCTCCAGCTTGAATTTAGATTTTGCTACATGATTCTCTGAGGGTGACTTTATGAATCATAGTAACGGATTTTAGGCCGCTGTGTTGTCATGCAGTTATTGATAGACATGGAGTCATGGAGATGTGCAGTGAAGTCAGCTTACAAGCAGAAACTTCAGAAGCAGTGGGTCTAGTGTGTTTCCTTTGACATCAGAAGCAGGATCTGAAGCAGGGAAGGAACTGGATGTCTCACTGATGAAGAGAAATATTTCACCCAAGAGGTAGCAAGTGCTTATGTTTCTGTGGTAGAACAACAAATTTTTCCTTCAGTCTCCGGATATAATTGTTTTCTCTCTCATTTCTGTGTTTTTAATGTGTATATTGCATCTATTGTACCTATACATTGTATATCTATATGCATGTATCTATTTTTCAACCCTCCTCATGATTTCTTAGCATCATGTAAACAGCTGCTGTGCTTGTTGCCATTGCCCTCGTTTTCCAAGATTTCTATGTTTAGAAAGATTTAGAAGATTTTTTTATTGTTAAAGACTGCTAGAAGCAGTAGCCATTTATGAATTTGATGCAAAAGTCTGTTCCAGCTAGGCAGCATGTAACCGGGTCCTTTTGACACAGTCATTGAGCAAGCCATTGGCATTGAGCTAGGCGTCTATGCCTTAGTGCACTGCTAGGCACACCTCTTTATTTGGTTTGAAACTGCTTGGTCACTCTAACATTGATACAAGAATGTCTTGACATCAGTTTGTTTAGTATCAACTTACATTGATCAGTGAAAAGGCATCTATGAACAAATAAGTAGTATTACGAATGTTAGAAAATTATAATTCAAAAACATGGAAGAGTAATGCTCTCCAAGGTGCTCTGTGGATGAACTTAAAGAAAGGAAGAGTTGTTTTATATTTTAATGTATTGTTGTAGGTGTCTGTGATAGAACAAGAACAGTTGAGGAAGAAACCTCAGAAAAATTATTTATCTTGTTTCTACTTTTCTCAAAAAGAATAAAGGCCATTCTGTGGATATTTTTAAGTCATCAGGCTCAACATAACTTCTAACTAACATAGGAAAAGACATTATGGCCCTGGAAACCTTTCCTTCAAGTGTAAGAAACCAGCAGTAGTCAGTGTTAAAAGCAAGGCAAAGACTACATAGGACACTGTTACTTACAGTAATATATAACATTACAGGAAAAGAATAGCAAGGAGACCAACCTAATGACTACTGCATATGACTGTTGCATATTAATGTGGATTTTGTAGGGCTGGTAGGTCTGTGTAAGCTGTGTGGGATAAGATGTGTTAGGAATATTCTTCTGTTGATTAAACTCAAGTGTTTTAGTTGAATATGGCTAAAGCTTTTGTCATGCATAATGACATGCATAATTGTCATGCGTAATCTCTTCTTGATGATGCTTGCACTTTTCAGTATAGTAAAAATTACAATCAGAAGTTATACACAAGGAAGGATTTTTACTTGTAACCACTTTGTGCTGCCATGGCATATAGCTTTGCCAGTGAAATAACTGCCTTTGTTTATATGTCCTTTTCTAAGGAGCTAGTCACCTGTGCTAGGGCAAGGAACATTTTGCTTTTCAAACAAACCCTGGGAATTGAAGAACATTCAGCTCTGCCTGTCCTTGCTTGAATTACAAAGAGTGATTTATATTTCAGCCAGGCATGGAAATAAACAATAAATAGTTTTTAACTGGCATGCATTCCAATTTTTATTCCCATATATGAGTGTAACAATGAAAAAGAGCATTTAGAATAAATCTTTTATGACCATTTGCATGTGGTCAGGGCAACTCTTGCTCACTAATGTCAGTAGGGATTTTGCTTTTGTCTTTGAGGATAGTACGGTTAGCCCTTTCATTATTAGTGAAAGTAAACTGTAGTGCATGTGTGCTAATCTATGCATTTCTCTCTACATAGACATTGAAACTTGACGCAGATAGTGGCTTTTCCTCTAAGCAGGGAGTGTGCTGTGAATATAGTTTTGTTTAAGGGTTTTGGGTTATTTTGACAGATCAAAGAGGGAGAGAGCTGAGACTCTGCAGAGTCTCTCTGCCTAACCAAGGATTAAACATGAAAGTCTTACACAAACTTCAATCCTGAATTGACTGGTCATAAACCCAGTGGTTTCAATGCTGAAAAATGTCATGTAGTAAAGGTGAAGTTTATGCTTCACTGTTTTGCTGAAGCAAGATCACCATACTTAATTACAGCCTTAAAGAATACATGAATGTAGCCATAATGTAACTGGAACTTCAACTTTATTCATGTCAGCTTAGTTTGTTTGTCTGAGCTAGATAATTAGGCACTGTATCCATGATTGAGCAAACTGTTTAAGCATATGCCTCATGTTAAACATATGAGCTTAGTGGTAAAAGTCAAATGTGTGCTATTCAGCTGAGTTAGGGCTGAAGTGATCCCATCTGTGCTATACCTTAGCCCAATGATTAATACTGAAAAGAACAGCTTTTGCCTGCCAATCTTATGCATCTCAGGAAATGGTTGGATATAGTGTGGATTGAGAGTAGGTCCTGGGCAAGGTGATCTCTCAAACACTTGACTAGTCTTCTAAGATTTTAATAACAGGAAAACAGCTGAGAAATAAAAATGCCTCTGAGAAAAATCAGAGTTGTAAAGGTACTGGCATAATTTGAAAGCTGCCTTTGAAAATTTGCCATGGTAGGATTTCATTTAAATTTTGATATATCTACAGGTTTACAATGAGCGTGCATGTTTCCAGTGGTGGTGGTCAGGTTTGTGAGTCCTGCTGTGCTTGGTTGCAATACTTTTCTACATTGATAGCCATAGAGTTTGATAGAGCATAGAGACTTCTCCATAGTTTTATGTTTCCTTCTCCATTTTTATGCAGTTGCATCCTTCAGCACTTGAGCTAGCATCCCTTTCCTATGATATTCCTCCAAGTATATTGCTTGCTTGCTGTCTTCAGCAACATTTCAATTACTACTACACTAAGGAGATGACCAAAAGTGAGAAGTAGCAGTGGTTATCCCAGTAACAACTGTGTATCAGAGGCTCTTTTCACTCCTGGCTGCCACCTTTCACTTGCTCAACCTTCCCTTGCTCAACTTTCACTTGATTTCATAGCTCATTTAACCATGAAGGCAGACAACAACACCCTTATTGTAGATTTCAGCTTTTGAAGAGGAGGGTTTTCACCTTACCAGCACTCAAAGTCATTGCTTACCCTTGTCTCCGCTGGCCGTACACATCCATAGTCAGAGATGCCACTAAGTTAAACATGATGTGCAGTCCTCTCCTTTATGTGTCATTTATTCGTATGTCAATACATCTTTTTATTGATGTATTTTTTTCAAACAGGCTTAATGCACAATGGATTACTTTTTGCCTTCGGATTAATATCAGTCCTAGCTGTGGGTCGGTAAAACACACACTGATTGTTGTTAGCACCTGACAATGAATGGGAGGCCCTGTAGCATGAGCTGCCAGACAACAGGTCTTCCCTATGGAGCTGGGGCCATCAGTGGACAGCAGATCTCACCGGTGAGAGCTCATGCGCGAGCACCCTGCCCACCTTCACAGAGCAGCACCCTAAGGTCAGCTAATGGGAACTCATCCGCCAGCCGACATCTGAAGATGCCCCTTGGAGAAGGGGTCACTCAACTGAGCAACGCCGTTGACAGCACTATCCCCCTTCCTGCGCTAAGTCCCAGGAGACACGTGGTCACAAGTGGGAAGCCTCTCTTCCAAGTCCCACAGCCCCCAGGACTGCCAGCCCCACAGATTTTAAAGCCCAAACAG
Source organism: Nothura maculosa (assembly GCA_032353885.1). Lineage (NCBI taxonomy): Eukaryota > Metazoa > Chordata > Aves > Tinamiformes > Tinamidae > Nothura > Nothura maculosa. Next base: position 5,852 of record JAUBOD010001041.1, read on the forward strand.
CAAGATTTTGGAAAGACCCTCTCCCCAGGCACAGGTAAAGGTAAGGCTCATTTTTTTCTATTGCTGTTCAGCAGTGGCATTTCTTTTCCAGTATCATGTGTTTGTATTGGTTTTACTGTATGCAATCACATTTGCCTCTCTTAATGACTGCAAAAGAGGAAATATCGAAACAAACATTATGTTGTTTGTTATTTATTATTTGATAATTCCCAGGCACTTTGTGTTAAATAGTAGTTGCTCAGAACCACTGGGTTGTCTTAGGATTCCTTATAAATGATGTAGACCGTCTTTACTTTGCTAATCCAACCTTTCAGCTCAGCAAACCTGAGCAACTTTGTGTTCAATGGAGCCAGGATTTTGTGAGTACTACTAAAATTACTCCTTCCTGGATATAAACATAGCTTCCTGTTGGTGGCTACCAGCTACTTATTGATGGAAGCAGGAATCTATTTATACTTATTAGGGTTCTTAGGTTGGACAAGTCATAAAGCCCATGCAGCACATGTTAACCATAGGATTGCAATTAATTTTGAGGAACTATTGTGTCAGAGAAAAGTGCACCACCCTCACAAGGTTTGGAGGATACTCCTGTGTGAGTGGGTACTTGTTGATCAGAGATTTACCTGACTGTCTGCTCTAGTGTCTGCAAGGTCAGACCAAAACAGTAAGTTTGAGTTCTTGTTGATTCTGGTCATGATGGAAATGTGAGCACTGTTTTCAAAGAATTTTGGTAGCTTCCTTTCAGAACTCAGTGTATGTGGACAAAGGATTGAATGGATAGAAAAGAATTAGAGGTTTTGAAATACTAAGAAAAGCTTGAGTAAACTTCTTAGTGAAAGCACAGGAAAAGAAGGCAAAGATTTCTTGTTGCTTCTCACTACTTTCATCTCTTTCTTCATTGCTTCTCTTTAAACATTTAATAAGTCCATCCTTATTCAGCAAAGCGCTCAGGCTTGACCCAGTAGCGTTTTAAAACATGTTGAAAATTAACACCATGTTTGAGTGCTTTGCTGAGTCAGGGCAGTAGTAATGCATACACATATTCACTGCGTGACCTCTAAGATCGCTCATTGGGTGATGCCAGTGGGGTTATTCATAGCATCTGATTTTAAGGCTCTGCTATCAGTAGCAAAGCGAGAAAGACTACACACATACTGAGCTTTGAAGGAACTTTTCTATGTCAATTTAAGTACAGGCAGAGTCTGAGTCCTATTCTTGGCAAAATTATATGCCTAGAAGCAAGAGATCTATCATAGGAGATATCTAAAACACCCCTAGAGAACAATTGGTCCGATATATGTTGAAGATGCACATGAAGAGAACATCAATTGATGTATTGACACTGGAACAAACAGGATTTGATCTGCAGTTCCTGACCACTTCATTCTTGGTTCTCAGCATCTCCATCTTTCTCCTTGGCCTGCTTAGCAATCATGTGCATGAATTAGTGTGCTGTTTAGTTGGAAAGAGAACAGAGAGCTCAGTTGAAGGGCTGACCTTAGGTTTTTTTGTTTTGTTTTTTTTTGTTTTGTTTTGGTATAAACTCTGCTGGTTGGATATCTTGGGCCTGAGTAACCAGAGAAAGGGAGAACAGTGAGGTCTGCAGACTGACAATGGATAGGAGATGTACTGGGGAAGACAATCATGAGAGGAAGAACATGAGGAATGCTAGTGGATGTGCATACATCTATTTCCCAAAGCCTGATTCAGGTGTTGGTTTTGTAATGAGGCAATGTTGGATGGTTAGTAGATGGCCATAAACTCTTTGGATGCACTCTCTTGCCCACTTCAGCTCTTCCCAGTATCTCTAGCTCTTCCTTTATCCATCAGAAGATGTTTCTTTACTATTAACATGGGAAACTCGTATTATCCTATGAACGGATGTGGTGTGTATTGATTGTTTTTTTGTACCTTATAGCACTGCAGAAAGTCTAAAAAGAGACAAAAAGACAGTTACCATGCAAGATTTCACAGTCTTTAGACACCACAAAGTCTAGATCACTCTACTGATTTGATTAGGAGAAGCCATTCTGCATATCTAAACTCTTTACTATCAGTAGGAGCAATTCTAGAGCTAAAGATTATGCATGTTGGGAATATGTCCACTAAAGAAAAGCTAAGTGTCACACATGGTCATGTCCAGATAATTTTCTGAAACTTTAAATTTTGCTATAGTGTATGGTATAAACCTCAAAAAATAAGCCACGTTTATGTATGTGCATTTTGTTTTCAGATTTCATTCTCTTCTAATGCTTGGTACATAAAAGAAAGATGTCCTTCTGAATCTAGCTATTTTAGTTAATCTTGTATCTCAAGAAAGCAATAAGCACCTTCTTTTTATAGATGTCTGCTATACATAAAGTTTATACGTATAAACTTTAGAACTGATAGAATAATAATAGTAGCAAGATACACAGCAAAAATGACTTATTGGCATTTTGGAATATTTTCCCTACACTTTCTCAATACCAATTAAAACAGTTCTAAAAGCAGAAGCTTATGTTCAGGACAAACAAAAAGAGCTGAATATTCTTCCTGAATCCAAATGTGCACATTGTTTTCTGAAAAATTGTTTTTATACTATTTTATTTTTATTTGAGAAAGGGACAGGAATTCATGCTGAAATAACAAAAGACAGATAGAAAAAATTACTATAGTAAATGGAACATTCATCTTTATGTAAAAGGTATTTTTATTTTATTTAACTCTTGTAAAACTTTGAAAGAAGATTATCTTGAGAAATGGTACTATGTAAGCCACATTAAAAAATAACTGCTATAGGCTTATGTGTGATGAGAAGCTAGAACACTTTATTTTTTCTTGTATGGAGGCAAAAGGCAAGTCTGAACAGGCACCAACTTCACTGTACTGTTATTTTACCCCTTTTGTAGTGGTGACTGTTTAATATGCCTTCTAGTATTATGTTCTGAACCTGAAGAAAAAGGCATCAGTGAATTCTTTTTCAGTACAGAAAATGTCGTGTTAATGTGATTTTATTGCTAGGGGTGTATACTTTCATGTGCCATGTCAGATATGTTTACATCTAAATTAGGTGAAAAATTCAGGCATGATGGTACATATCTTTGACACCGGAAATCTCCTCCAGGCTGTCGTGCCATTTATTACATGTATTTCATCACTTTTTATGAGCTATCAGTTTTACACCTTTAGATTTATTCAGGCTTTGAAAGCAAATCTTTCCTGATACTAGCTGCTAAGTTCAAGTTCAAGCAAATAAGAGAGTCATAAAGTGAGAAACAGCAATAGGTGAAAGAAATGATACGAGAAGAGGAATAGAAATGGCTATAACATGGTCAGCATTGTTTTTCAGCTCTGCTCTTTAGTGTAGAATTTATCCTGAGGAAAAAAAGAATCTTGTTATGAAGAATACTGTAATAGAAAAAAAAAACCCTCTGCTTCTTACTGAAAGTGTTCTGTTAAGAAAGTGAATTTAAAAGATGATAAATGGGTCTGAGTCCAGTTGGAGGCCTGTGACCAGTGCTGCCCCTAGCGGTCAGTACTGGGCCTAGTGCTATTCAGCCTGTTGATCAACGACTTGGATGAGGGCACAGATGGCACGCTGAGAAGTCTGTGGATGATAGAGGACAGAATAGAGGTTGACCTGCTGGAGAGCAGCTCCGTGGAGAGGGAGCTGGGAGTCCTGGTGGACACCAAGTTAATCATGAAGCAGCAGTTTGCCCTCGTGGCCAAGGAGGCCAATGGGATCCTGGCTGCATCAGGAGGATGTTGCCAGCAGGTCAAGGGAGGTGATTCTGCCCCTCTACTCAGCTCTGGTGAGGCCCCACCTGGAGTATTGTGTGCAGTTCTGGGCTCCCCGGAACAAGAGGAACGTGGAGCTTCTAGAGAGGGTCCAGTGGATAGCGACAATCGATGATTAAGGGACTGGAACATCTCTTGTATGAGGAGAGACTGAGTGAGCTGAGCCTGTTTAGCCTGAGGAAGAGAAGATTCAGAGGAGATCTGATCAATATGTATAAGTACCTGACAGGTGAATGTAGGGAGGAAGGGATCAAACTCTTCTCAGTAGTAGCCAGTGATAGGACAAGGAATAATGGAACAAAAAGTTCTATCTCTAGGTGAGGAAGAACTTTACTGTGCCATGTGCTCTGGGTGTCCCTGCTGAAGCAGGGAGGCTGGGCAAGAAAAAAGAAGCCATGTTTTTCAAGTAATTCGTATTTATGCTATCTTTTAAATATAATAAAACTTATCATAAGTTCTATATTTTCAAATTTAGTACTCAGTGTGTCTACTTTTTAGACACTCGTCTGAATAGGTTTTCCTTTCTTAGGAACTCTTGTATCTACATTGTTTACTGACTATTTACTTACATACATAATTAACAGTTTTGTAAGTGTGAGACAGATTCTGTTCAGCAATATCCTGAGTGTCTCATGTAGTGGAAAAAAGAAATTCCAATTCTTGAAAATAACATATAATTTCTGAAAGAGTCAATACATTCAGCATCTGTGATGATTTACTCTGTGAATGAAAGTATTTATTTTGAAAATCAATGGGAGGTACTGAAAGCAAACACCCTTGATGGGTTAGCCAATTGATTGCTGCATGAAGTTGCAGGAATGGTTTGAGGAAAAGTTTATGCTTTCCCCTAGGGAAACCTTATCCTTTCCTCTGGGTATTACCTTGTAGCAACCACCGGCGACAGGATCCTGCTAGGACATCCAAGGTCCCAATCACCATGACTGTGCTTAGGCATTTTTGGATGTTTGTTTTGATCTTCAGAGAAGATTTTCTTGCCTAGTCGGACTCTACCTTGTGACTTGCAAGATGCTTCCATTTGGCAGATGGTGACTTTTTGCTGTGGTTGAAGTTCTCTGGACAGTGAAGGTCATCCAACAGCTGCAGCTTTGGCTGGGTCTCCTATATTCTGGTGGAGATACCAGGTGGGCAGCACTGCCTGTAGTCATCTCTGTTAGTGGCTCAGGCTTTCCACTGGCATGTCTGGCAAGACCTTCTCGACCGTGAGACACCTCTTGCTGGACGCTGGACGCAGTGAGAATGCAAACAGGGGAGGTCAGTTTGGTGGCTGTTCCACCTCAGCGGCCGTGTCAGAACACGAGATGTCAATACATGGGGGAAGCTCTTGGGAGTGTGACACTGCACATGTGAAATGGGGCAGAAAGAAACAAACAAGGCTGTTTGATAGTGAAAAAAAGCCTTCCAGACCTGTTAAGGAAGACTGTGCAGATAGGCACAGACCCATCTTTCTCTCCTTTCCAGACTCATGGTGAAGACAGCAGGCATCAATCATTCCTGTGACTCCAACAGAGTTACAGTAGTTCCTTCACAATAATTGTGTATTTAATTTCCTGTTGTATTTTTCTTACACGTTACAAGCTGTCTGTAATTCTTTTCTAGTCAAGTGTATCATTAGCCAAGGTTCACCTATAACATGAGCATGCTTCCTCTGTGGGATGACTAAGGCTCTTCGTTGTCACGGGAAGAGTTGGCAGGCATGATAAATAACACAGAGGGATGATTTTCCTTTGGTCACCTGCTCTGCGAGAAGGAGCAGCAATCATAGTGTTAAAATGTGCGAGAACCGTGAACTTGTTGGGGAAGGTTCATTCGTCGCTGTTGCCACGAGAGCCCAGTTTCCCTTGTGAACAGCAACTGCACAGCTCCGTGAGGAGGGTTATGTGCAGATGCGTTAATCAGTAAGCAGCCTGAGCCACTCTTGAAATCTCTTTTACCTAGCTAATTTTGCTGTGCAGTGCTGTTGTTTTATGTGTCAGATGGTGAAATCTAGGAAAAAAAAATTCATCAGTATTCTGTACAGCTTCTTGCACAGAAAACTTGACTCACCCTTGTTTTCTGGTGTAGTTATTATTGTTAATCAGTTCTCAGCAGTTTTTAAGCCTGATTATTGACAATGTTTAGGTACAGCAAAGTGATGAAATGATAATGATCTCTGTTGTATCCAGCATGTCAGATTTTTCCAGCTTTGTATGTATGCTTCAATGGCCTTTCATTTCTTTAAAAAACATGACAGGACTCCTTTGCAAGGAAATCATCATTGCAGGGTGATGACTACCTGGGAAGAGTGTGGTCCCACCAGTGGGGATGGGTTGTGATGAGCTCTTCTCTCTGTTTTGGGATTCTCCAAAAGAGCAGCACTGAAAACATTAAGCACCTTGAGTTTAATTATGGAAACAACTCTGGGTTGGATAAATTATGGAAATTGTTTGAGTTGGATAAACCAAGCCTGGGTGGCAGTCCTGGTGAGATGAATGAGTGTTTGCTGTATGTTTAATTTACCTGTCATCAGATAGACCTGAAGCATACTTGTATGAAGTATACTTGTATAAAGCATAAAGGTGCACGTGCCTATGTGTTTTACTTACAGCAGTGTATACACCCATAGCAAGAGGCTTGTTCTTTTGCAGAGGTTATTTCAGGTTAAGTTATTTTTTCTGTCTGTCATATTTCTGGCATGGCTGAACATAAATGATGCTCAAGGCAACTCATGAGTATAGGTGGCTGAAGGCTGTGATGTTGAATAGACTTGAATTCTGTACATGTAATTATTTATTAAGAATTGTCTTTGTCAGAAGTGTTCAAAATTTTGTTTAAGAATAAAATATTTAGGGAAATAGAAAAAGTCAGTGATAATACAAAATACATTCAACTATGTGTTTATTAAAGCACCAGGCAGCTTACAAAATTCCCTCCCAAGTGTTAGGCCTAATGCCATAAAGGATTCAGTTTTACAGTGGAGATGTAAAATCCCTCGAGATATTAGGCATATTGCCAACTCTTACCCATTTTGAGTTAAGAGTTTAATATATCTTTTTCTACACTCAGTTCTGTGCTTTTACCCCGTGGGCCTGAACAAGGCACTTCAAAAATGGCAGTTATCCGAAGCTCAGAAAAGCAAAATGGCACACTCCAGGCTTGCTGCTTGTAAACTCCTAAGGGCAAATATTATCACTTTAGACTGGGGCAGGCCAATGAAAAGTGATGGACCATATTCACCAGCAGCTTTATGTCACTTGTGTTCACTGAGAAGACAGCTTTACATTAGCGTGCAAGGAATCCTTGTACGAATTCCCAGCTGGAAGGTGGCAAAGGGAACAGGGACCAGGCAGGTATGTGCCAACCCAGCAACGCCACTGACAGCCTCCATGGGCCACCAGAACGAGTTGCATGTGTTTGCAGCAGAACCCCGATGGACAGCAATTCCCAGTGGATTTACGCAGGACAGAGCACCTTCCTTGAGAGAGGGGATCCTTCAGCAATGAAGCATCTTCCTTCGCTGCTCAGCTGTTACTGATGTAGGTGTGCTGATGTCATCCTAAAAAGATATAATGAATATTTTGTTTTGCTCCTTCAGATTTGCAAGGAGGAAGAATGATGCCTTGGCTCAACTCACCAGGAAAAAGAAAATCATAAATAGACCGAGCTACTAATTCTATACTTTCATTTTACTCCATTGAGAATCTTTGGGCTAATACAGGGCTTTTCAGTTTTATCACCAAGAAGTGACACTAGCAGTAATAACTCTCTTCATACAAAGAGAAGTTTCATTCCCCTTTTCATACATGAAATTTAGAGTTAAATGTTGAAATTCATGAGTTCTTGAAGTTTTGCACTTGAAAATTGTTGAGAGCTATGTCTATGTTCAAGACATTTACATTTGCTCTGTTTCTGTTTTTTTTAATACGTAAATTTTGAGTAGTTTTTTTTAATGCTTATGCACTACTTTGAGATTTGTATCTGTAATGTGCTTATGCATAGCAAATACAAAGCTCATTTTGGGACAGCATGTGCACTGCAGAGAATAGAGGCAAGGATGTCTGGGCCTCTGCATGGAGGAGGAGCGAGTCAGAAAGCTCTTGGGTGCATGTTTAGCCATGGATGTGGCTTTTGCAGATGCATTTGCCCGGTGTGAATATTACCACTGCATTAATACAGTGATGTTCTTGAACTTATATGTCTTTTTGGACAGTGCTATAACATGATGTTCGCTGGGTAAGCATGCTCGTTCACCTGGACCTCCTGTTCGGAGGAAACAGCAAGGAAGACTGCCAAGATGCCTGCTTTGGTTTAGCCTCTCACTCCAAAAGCAGGAAGAGAAGCTGCCCTCGTGAGACCTTTGCTAAATGTGCAATGCAAAAATGGTCTTCCCTTGACCTTTCCGAGCTTTGATAAGGCTGTGATTGCTCAAAACTCAGTAATTCCACCAAAAGGAGAAGCTGTCTGAATCAGTGAGGTGTTTTCTCTTTTTGTTTACAGCTAGTCTTGCTGCCACTGAATTTGATAATTCCTCTGCCACTGAGTTCGATAGATCTGGGATAACTGCTATGACTGTTTCAAAAGGACCATGCTTACACATTGGAGCTGTAGCTTAGCTTGGACAATAGGCTGCCCTAAAACCTCTCTGACCTGTTTCTGGTGGGATTATAGTGGGCCTGCATCCCATTGCTGCATTTCTCCTCCATTTATCCCTGCCAGGGTAAATTTCATCTGCAGCCATTGAGGTGTTAACAGGCTGCAGTCTGTTCATGCAATTGCAGCATCTCCTTCACTGTGGGCCGTGAGTGTGGACTGATTATTCAGTGGACCAGGATGCCTGCTGAATATGTGTAGGTGCCTTGGATGGGACATGGGACCAGGAGTGCAGGGATCCAGGTCTAAAAAAGTGTGTGCTTTTGTCAAAAATGACCACTGACAGCAGCATGCTGTGGTTTTATTCAGATTTTTGTTGCAATAGCTGCTACTTGAGCTGCTGGGTGCTGCTTTAGCTCCCCATCACGGTTTGACTCTCTCTACTGTAAGGAAAGGGTTTTATTTATTGTGCACTTGCCTGGTGATGTATACAACAGCTTCTCTTGCCTCTAGTAATTGCTCTAATGCAAGTCACAAAGACAGACACAAAAATTTAATATACAGTGGTTGGTGGAAGGCCTGCAGTGAATAAATAAATGGGAGGACTGCTATCTCTTGAAGAAACATCAAATTTTAAAGCGTACTGTAAAAGGTACCAGAACAGACATAATGTGAGATTCCTGGTGGAGTTCCCTGCATTGTGTTGATAGGAACCACAGCAGCCAAATGTGGCTTGGCTGAATAATCATTATTTAGTTTGCTGCTTTACTAGCTAAATCACTTTTAAATGATGAGATTATATTCCTGCTTTCAGCAGGGAGAGCCTGGATTCCTCTGCTGGCTCTTTTCAAATTTAGTTGTGATGCGTCTAGGTGGGATCAGGATCACCTAGTTTATCTTTGATTGATTTGCAAAAACATTAAGCACTTTTTGTTCATTGTGCCGGAATAAAATGTCAAGCACTCCTAAGACAGAACTCTTTGGAAACTTGAACAATCAGAGAACGCTGTTGTCCACCTTTTACTGTCATGTTTGTAGGACTAAGTCAAAAACTGCCATTCTTTTTTCCTGAATGGATGTTGGTGAAGTCTGTGCTCTCTGTTAACTCATAAGAAATATAGAAAATAGGACAAGTAGTGTCTTGGATTTGGGGATACATTTGTTACTGAACCTTATGAACTGTGGAACTATATCTGAGAGTTGGAAATTAGCTCCAGGATTCCCCCCCAAAAGGGAATGAGGGAAATAAGAGGAAGATGAAAGGCAGGAGGTCATGGGACATGGGCAGATGAAGCATCATAACAGCAAAGGATATATCAGCAAGTGACATTCGTGTAAGCCTATTATGACACCTTAAGTTTAGTGGATGCATCTCTTGAGAAATAATGTACATTCAAGTAAAATTCCCCCAGCAGTCCTTCAGGAGAGATATAGTTAGTAGACTAAGCAGTAATGAGAGGCTCCTGAAATAAGGAAAAAGAATGGTACCTTTGCTTGATCACCCTTACTTACACCTAGGTTCGAAGATCAAACTGCGGATTTAGGACTTGCTGTCTTCTTATGTCCAAGAACAGTCCTAAACTGTTGACATGAAAATACTAGAAGTGTGGAGCTGGCTTCCAGCTAAAAAATAGGCTTGCAAGAATATACATCTGTTTGCATGCAAATTATACTCAGGCTACAGGTATGAAAGCATGAGATTGATTAAAATTTCATAGATGGTATATCTTCATTATGACATCTGTTTATTTTTACATGCAGGCATCACTTCCCAAACTCAACAGCTTGTGTAAACCAGCATTTCTGTGCATTTGTTTGTAGCAGCCTGTGTAGTTCACCCTATAATGCAACAGCCACTTTGGGCCTCTGTAAGGCCTGCTGAAAATATCAGGTATGGTTTATGAAGGAAACAGGCCTCCATTTAGTTACTGCAGCTCTGACTCTCATGACAACATCTGTCAAACGTCTGTCTTGGAAGACTTATGTGAGCATTGATACAACCTAATGGTCGATACTGGTAATTGACTCTCTGCATCTGTCCTGCATGGACCCATCAACTTCATCTTCCCATGCAAGGGGTTGTGAATGATAAGGAGAGAAGGATATGCCTACAGTGCATTATTATGCTCTAATGAGTACTGTTCTTCAAGTTTGTTGCTGGCACCAGCCCCAGAGTTGGCAAGTTTTGCTGAGAAGGGCTGTTCTGGCTGCCATCTGTTTTCCTCACTACTCTTTCCCCTTGCAAATGTGCCTCAAAACCTCAAGATGTTACTTTCCCACAAGGCCACAAGGTCCAGCCAGGTTCCTACTGAAATTAGTGGCTGCTTCCTGAGACACAGAATTGCAGGCTTGGGCTCTAATACTTACTTTGCATTCTTTGCCTTTATTGTTGGAACTGTCTTGCAAAAAGTGACTTATTGGGTGATCAATAGTAGAAAATAGAGTTTTAGCCCTAGAGACATTGCTGTGTGCTCAAGGAAGGCTGCTTTGAATGACTTTGACGTAGTACTATATACTTTTTAATATAGTGAAGCACGAAAACCAAAGATTTTATAGAAGATGAATATGCAAAAGAAAGTATATTTGAACAATGGTGACAGGATGCATACTTTTTTATTTCCAGTCCTATGCAGTGCCTGTCCTCATTTTTAAAGACACAGAAAGAACTTGAGCATTGTTTCATGGTGTTTCATGATTTCATGCTGTTACGCAGGGCAGTGAGATCAGACAGGCTAAACTGCTCTCTTAATAAAAAAGCCAGATCCAGGTATCCCTCAGTATCATGGAATATTATTTCAATCGCAAGAGTCCTTAGACAATTCTGATTTCAGAGATTTGGGGTGATTCTTACTATACCTGACATTTGAAAATAATTCTTTATGGAATCCATATGCAAAAAGTTAATGAACAGCCTTAAGGCATCCTCCCTGAATGGTTTTGCTGCAGAGTATATTAAAACTGGCAGTGTGATGAATAAACTCTGACAAATGCTAAGGACATTCAAGAAGGCAAGCAGGTGACTGTAAAGTCAATTTCTCCCTCCAAGTAGCGTTTTTTTAAATTGATCTCGGGGGAAAAAAAAGAAATTATTTGATCTATAGATGAGATTTTCCTAATCTGTTGTTCATATATGTTACTGTTCTGTTGAAGAGTCCCAGCATGGTGTCAGGAACAGACTCTGTGCCGTGCCCATTTCAGTGCCCCAGACAAGTGGAAAGTAAGTGGAAAAGCTTCCTGTGATAGAGGATGCAGGTCAGCCCTACTGTTATTAAGACAGATGTGATAGGTGTTTAGAAACCTACACTTGGGGTGAATTTTCTAAAGTAGCAATATTAAAAATATTAGAAACTGGGTAACTAACCATGAGGATAAACTGAACTGATCACACTTGACCTCCCACGGGCTCCTGCTTCCAACTTGTGCAGGCGCTTGTGTGCACAAGGCAATGAGAGGGACCTCACTGGTACATCACAAATGCTTCATTCCTACCTGGCTCTAGTCCACTCTGCTACCTGGTCTGAGGCAGCTTGGGGAAAAGGAGCAGGTCCCTCTGCTCATTATCCCAGTGTTCCAAAAACGTAAAACCTGCAAAGCAAACCTGCTTGCAAATTGCATTTTGAGAGACAGATTTTTTGTACATTATAAATGCCAAGAATAATGCTCTCAGCAGAGGATCATTCAGGTCTCCACTTTACAGCATTGGCTGGACTGAAGATAGAGATGCCAAGGTGAAAAGGTTCTCTGCTTTTGAATGTGCTGAAATCAGATTTACAGATGAAAAAAATGTTCTGTTTCACATTGGAAATGGATTTTTTCTCAATTCCATGTTTTCTTTACTACTGCTGGTATGAAGAGTCTAAGCGTAAACTGAACACTTCTGTAAACTCCTAAGTAGTGATATATCCTACTTTTTACACAGTAAATGTAGCTTTACCATTTCCGAATATGGTTTTCAAAAACTCCTCTCTCACTTGAAGAATCAAAGGCAATTTGACCACTAAAAAGACTTTGGAACCATCGAAGACTTTATAATTAGGAAATATCATGAATAAAGGTTCTGTTTTTGCACAGTGGATAAGGAAAAAAAAAAGAAAAAGGAAAAAATATTAAGAAGAGTGTATCATCAGTTCAGTCATTTCTGCTTGGAAAG
>JAUBOD010001041.1:21543-53268 GCA_032353885.1 Nothura maculosa
CTGTGCCACCTGCTCTAGGTGCCTGCTGGAGCGGGAAGGTTGGACCAGATGATCTCTAGAGGGCCCTTCCAACCTTGAAGATTCTGTGATTCTGTGGTTTTTTTGGACATTTCAAGGAGCTGTTGAACTGTTTAACAGAGAAGAGCTGAATATGGTCACAAACATTTCAGATATTACAGTCTCGATTCATGAATTGTTAACTGTTTCCAGGTGGAAAAGACCATATATAGATCTATTTTTGCCCTATGTGTTAGATGGTAAAATATGCTTTTTTGTGAGAAAATACAACATGGTTTCATTTCCCATAGGTCATTAGACATGGATGTGTTCTATCTTGTACTCCTGTATGGTACTCAGATATAATTTCTAAGGAAAAATAACGAAGACATTGGAGTAGTAGATATTTGTTATGGGAGGCTAGGATTCTCTTGCTTGTCTTACAGTGTAATAGGAGCAGAACAATTATCTGAGCAACTTGTCTTCAAAAATAACATAATGTACATTATCCTCTTAAAATCATAAGCCAAAAATTAGAGTTGAAACTGTTATCTGCCAAAGGAACAGAAGTCAAATGACCTGTGGAGCAAACAGCTGCTTATACAGAGGAAAATGACTGACAGTCTAGTTTGTGTTATTTTTTTCAGGTTACAAGAAGAAAATGCTGATGATTTCCTGACTTAAGTACTTGATTCTGTCATTTATCTCCCTTGACACTACAGTTCCTCTCTGTCTTTGAGCCTTTACAAGAAGCAAATGACTTCAGATCTTTCATCCCATTCCTACATGTGGCCAGCTGCTCTGGTTCTGTCCATGTGTAAAGGATGTATATAGAGATAAATAGATATAGATTTTAAAATATCTGTCTGATATTTAATATTCCTTTCTCACACACAGTTTAAAATAAAATGGGAAAATAATAATGCTTCCACATAGTCTCAGCATATTCTTTTAGGAGAGAATTTGAAATCTAAAGTGATGCTGGAATTCCAGAAAGTGCTCGGGAGCTGCTCCCCCATCCTCTGCTTTGACCAGGCTCCTCTTCTGGCACAGACTCTTCAGAGTTGCTTCAGAAGAGGAAACCTGAGTTTTCCTGGGTGATGAAAGCTCTAAACACACACTGTCCTCATTCAACCTTCTTGTGCAAACACGATTCTTCAGTGTTACATGAAGATGAGATGCTGGTAAAGAAGGAAAACTTATGGCATGCATCTTCCTAATTATTGCCTATATTTAGATGATAAGCACTTTGTCAGGCCTCTGCTGGCTTGGTTTAGGCTTCTGCAGTCTTTAAGCATTGGAGGTGGCTTTGCGTTTAGTCGGTAGCATGCAGTACACAACACGTGTTTAAAAAGCATATGATTTTTTAAATTGAAGTTTTACAAATCATGAAACTGAATGTCAATATCACTATTAGTGAAATCCTGTTAAGACTGACCATAAGGCTGTTCACATTAACTTGAGGGTATCGCAGTCCATTAAAGGAAAGCAGCTCAGACTACTGAAGGAAAAAAAAAAAAAAAAAAAAGAGATAAACAGATAAGTTTATGAAGAAGAGTAGGTAAGCATCTGCATATGACAGAATTTTGAAAAATAACCTATGTAGGTCATGAGATCAAGATCTCTTTGCAGAAATGACTCTCATAATTCAGGCTCAGTGGAAGGCAACAGGATGGAGTCCTCAAAAATCCTGTAATCAGTCTTCAGCATTCTGCTCTTATCTATATAGCAATTTGTCTCCATTAGACCAATGTCTAACTGGCTGTTGCGTGACTTTATAGAGGCATGGCTGGGAGTTACACAGTTGGCATGGCCAATATCTTTAAAAGATTTTGTCTTCACTGGGACATTTGGGTGGTTTTCCATCCTTCAGCAGTGGTGTATCTGCACCATGCATGCATTTGGTGTTTAAATGGCCTCAACCACAAACCATTATTTCAGTTTCTCAGACTGCACTAGCAAACACATCCCCACCTGGTTCCCCAGTATAGTTCCCCACTAACTACCCTTACCTGGTAACCAGCTTCATGTGCCAAACCCTACTGATAGTTAAGCTGCCTCTCCAGCAAAGCAAAGATATAGCTCTGGTTAAGATGTCCTTCTGCTCAAACAGCTTAAGCAAGGACAGGGTCTGTAGCTGGACTTGTCTTTTACAGGGTCTTAGTGATTCAAGTGGTCTTAATCCTCCGTCTTATATCCCTGGCTTTGTGGAAGGAGGATGGACCTAACAAGGAGTGGGATTTATTTTCCCCTCCTTTCTTTCTGGCTGCAACAAAAGACTAGTGAAATTCCAATTAATTAGCACACCTCGGGCTAATGAAAGAATAAAATTGAAAGGAAAATGTCTAAAGCTTTGAGAGGAGTGGAAGCATGTAGTGACAATGCAGGTTTAAAATATTTGTGCCTGTTTGTATGATTTTCCCAGGGTCTGTGTCTTTGTGAATGAAAGGATAAGAGCGGAAAGACAAGTGGAAGGTTTTGTTCACATCATGATGTAATAACATTGCAGCCTTTACAGAATCAAAATAGTCTTTTACCTGAAGAATGTTACTGGTGGCTCTCTCTAGAAGTCAGTTTAAATAAGATTATAAACAGAGAACTGCTGTCATTTTATTACTGCAATGCACCTTATGGGTCATATTTCATAGAATAAGATTATCTGTGAAGGCAGTAGTGGAAATTTCTAAAGAAGACATAGTAATCATTCAGGTGGATTTTTAAGGAATCCAAGAAGGTAGAAAAGAATTCTCAGTTGGGGTAAAGTTTTCCTGAATTATCCTGAGATATATCCTTTTATCCAGAAATCAGAAAATATGTAACTCATGTATGTAAGCATTCCTTTATAACTGAAAATTTTCTCTTAACTGCATAAATCCCTTCCATGAGTGGTACTGGGCTTTTGGCCTTCCTAATTGTATCAATCCTTAAGGGTTGCCTTTCCAAGCCTGCTTATTTTTGAAAGGAAAATAGCAACCATTTCCCATAAATGAGACCCAGGAATGGTTGAGTGGATTATTATGGATGTAGAATAGTCAGACCTCAACACAGTGAGTTTTTTAGTGATAAAAACAGTGTATAAAATTGCTTTTTTTTTTTTGATAAACTGTATTTTTATTTTTTTTTGGACAAACTATATTACAAACACACACAAACACAAACTTTTCCTTATACATGGAATGAGATTTACATTATGCTTTCAGATACTGCTATAGAAGATCAGATTTTGATAGTATCTTACAAATATGCTTGAAGTGTATATATCAGCTAACAAGATTTTGACTTGAAGTTACAATTATATTTTTACTGAAAAGATTTAATGGATTAATGAAATGTATTGATATATAATGAAGTAACTTGTAAATGGATCTTGAAAGCTATAGCTAAACAAATTAACTGAACATAAAGTTTCTTTGAATACTTACATTATGTGGGCTGTGTGCTTGTTATTTCTGCCTGGTTAAATTGACAACTAGGACAACATTCTCTTACAAACTTTTAAGGGAAACAATATTAAGCAATATCTTATTTTTGATGAGCAGAGAAAGGGAAAATTGTGCAGCTTAGAAACTCAGACATGGACACTGCAGCCTTAAAAATTACAAACAGTATCCTTGAAAAGAGGCTTTAATCTAGAAAACAAAAATAGTTTAATTTGATTACCAATGACTTATGTTCCTGCTTATGTACTTCAAGAGCCAAATTCTGCAATTCTTTCAATGCTAACATTTGCCACCTCTTCTTAATTAATATCAATATTCTGCAAGATGGCTTATGTTTTTCTTTTGTGCTGATCCTTCATTTCAGCCTTCTGAGGAAGCAGAAGTGTTTTACTGAAAAGCAATGATCACATATTCTGGGTTATTTGTGAAAAATAGGAAGGTGAGCTTCAGGTAAGTAGGTAGGGTTGCAATTTAACTTTGGACAAAGCCTTTATCATACATTTTAGATATATCCTGATATGCAACAACAATGTGGCACTGATGTATTACAATGGAGAGGGTGACATGTGATGCTAACTAGAGATGGGGACATCACCCTCTTGCTCTCCATGTCCCATGCAGCCTCTACATTAGCTAGTGTGTAGGCAAAGTCAGAAGATAGCCCAGTGATCACAGCAAGAAAACACAAGCTATGGGGTGGGCAGGAGATGTGTCCCTGTGCTTGAGTGGTTTTGTTCATGAACCAGTGAAGTCTTTCCAATAACAAAGCTGTCCATGGCCATGGTTGCATTAGATCCTTAGCAAATAGCAGCACTAACTGGGATTCTCTAAAATGCTAAGAATATTGACACAACGGAAATTATCTTCTCTGAGCATCCTCCAATTAAAACTTACGGAGAGAAAACTAGAGGAATTTATCAGAAAGATACTCAGTATGCATTTCCAACCTTAAGAAAAGCATAGCTGTGCAGTAAGGATGGCAGTGTTAAAAGGAACCTGTGATGGGAGATGTGCTGCTGCAGTCCACATAGATAGGCATTTTTGTTAAGTGTTTTGTGAAGTGTTTTCTTCTTGCTTCTCCATAATTGGCTACTTTTGCATGCAATGATGTTGCACCACTTCTAGTTTCCTGCAAGTGTGACAAAAGTTAATTAAAAAATTAAAGTAAGTTAATACTCTCAAAAATGAGCTCTGCCAGCAGACGAAACTTGCTTTTTAGTGTCCCTTTGGTGATTCACAAGCACCTGGTAATTCTGTACAACAATCAGATGGTATCAGAAAAGAAATACTCCCAAACTCTCTGAGTTAATGATCTTTATTTTGCAGCTGAGTGCAATAATGTTTAAAGGGTTGCTTTCATCTTGAGTCAAACAATTTATCTGCAAGTTTTAACAATATTGGTTTTTGGTTTGCCAGTTAAGTGGTAATACGTTCAAGTCATTTGAAAAAAAAAAAAAACAGTGCATGCCCCCATATTTGTACAAATATATGTTGTGTCTTCATTTAGTTCCAATCCAAAGAGCAATTTTCCAAATACCTGAGGGGAGAATGTAAAGGGAATGGGGCCAGAATTTTTTTTTTCTAGTTCTATTACAATGACGTTCAAAGGAACTGGCCAAGAATGAAATTCTTTCCTTTTTCTTTTTTTTTTAACTTGATTTTTTTCACTCTTAAATGTATTAAAGATAACTTTGTCAGGGGAGTTGTTGTTGATTAATACCAATTGTTTAAAAATATAAGACTTTTTCAGTGTATTCATTTTCCAGAACTCTAAATTGAGTAGCTGACCTAAGTTTAGTGGATAGAAACTTACAAGAGGATCCTATGAATAACTGCTCTACCATAGATAAGTCATAACATAGGGAAAAGATGGAAAATGTTTTTTTTTATAATAGAAAGCACATAACATATACTGTCATAAGAAGCACAATAGCAGAAGCAATTGTAGGTGGCAAATGCCTTTAAGAAAAAAAACAAGAACTCATTCCAGCAATTTCACAGGCAATGACTAAGGAGTTACTTATGCAGCTAAAACATTTATATTTTAGTCTAGTTAAATATTTACCAGTTTGTGTAGTGGTTAACTGATAACTTCTTATTCTTTATGCAAAATAAGGTATTAAAGTAATTTTCAGAAAAGCTTTCAAAGTAGCTTTTTTAATTGAAGAAGGAAGGTGTTCTTAATAGAAGTTAAAATGTGTTAATATATGATTACAAATGCATGCAGATCTATTTTAAAATGCTGTCTTTGTATCACAGAGTGTGCTTTCTCCTTGCAGTTTCCAGCTAATCTAATTTTATAGTGCATTTGTATTTTGGTCATTAGAAAGCCATATTTCTCCATATTCAGTTCCACAGAATTAGGTGATCTCATTCCTGGGTGCCTTAAACCAGCCAAGTTAATCACCTGCAAACTATTGTTTTCTCAAGTCACTTCTGGATAATTTTTAGCTTGGTTCCACTTGAAGGGAGACATTGTTTTTCATTGTGCTTTGCCAGCCTCTTTTGTCTCACCTCAGAGTTGCTGAAAGTACATGCTTGATTACTTCATACCAGAGAATAACAAATAGTGCTGGAAATTAGTACAAGCTAATTTACCAACTGCACTCTGAGAGTGAAAAAACACCTTTCCAGGATTCAAAGTGTGGAGAGCTTTTGCAGGGCATACATAGCTTTTTTCTCCTAATACCGTGTGGTCATATAATTCTGCTCAGTGTATTTCCTCCAGATTATTTTTCTTGATTGTAAAGATTAATCCTATGCAAACAGTTAAGTACATGGGAATTGCCAATACTACTCAGATTAATGGTCTATTTAATTCTGTGTTTTGATTGACCGCTGCCAGATGCTTTGGAGGAATTTTTTTCTTCACAAGGCATTGGTATTTCTAAATGCTCAAGAAAAATTAGAGCTAAGACTCAAAACAGTGGTCTGTGGTTGCCTCTTTAGAGTGTTTATTTTCTTATAACGTCCTATTCTGACCATACCTGGGGTTTTTTTTAAGCTGTTTATTGTAAATGCAAAATCTATACAAGGTAGAAAAATTGCAGAACATTAAAACTGATCATTTCTAAAGCTCTGCCTACTGCACAATCAACAGAAAAAAAATCACCTCTGGAGAAATCACCTTACTCCTTCATTCCTTTTTTTTTTTTTTTTGATTTCTAGATGTTGTTCTAACAATAAAATAGGACAGATATTCAGATTAAACTTGTTTCTAATAGAGTTAATTCTGATTGACTCAGTTACTGAAGAATTTATTGATATAAGAGGTGATTGAATTTGATCTGGTATTGTTTATTTATTTCAGAACAACAAAAAATTAAAACTTTGTTTTTAGCCATTGTTGAATGTTTTTGTTTTGTTATCCTTCTATTGTATATCATTTTTATTGGAAACATGATCTACATTTGCAAAGATTATGTAAAGCAGTTTCATATTACAGTATGAGTTTATTGCCAAATTAACAATTGATTGTCTTGCCCATTGAAGGCAACACAGAAATTAAGTCTTTCAATCAGTATCTGCAAGCAGAAGATATGGTAAAAATGTTTCATCTTTTGAACTCCTCTCCAGAAAAGTGATATGAATACAAAGATTTCATACAAAACTCTGTTCAGTGTTGCAAAATACTAATGAATAGTATTTTTCTTCATTCATTGTATATTTTTCAAAACAATGCTGTGAAATATTTTTCCATGTCAGAGATGGAGGAAGTGTGGCTATTAACCAACTATAGCATAAGGAAGAAAATAATCAGGCTAAGAAATGGGAAGTGAATGGATTAAAATATTTCCATGAGGTATTTTTAGTGCTTTTAATTGTTATATGTTGTTGTTAACTATTAATAAAGTATAGTTTTGATTTATATACGTTTGTATGGAATACATGGCATGCTACTTGCCTGTATTTCTGGATTGATTCCACCTCATCTATTTTACAGTACTCTTTATCTGTCCATTGACCTTAACTTTTTAGGCTATAGGCCAATAGTACAGTAAATCCAGACCGAGGTCTCCTCTGACACAGTGTCTGTGTGGTGCCAAGTGCTGATCCAGCACATGCTCCTTCTGCCAGTTCAAATTTATTCAGCACTTTTGAACTGCTCTCCTGCGAGGTTGCCTCTCCTGACAGGCTTGTGCAAAGCGGGTGTTACACCTCTGCAAGGTGACAGGGCATGAGGAGTGGCCGTCCTGCTGCAATAGCTCCTGGCCAGCACGAGCTGCATCTCGTGTGCTCTAGCTAGTCTCAGCAGCTCTGTGATTGTATGGTCATGCTGAGCTCAGGACAAACCGGCGCTCCTAGATGATCTGCAGGTCAGAAGAGACATTGATGATAATAGATACAAAATTAAGATTTAATGCTAGACTATTTCTTGATAACCATTCACAGAATCCCAGAATACCAGAATGGTTGAAGGTTGGAAGAGACCTCCAGAGCTCATCTGGTCCAACCCCCTGCTCCAGCAGGAACACTCAGAGCACGGGGCACAGGGCGGCATCCAGGCGGGTTGGGAAGGTCTCCAGAGAAGGAGACTCCACAGCCTCCCTGGGCAGCCTGAGCCAGGGCTCGGGCACCCTCACAGTGAAGAGGTTCCTCCTCACATGGAGATGGAACTGCTTCTGTTTCAACTTATACCCATTGATACCTTGTCCTATCACTGGCCATCACTGAGAAGAGCTTGGCCTCTTCTCTCACTTCTTTTATTTATTTATATGTTTTATCATGACAGTAATATTTATTTTGCCCCAAAACAGCAAATGTGTATTGAGAAAAAGACCAAAAGCTTTACCTTCCATTTCTTCCTTAAAAAATCTGCAGGCAAATGTTTCCCAAGACCAAGTCTTAAAACCAAGTTTATTGGTCAATCCACTGAAAAGATCTCTCCAAAATATGATTTTTTTGTTGTTTTGCCACTTTCAGTGACCAGTTAGGTCTCTGTCGACTTCATCCTGACACACGGAATTCTCTATTCTGTTCTTAGCATTGTTGAGGGTGCTGCGGATAAGAACAGAACCTTCAATTACAGTGGAAAACTAGAGGGTATTGAGGGCATAACTTTCTGTGTTAATAGTTCTGGTTTTAACCCTGCTCCATCTTTCTGGTTTTGTTCTTCTTGTTTGTTGGTTTGGTTTTTTTTTTTTCCAAGGAGCTCCTGTTCTATCATCTATAATCAGCGATCTCATTCTGTGGTTTCAAATTTTCATCTGGATCAGTTAGATGTCTGATGGCCAGTCTTTAAACCAAAATTGGACTAGTGCACAGCTCTTCATTTCCTTGCTTGTCCCCCTTTGGATACAATACATCTAGATATCACTGTTACCATATGAAATATGTTGGGAGTGGCTATGTAAGAGGAGCATTATATTATCAGCTAGGAAGGAATAAGAATGTACTTAGTATAATTCTGTGGTAAAATTGTGAGTTTTTTTCAAGGCAAAGGAATAATTCTGTATTTTATTCATTAACTGGTATATTTAGGGTGTGTGAACTTCACAGTCATATTCTGTGTCAAATAACAATTGATTTTCTTAAGTTCTTGTAACATGCTTCCCTATTCTTTATATACTTCAGTGCAGAAATCCCTGGCTTCAACATAATGAAAGCATCTTTCTAAAAAATATCTGATTATACATATGCAGTATACATATGTATGTAGATATACAATACAGAATTTTGTATAAGGTGAAAAGAATCTTTTAAATTTCTGTTTTTCTTCCTCTGTGCTAAAGAAGCAAGTATTCATATCATTACTAAGAATACCTTATGCTTTTTGCTTAATTTTGTTGTCTAGTTGTGTTTTAGCATCCTTTAGTATTATAAAAGCAACTTGATGAATAACATGCTGATAAAGATTGATTCATATTTCTTCTTAGATTTACAAGATGTAAGTTACTGTAAAAGAAAGAAAATAAAAGACATTCTCCTATTCTTTAGATTAAATTTTTCACCTCTCGAATGATTAAAGAGAAATCTCACAAAGCTTTTCTGGTGTCCAAAATGCAATGCACCATTTAATGCAATACAAGGAATTTTCCTTGCATTTTTACTTTTGACAATTTCCAGTCCTTCTAGATAAATTTCAGTCTGAGTTATTTTTGCATTTTCAGTTTAGCATCAACTGATGCTATATTGCTCATCTATTTTTCTAACTAGTAGATATGAGTAAATTGTGACTGTTAAAGGACTGCTCTATTTCATCTTATGCAGTAGGCTTTGGTAGTGAGTCATGAGAGCCATAACATCCATAAATGATTTTACACAATTCACTGGAGATTGGTAGACTGAGGACTGTATTATGTGGTAAACTCCTATGTGAGCATGTTAAAGTGAAAAAGAGGAATTTGAAAAGAAAGCACAGAATTCTGAAACACAAACTAGTGTCTGCTTTTGTTCCTTTATTAAAGAAATTGTATCATTTGAAGACTTTAAAGATAATGATTTACTGTGGAGAAGTTTGAAGGATTTGGCTTTTTTTCTTGTGACTAAATGAATACTGTGACTTCTTTATGAAGTTCACAACTCTTCTGAATACCCTTTTAAAGAAGTAGTATGTGAGTTGTGCAGTGGAAGTTAAAAGCAGATTAAGATTTTTTTTTTTTTTTAATTATTTACTTTAGTACTTTTCATGATATTCATCTTGATCTTGCTGTCCTGCTTTAGAAGAGTCTGAACACAGGGAAACTGATACAAATATGAATAATGTAATTACTCGTTTGGAACAGCTGTGAGAATTTGCTAGACATCAAACAACTTCCAGATCATGACCTACACTTTAAGTTTTTCATCTTG
Source organism: Nothura maculosa (assembly GCA_032353885.1). Taxonomy (NCBI): domain Eukaryota; kingdom Metazoa; phylum Chordata; class Aves; order Tinamiformes; family Tinamidae; genus Nothura; species Nothura maculosa. The sequence continues at coordinate 31,773 of JAUBOD010001041.1, forward strand.
TGTTTTAAAACAAGAGGTTTTGTACACCACCACCTGTGACCCAGGCTAGGACGTAAAGTACACAGAGCATTTGTAGAGATGCTCCTCTGTAATCATCCCATGCTACTGCGTAAGAGCCATCAACTTAAATGATGGCAGCAGTGATTAAAAGCAGATTGTGGTCTTTTAGAGAAGGTTGTGGATACTTTTCTGTTTGATTCGGCTTGAATTCCTCTCCACAGGCATCTTAGAAATGCTGGATCCCAGCAATAAATAACTCTGAGTACGACGGAAATGCACATAGGCTTCTCTACACCAGACATATGGCAGGGGTGGTGAATTGCATGCATGCTCCCAGTCCCCATGCTTTTTAGGTAGGTATTGTTAGGTAGGATGGAGAGGCTGGCAATTGCTAGGGGCAGTGAGTTTTCGTGATGGGTGAGACTCATGGTATGGTTGTGCTTGAACCCAAACCTCTTTGCGTGGTTACCCATCATCAGAGGGAGTTTCACAGTAGTCTTTCATTATGGCTTGGCGATCCCTCAACTTCTGTTTAACCAAACTCTTCTGGCAGTGATTTTTCTGGTATCTAGCCATGTTTAGCCATGAAGCTGGGTCTTGAGCTCATGTTGTTCAGTCTTTGTTTGCTAGCATGCCTAATATATTCTCCTTTAGAACATCGCTTTTCATGTATGGAGAATCCTCGCATAGTTCCCCTGTTTTGCTTGAACTGAATATGCTCAGTTCAAGCCTCTTGTGCTAAATGACATGAGTTATGTGTCCTCACCCATGGGAGATGGATACTAACCTGCCTTGTTTATTTTTAGGAGGTCTTGATTATGGACCCCAGTACAAGTCCATTGGAAAAGGCAGCTGCAACAATCTAGTAGTCACCAGCAGTCCCATGACAGTTCAACGGCTGGGACCTATTTCTCCTCCTGCTAATCAGGTCTCAACAGCTTGCAACCAGATCAGTCCTAGCTTACAGAGGTCTGTGGATGCTTCCAACCTGGGTGTACCTCCATCTGATACAAGGTCCTGAATGAATTTTTTTCTCTTTAGTAATTAAAAAAAGGAGTATTTTAATTCTGTTGCCATTTAAATGCAGCCTTTTCTGGTAAATACAATGGCCTAAATGATGCTCTGTTATGTCATGGGAAATTAACCATAATGTAATTCACATTAGCCACAAACAGACTAGTTTAGATAATTCAAATGAAGCATGAAATCTGCCCTCACATTCTCTCTGCTTCATTAGATGAACATTTTTCTAGACAAATAGCCATATTTTTCTACATACAAAAAAAATGACAGAATATTCTGTAGTGAATGAAAGTTGATATACTCCAAGTGTTAAATCTATGAGGAGAGTGACTTTGGTTTTACACTTACCAAAGTTTTGTTGTTACCTATGAAATAACACTAATGTCAATCTATGAAAACTGAAATTCCCTGCTAATGTTCGCTTCTTCTCATCAAGTACTATTTACATTAAATTTTTTAATTGGTCAAAAGAATTAAGATGATCAGATCAATTGTGTCCAATCTGCCCTTTGCCATCAGTGTACTGCATCCATACTACTCTTGAAAGAGGACCATTTTCCCAGCTCCCATGGGTAGTTAAGGAAAAGTTATGGCCCTTCTCTGTAAATCTTGCCTTTTTTATATCACTGAACTGCATTTACTTATTTAGTTTGTAAATACTGGAATAATTCTTAAGGTTATAGTTATCGGTATTAAAGACACAAAAGAGTGAAGGGAAAATGTTCATTTAGACACTCTCCATACAAATACAGTAAGCATACTGGTGGATATCAATTAAGCATTTTATATAACATGCTAGTTAAGCATATAGTAATAAAATATTCTAGTGTCACTTTGGAAGCTAACAGATGTGACTTCTGTTGATTGAAGTAAATGGAGCTTCCTTATTTACAAAAGACAGAGTCTGTTCTGAATACATTTTTTTACATAATTACTTTATTAGAAGGCAAAGAACAGGCTTGAAATGATTATGATTGATATTAAGTGGTAAAAAACTTGTTATACTGTAAAATTTGAGTGTCATTTCTGTAATTTCAATTGTGAAGATAATGTCCCTTAGTACTCTTCATTTCTCCCAGATTACAAAGATTAATTATGCTTTCTATATAAATATGTCATGGAAAACTGTTAATGGCTGGTTACAAATGCAAGGACATACATTTGAAGGCCAAATCAACACAATAATATGCAGATATCATGAATTGTTATCTGCTTAATAATCATAAGTATTAGATTTACTTGTATGGTTCAGTTTTACATGATGGTATGCTAGTGTACACTGTATCAGTATTGAGATACACATTTTTGTTTTTGCTTCAAATAGATATTTACCAAGGGTGAACTGAAGCTAGAATTTTAGCAGTTCTGGGATCAGTGTTTCTTTCCATCTCTTTTAAAGCTTATTTATGAAGGTGTTGAAAAGTAAGAACTTGTGACATCAAAAATGTACATTTCATCATTCTTCTGTCAAAAGAAGCTTTAAGTTAGCTTTAGTATGTAGGTTGTAAAAACACTATATTTTGATTTGTTTCACCATTAAAACACATCTTCCTGAAGTGCTGTTTTACTCTTCAGGATTTTCAATTTACATATCCCTCAAATCCATATTCTTTCATTGACTCAATGCGTTCCCTGGGCTGTACTACTGAGTACGCATCATGAACTACGTTCTGGCAGCTCAGTCCAACAGATTATTTGTTGAACTGACCCAGAACAAATTGTTTCATCTTGATTTATATTGATGGAAGTTGACAAAACTGGAGTTTTGCTACAGATAACATCAGATTTTGGTATATAGCCCAAGAAGGATAAAATCTTCCACCCATCTTTCAGAAAGTTTTCCAAACAACTTTTCAGAGGAGGTAGTCATGGTTCTTGAAAACAGATGTAGTATTGCCATTCACTTAGATGTGAGAGAAGGACTTAGGAAGGAGCAAAGCGTTCTTGGCTAGCGAACAGAAGACATGCAAAAAGATAAGAAAATGTCTTTTAAGTCGTCTGTGCTTACTGTTAATATTCTGGGTTATAGTTGGCTCTGTAGCCTAAGCACTTGGAGAAAAAACAGAAAGTAATTGCAGGAATCCCTTGTAAATATTCATAAAAGAGTCAGTTCCAAACATACAACTGGTTTAGATTACACCAAGCATTCATGTGCCAGTTAATACCATTTGATAATCTGGCACTGTGCTATATCTGCTCGTTCATTTTCATGTTAATTTTATGTATCTTATCCCCCCAAAAATATTTGCTTAGAATGAGAGCTGAATTTTTTAAAAATGGCTATTGTTTTGAGAGCTGGATTTTTCAGGTATATTGACTTTTGGATTTAGATGTTATGAGTTAATGCACTTCTTTACTGGCTTGTGTATTCTTTTACATTAGTAATCAGTAATTTTTTTTAAATATCATTGATCCCACTACATATGTGAATATAATTCTTCTAAGACTTGTTTCACTGATGCATGCTTTTATTCCCTTCTTTTAAAAGGGGAAAACCTCTTTTAAACTACCATGTTAATGAAGACCTACTTAGATTTGTTTTCCAGATGTAAATATATAACTTAAGAAAAAAAACCTGTTTCTTTTTTTCTTGCTCTATTGCAGACTGTCATTTTGTATTTAGGGTCACGCCATACTAGTATGTTTAACTGCTCTTTAACAGTAACAAACTGTACTTAACAGAATTCATTGATAACAGACCTAACAGCCCGAATCAATTTTTTTTTCACAGATAATTACCCTCTTTAGATCCATATCTTATACAAGATTGACCTGATACAGCCATCCTATTATTCTCATTTTTCTCAATACAAATTGTATTCAGCCATGTCATTGTGCTTTTCTTCAGTGTTCTAAATCAGAATTGCTATTTTGAAAGCAACACTGATTTCCATAGCACCGCATTGTACTAATATTCAGTTCAAGCAGGATGTTTCTTAGTTTTTCTGATACAGCAGATCGACTATCTGTAGCAAGGGGAATTATCTCGGAGAAAGGAGCATTTGCCCATCTACACCATAATTCAGCCAGCAAGGCCAAGTGAAGTTTCAAGCTATATTTTAGATATTTTATGAGCTATGTTTGTGCAGCCAGAGGATATGTGAGAGCCTCTTTTGTAGAGAAAAGGTTCCCCTCCAGGTAGAAAGGACCAGAGCTGCAGCACTGATTTCTGAAGGTCAAGCTCTTCATCTCTTCAGGAGGCAAACAAAGAGATGGGCTTTGTTCCTGTGGCAGGGTCAGGCAAAACAAAATCACCTCCAATCCACTCTTCCTTCATCTTTTTTGACTCCTAACCACTGGAAAATACTGTAATATATTGTGTAATAATAATTTTTATATATAATAATATTTCTTTTAGAAAAAAAGGTCACACCAGTAGTGTTTGCATAGTTGGGCAGAATAAGATAATGGAGACGCCAGGGATTTTCAGCTGTTAACTGCATGACTAGGGTTTAGTGTCAAAAGCTATGGACGCTTCCCTTGCAAGAATGACCTGACCTAGTGTTTTCACACATTCTCTCAACCTTGTTTATCTGGTTAAAAAATAATCCACAGATGTCACAGATGAAAAGATGACCCTACCAAACAAAATTATGTCAAGAACAGCTGATGTGATTTTATCATTAGTAGAAATTTGGTAAATATTAGTATATTCACCAGGAATCTCTCCTGGTCAGTTGTTTTGGGTCAGTTCTTGCTCTCTTGAGTTGACTAGTGCTATTTGGAATGGCATTCAGATCCCTAGTGTCTGTCTGCCACCAATATGTGAATTGTGTAGTTTTATGAATCTCCACAAAAGATGCAACCACTGTAGGAAGGACTTCTGTGCAAATATAATAACTTACAATTTCTTTTATTTAAGTACAAATAACAGTTTTGAGAGGTGGTAGTCAAACAAAAGGCCAGGCAGTACCATCATTTGCAGATTATTGCTAGTACCATGTGTGGTTCAAACTCTGCCTTCAGAATGAACCTTTAGTCAGATCTGAAACAGATCCTTTTTTACTGAAACAATCTCTTTTAAAACTTTTTTTAAAATTTGCTACCTAGTTTATCGTGAATAGATAACTTACGTCCTTGCAAAGAGAAAAAATGGTACACTTGTCTCCTGAAGATGTTTTCTGTAACAATATGTATAATTGATACAAGGAGGAGATGATATTTTTCTTTATTTTCTTTGCAGTACATAATTTCTCTTTCAGAAACAAAGCTGTGCAGTAAATTACATACATACAATTGGCTGTAAGAACTTACATGGGTGTATCTTATTCCTTTTAAGTAGGCTCATATGACTTGTCTTGAATGATTTTAAATATTTCATTTTATATTTAAGGCTTTAGGAAATATTATCAATAATGTAATTTTATAATACCTTTTGCCTTAGTTGCCTTTTCTAAAGTTAATTTGATCTACTGAAATCTTCGTGTAGCAGCAGCAGTTCTTGATGTGCCTTGTTTTCCATGTGAGAAACTGAGCAAATTAATGATTGAATAAATTGTCCACCATCAAGAACTGATCAGACTTAAGAAAGAAACCTATTTTTTTAAGGTGCCTGATGCACCACAGAAATTATGTGATTCTTTAAAAGTTTATAACCTAGACGATCTAAGAATTAACCCGAGCATAAACTGCAGCTGCTTCTGCAGCTGTGCTAGCTCCAGGATCTGGTTCTTGTCACTGTTTGCAACCTTCAGAAATATTATTAATATTCCTGCCTCTGGCTGGCAGGAAGTCCAGATCTACCAAGAATTGAAATTCCTGGAATTGAAACATAAAGAGAATATTTATATATATATATATATGTATACACACACACACATATGTAACATATTTAACACATACAGCACATACGAACACACAATTTCATATAAAATACATAACATATATGAACAAATATATCTGTTTATAGATAACAAATATTGTTTATATGTTTATATGGTCTATATGTAAACCACATAGAATAACTTGTCCTTTACCTTTACAAAACTCTCTTTTGAAGCCATGAACCAGGGACTCTGGGTTTCATGTATTTCCTATTCTTTACCTTTATGTAGAAACCAGTGTTCTGGTGAGCTGAAGAATTCCTTTGTTAAGCGGCACATCAGACATTTGTGGTATAAGCTTCTTTGCAGCTAATTTTCCTAAAGTTTCTGAGAATTCTCAATAATAACATTTGGTTAATGTATATAGTTCTTCTTTAAACTACTGACTTGAAGGCAGATACATCATAAAATCACAAGTAAATAAACTAGCCAGTTCTTCTACATTATAAATTTATTTTGTTTCTTTTGTAAAGTTAGATATTATCTGTAAGTTATAATCTGGAGCTATTTCTGTAAAGAAGAACAATATTTGTGTGCATCACAATTGGTAATGTCATTCAAGTTAAACATTTTTTCTTCATTAATCATTTCCCTTCCTTTGCTTTTGCCACCAGAAATAACAGACAGTCTTCCCGAAGCAATGTGAGTTTCATGCAAAGGGGGAATGTTGATGCTTTGCCCTCAGAAGCCCAAAGCTATTTTCACCATAGAATTTGTACTGACATATTGACTGTACAACACATTGTTTTAATAGTGTATCCAGGAGTTTCACAGTAAGAGCCTTTCTTCAAGAATCTTGAAGTTTTTGAGTTGATTTACTAAGTGTCCTTGTTGCATACATATTGCCTGTGTGTGGCTACCAAGTGAACACAGAAATATTTGAATATGTAAAATTAGGCCAAACTTTTCTTACTTGTGGCCCTCCTGTCTTTATGTGCCAGTGTGAAGAAACATTGTGCAGCTTTTTTACCTTGGAGCTGTTCACGTGTCTCATCACTGACTTACCGTGCCTTTGTTGCAGGTCCCTCATGTCAAGTGAGCCATCGCTGTCCCCCGCAACGGAGAGCTTGCTGGAAAGTCATTCAGCCCTGAGCGTGAAGCAAGAGTGGTTGCGTGGCTACCGGATCCTGCCTTCCCTTCAACCCAGCCATGATTCTCCAGACGGCAGCGAGCTGGAGGACCTGCTGAATTTTCCACCTGGAACATCCATGTCCGGTAGCAGTGTCTCCAATTCCCTGCCGTCGTACTTGCTTGGTGTGGAAAACAGCCACTCCCCCTACCTGAGCCCTCGCCACTCCGCAGCCCGGCCCCAGTCTTCCCGCTCCAAGAAGAGGGCGCTTTCTCTCTCCCCTCTCTCTGATGGCATTGGATTCGACTTCAACACCATCATCCGCACATCGCCAACCTCCCTGGTTGCCTACATCAACAGCTCTAGGACATCGCCAGCTAGCATCTCCCCACAGCCTGAGGTCTACGGACATTTTCTGGGCGTGAGAGGGAGTTGCATTGCCCAAGCTTGCTCTATCCCCAGCACCCACAAGGGCCTTCTGGTGGCCAACGGGAACATCACCCTCCCCAGCTACGCGGAGTGCGGTGCCGCCGAGCACCAGCGGATGCAGCAGCTGGAGCAGGCAAGCCTGCCGCCAGCGGCGCCGAGCAACATGGCCCTGCAGCATGGCACACCTCCCATGGACAGCCCGCCTGTGGGCGCCTTGAAAAGCGAACGCCAAGATGATTTCTCTGCCCGAGCAGCTGAGGTGCCTCCTCTCCCGCTGCTCTTAACACCGCAGGGCCCACCACCGCCGTACCACGCGCATCAGCACCGGCGTCCACACAGCCTCCTCGGCCTCCCGCACGCCGCGGCCTCGGCCACTGCTACCGGAGCACTGCTCGACGAGGATGGCGATCTGGACGATGTGGGCAGCAAGCACGGCTGCCATTGGGTTGACTGTAGCGCGCTCTATGAGCAGCAGGAGGACCTTGTGCAGCACATAGAGAAGATCCACATAGACCAGAGGAAGGGGGAGGACTTCACGTGCTTCTGGGCAGGGTGCCCGCGGAGGTACAAGCCCTTCAATGCTCGCTACAAGCTGCTGATTCACATGAGAGTCCACTCAGGAGAGAAGCCAAACAAATGCACAGTAAGTCTGAATTTGTTCTCCTGCCAGCAACGCAGAAACTTGGGTTTACTCCTGAAAACGCAGAGATGTTTTAATTCTGCCTTTATTTCTACTGCCTTATGTGAAGGCAGTAGAATCATCTTTTCACCCAGATAGAAAGGAAGGGTATTCTTTAACTCAGTGTCTACCTACAGATAATATTAGAACAGATTTATTTTCTACATTTAGTAACTTCCATTATAAACTTCAAAAGCCATATGGTAGACCTTCATGAAGAACACGGTAGGTACCGTCAGTGGCTGAACTTTCATGAACCCTCTATCGGTTAAAATGCTTCAGTGGTGTGGAATATATGGCATTTAATCCTCAGAGAGTTGCATCATGTCACTTCTATCTGACTTAAGGAGATGTTAGGATCTTGCTTAGATTTGCCTGAGAAACTGAAGAAGTTGGGGTTTTTTTAAGATAATCGTTTGTCTCTTGGTCATCACAGAGAATACCCACTGACAACAGATCCAAAGCCCTGTGTCCTTGCAGAGGTATAAGTAAAATAAGTGACAGGGTTTCTGTGCTCACAGCCTCTACTAGTGATCACTCAACACCAAAAGCCATGTTTCTTCTCATGCTGTTTTGCTAATAATCACTTCAAGTCAGCTTCTCAATATGTAAACATATACAGTAACCACTGAGTCAATAAAACATATTTCGTAGTTCTTTTTGGAGTATAGTGAGCCCTCTATTACCTCTATCATTAAAATTCTTAATTTGTCTTATATATAATCTGTTTTGAATGCTGATTTGCTTACCCTTACTTAATGTGCATTTAGTGTGACAGAAGGCAGCCTCACCAATCTTGTTTCTATACCTCAGCTCTTGTTTCTATACCTAAGCAAATAGTGAATATATATTTTCTAGAAGTAGCTGCTGAAAATATCTTTTTCTCTGTCACAGTTTTTGTACTTTCAAGTGCCATTCTTGTTCAGGAAGAAGAGATATTTTCCCAGATCTTGGTTTGGAGTTTAAAGGGAATGATAGAGAACATGTTTCTGAGGAACCACCTAGTATGTCACTACACCTAAGAAGGCTCTTTTTATCCTCCCTTCTGTCACGCCAGAGCCTGAACCTGTAGTCTCTGCCTTTGTGTATTTTCTTTTATGTTATGTTCTCTTTTCTGATCTCTGGATGTGTGGGATCTGAATTACTGTTAAATTCAGTTCCTCTCCTTCTTACCAACTTAGTGGTGAGTGAGAAGGAAGAAAGAATTATTAGGAGCCAGGAAAGTAACTTTTTCTAGAGTAAGATAGAAAAATAGGAAACAAAAACGAGGCAATAAGCAAGGAGAGACTGCTGTATTAAGATAGTGAGCAGAAACAATGAAAGACCACTGAAGAAAGAGTAATGCAAGTGTCCATAATATGTCTAGTAGAAGTATGATGTGGGACCCAGCAAGACTGGAGAATGCATTGCACCTTTAGCTGCCTAACCTACCTGTTCAGAAAGAATGCTTACAATACCTTTCTTTCTTACAATACCTTTCTTCTTGCACCTTTAGAATGCAAAATTGATACCGAAATGCAACTTATGGTTAACATATAAGTAATATTTGCCAGCAGTTAGCATACAACAGTATTGGATGCTTGCTCAAGTAGTCCTTTACACTAGAAAGGAAAGAGATTTTTGTGACAGTTAATGGAAACTTAGTGGTAACAGTTGCAAATGCTGATGTTCTGCTTTCTTTGCCTATATTTGCCAAATTATTTTCAGCTTTATATTCCTTCTTTTATAGTAGATGTGGTTTATGCTTAAAGTTCAATTGCCAAATGAAATATTTAATTAACTTTTGCTAGGCAACCTATTGTGTTAAATTTACAATATTTTCTTTGATGAAAATAGCAGCAGTATGTTGTTAGGGATGGATTTCGGACTCTTTCTTTGCAATTTACATTCGTGTACAATATTAATACTTGCACTTCAAACTGAATACAATCTTTTTTTTTTTTTTCCACCTGTGAATCCTAACTTGTTTTTCAGCACGATATCACTAATAGTATTTTGAAGTATAAGAAAATAATGCAATGGTTTTTTTACCACAGCTAGTTAATGTATTTTAAACAAATAAAATTACTACTAATATTCAACTTGTAAAAAGACGATAGGTGAGATTCAGAATACAATCCATATAACATGTATTGAAAATGTCTTAGCTTTCAGAAGATATCCTATGATACATCATCATACTAAGCATAGAAAAGAGAAGGTTTGCTTAAAAAAGGAGCATAAGAAGCAAAACCCTTGCATAATGTTTATACAAGGCACAAATGAGCATCTTGGTGTGTGCACATGTTTAGATACATGTGTACACTATATGAAGAACATCTGTGCAAAAGATATGTTTTTTCAGACTATAGACATTGATTTCCAAACAATTTGAATTTTAATTAATGTTAGTAACCCCCCACAGAGAACTTAGGAGGCATCTAAGTCAGAAGGTTTATCAGTGAATACAGACTTTCAAAAATGTGGAGAATTATTTATCATAGGACACTTTCATGTTTATTCGTTCACAACAATGGATAAATATCACATACTTTTCTGTGCACTTCTGTTTCCATTAGTTAAATATGTCACAAACCAAATGCTAATGTATCCTGAAGGCTTTAGAGATATTAAGGCATTCAAGGAAACATTTTTTGAGCATTCAGATTTAGCTGAAGAACTAAATCTAAGGGGATTTAAGTGATTTAATATTTAAAGAATCACAAGAAGTCATCCAAGGCTGTGGTCAGTGAGCTTCTTCTAGGCAGAATCACTCTTTGGCTCCCTTAATTTAAATAACACATTTCAAACATATTTTTAAACATATATTTAGACCTTTGGGCAATGCAACTCAAGCTCTGAAGGAATTAAGAGTCTTGAACTTGAATATTATCATGTTGTGGGGTTCTGTAATAACCCCTTAGTTGTTCATCATCTATTAAGAAGGGTTGAGTAACTGCTTGAATACTGATTTTATGTCTCCACATCTTCTGAATTTCACAGAATTGAGGGTGGAAGAGACCCCTAGAGATCATCCAGTCCAACCCTCTGCTCCAACAGGGACATGGGGCACAGGGTGGCACCCAGGCGGGTTGGGAAGATCTCCAGAGAAGGAGACTTCACAGCCTCCCTGGACAGCCTGTCACCCTCAGGGGAAAGAAGTTCTTCCCCATGTGGAGATGGGATTTACTGTATTTGAATTACTCCCATTACTCCTTATCCTGTCTCTGGCCACCACAGAAGACTTTGGCCCCTCTTTACATTCTACATGTTGGTAAGATCTCCTCTCAATCTTCTCCAGGCCGAACAGACCTAGCTCACTTAGTCTTTCTGAAAGCGGTTACATAGAAGCTTTCTGAGGTTTTTTTTGGAGGTGTTCTCACTGGGATGGTATCATCTGAGCCTGGGCAGACTGCAAATCTAGCTGGGGAAACGCCAGAAAAAGACTGCTGAGGGCACTGCAAACATTTTATTTAGCACTGCTATGGACACAAGTCAGATCTATTAAATGCACATGGATTTGCTGTGTATTGTTAGAGCAACATAGCAATTGTTTGCTGATTTTGCCTTTATCTACTCAGAGTGATTGTTTTTTCTGTCTATTAAAAGATTGTTTTCATTTAGATTCAATACATCAGTGCTATCATTTTTAAAGATGTTTTGCAACTTTATTCCTTGAACAGTCAGCTCTAGGGCATTATCATGCATCATTGCAAAGTTCAAGATCATAATTGAATCATTTAGAAAGATTTCGTTGTGGTAAGAATTCTTTTTTAAGGTCTGTTTCTACATGTAGTACTGAAATGTAATATTCGTTGTCTGCTCATAATGTAGCTTGCTTGATACAAAGGGTCATTATAAATGATTTCCCTTTTGAATACTTGTTTTTGGCCATGAACTGGCACAAGCTCAAGGGAAGGGTGACAGCGTGCCTCTCTGGGTACTTTTGGTACATTTCTATAAATAAATTGAAACAAAATTAAATTGCTTTGGCTCTTAGCTATGTTCTTGACTGGCTAGCTCTTGCAGAATTGCTGCCAAGGATGATCAGATGTAAACATCATGCAATGCAACTGCTTCAAGGTCTGTTGTATTGCTGATGGATGTATTTTCCTAGTACCATTCAGATTGCTGTTTTACGAAATAAGAGCTATGCAAACAAGCTTATCTGGGCTGAGAATAAAAAATCATTGATTCTAATTAGGAGTCCCCACATAATAGGGAAGGACAAGGCATTTTTTGTTTCATGAAGAAAAATACTTTGCCTGTTTAGAAAAATGCCTGAGTTTCTTTCCAGGGGTTTTGCGTAATTGACAAAGTTTCAGTCCTCTGATCCTACAGTTTTCAAGTGATTCAGCCACACTTGTCAAACATTGTTTAAGATGTTTGATAGTAATCTGTCACAGAATTTGTAGCAGAAGAATTAGAGGTGTTTTTTTTTCCTTTTTTTTTTTTTGCCTAAAGGAGTGTGTCATGCACTCTTAAACTTATTAATTGAATATTATGTTGAGACAATGGAGGTTACTGAGGTTCTAATTGACTGGGAATGACTCCTGGTTTTTGACTGTCTGGGCCAATGTTGTGTGAACATTTTGTGTAAATCAAGAATATCGGCTAAGGGCAACACTGTTTTACACCTGCACCAGTGAAACACGCCAACTATGGTAGAATTTGTCAAAGAAAGAGACATATGGGTTAAAGCAATACTATAGAGATCATTGTAATTGATAGCTCAGGCACAGTAATTTGAAATATGCAACTATGTCACAGTGCTTTCCCAGACTATTAAACTCAGTGAAATGAATCACCATGAAACATGAACTGGGAGCACTGCATCTTTACAAATCAGCAGAGAGTTTGGCTCCAAATTTAAAGCAAATATCAGCCATCCTCAATGTTCCTGGTCCATTAACCATGATCCATTAAAAGTTCTCAAAACTCTTTGTCTGATCGGTGATCTTTGATAACTGTCACTTTCTGTGAAGATGGAGATGTACTAACTCAGTGGCCTTTCACTGGGGACCTGAGTGCAACTTTTATCCCAAGTAAGGTGTTCATTCCCATTATTTGTATTATCACACATCTTGAAAAATCAGTTTTAGGTGATGGTCTGTTTGGAAATGCATCTTCTCCCCTAATTTTGAGCCATCTGCAGGAAAAAGCTTACAAGTTAATTATATTATTTATTTTGTGTTTGTCAAATGCCACATACATAGTGATAACATTTTGCAAAGCTTGGCAGTTAATTGGAAAGTGCTCATCACAGCAAATTCTTCTTAATCCCTTTTTATATTTCTTACATCATTTAATATCTAGTTATACTGTTGCTTTTGATTGTTTTGCTATCACATATGAAGCAATCTTCATGTAGAAAATAAAAAGAAGATACACAAAATTATCTAAAATATTATGCAAGTTTGTACTCGAAGTTGTTAAACATTAGCTCTGCATGGAAAAGATTTATCTGTTTCAGGAAAGTTGAAACAGGAAATGATGCATATATCCCAGGTAAAGAATAGCATATTTTATATTTTTATTTATTTTCTGTGAGGATTTTCATCTGTAGGAGTCTGAGGAATAAGATTAAATGCTTTCTCATCAAGTTCTGTCTTCTGATGGTTCCAGTAATACCAGCAGAATGGCAAGCAGTATTAAGATTTTCTTTGGCCACTTCTGTGTCTGTAAACTGTTAATGTAAACAGCTGAAGAATGACTAAATTAAGAAGAAGTGGCCTTCCTTTTATGATTACTATTAGAAAAAGTAATTTAGCATCAAACTTTTGGGTGAACTTCAGAGGCACAGTTAACTGTTCCTGTAACATGGCCGCCCGGAACCAAGAAAGATGAAAAGATTAGAGAGGGAAATGTCGTTAATGCTTGCAACAACTCATTAAAAGTATTTGGTAGCCCAGATCGAGTTTCTCAAGCCATTGTTTTATTATTCAAGAAAAAATAATGAGACACAGCCTGCCAAATGTGCAGGTTGACCCGTTCACCTATATGACAGGGAATCCATCCTGGGAAATGTGAATTTTGACTTCCTTTGCTTTCCCTGCAATCTGTTTGTTAGAGTCCAGAGGTAGTTTTGAAAAGTACTTTTTTTTCTAGAAATTCTGTTTGATTGTGTTTTGCTTCATTTTGCTTCACGAGTCATACGCAAGCAGGCATTTAAACATCCTTGGGCTGCAGTTTAAGAAAGCTGAACTTTTTATTTGTTTTAAATACCTCTTCATAAAATATATTCTCTATAAAACATTTTGGCTCCATTTACTCCTTATTAGAATAGCCAAGCAAGCATCTCAGTTTTAGCAACTGGATCACTATATGGTCTTCATGGTTTGTGGTAATGAAACTATATTAGCCTTAGTTGATGACCATTGTTTTAAGTGGTGATATTTCAGAATCTCCCTGTGTTTTTTTTCCCTCATCTGCTTGGAGAACCTGACATAGAGATAACAGAACATGGATTAGTTGCTGAAGGTCTATTGAAAAGTCATCACTTTTAGGACGTTACAAATATCTAAGTTTCAAGATACTGTTTCAGAGAAATAAGAAACATATTTTGAAAAACTTGAATGATTCAGAAATATATAAATAAAAAGCAAAAAAACAGCAAATTAAGTTCTAGGAATAACTAATGCAGATTTTGATACAGCTTTAAACAAGCATCTAATCTTGCTATGTATGCTCTGAAATTCCAGTTGGTTATTGGAGATGTACAGTTAAAGTAGCAGAACAGTAAATGCTGTGCTCTCATTTGACTTTGCCACTTTTAGTTGACATCATTCTTTTTTATCCAAATCCTAGTGTATCCACCTAAAAACTTCTCAGTTTGTTAAGATATACAAAATATATTCTCCACTTTTAAATTAGAATCTGTCATCAAGTATATGAAAGTATTCCTAAAAGTGTGAGTTTTTTTTCAATGTTTGCTGTACAAACCTATCACATGTTGAAACCTTACTTGTTTCAAAATGTAAGGTGAAGTTGTCCAGTAAGTTATAAGTAGAAAAAAAAGTCCCTTTTTTCAGTTAAATTGGTAGCCGCAAAATTGATTTCTCACTTTGGAGAAGAGGCCATCAAGGGAAATGACAGCAGCAAGTCTAAGTGGCTTTTCCTCACCTGTCAGTGCACAATAGTAACTAGGAAACTCAGCTGGCACTGAAGTAGTATTGATTGCTGACTTTTTCAAAAGGCATGTCTCCATTGTGTTCTGTCTCTTCAAAGAAAATGTTGTAAAGGCCTTAGTTTGCAGCCAATTAATCTCTTGGAGCACTTTGTTTTCCTGATTCCATTGCCAGATGTACTGTCCAGGTACAAGCTACTTATTGTGGAGAATAAAGAGACTTAGCTGATAAAGCACTTTATTATGTTTCTCTGCTGCAAAGCACATTGATCTAGCTCATGGAAAATACTAGTACTTTCTCCTTTGTGAACCATACCTCTATTTTTCCAGTAATTGTTGTCTCCGACTCAGATCTCATTAGGATTATGCCAAGGTCACTGAATGGCATGTCAGCTTAATTACTGTGGCTTTCAAGCTGAACAGCTCTGACTCACCAGTAGGAATTCAGAGTTTGGTAAATGAACAATCCGAAATCCTCAAACTGCGTGCCGCATGGCGCGAAGTGCTCCATGGGATGTGGGTCCCTCTGGCAGCGAGTGCAGAGGGCCTTCCTGGGCACTTGCCTTGTGGCACAGCGGAGCCTCTAATGCTGAGGTCACGCATTTTTTCGTGATGGGATCTTAAGCTATTCGTGGATGACCAGAAATCCTGTTATCCCTGCTAGGGGGACAGCGGTGAGGTGGGATAGGTGGCTGGTACCCTCAAAGGAGGGCATTTCTCAACAACCTTTTACTTTTCCATGGTTGGATGCAAAGTATCATAAATGGTGAACACCCTGTGGACAAGTTGATGTGATGTGTGTCCATCTATCAGGTTAAAGTCTGTCTCCTAAGGAAAAGCATAAGTAGGCTCCATGCACTTCTCCAGAAGTTTCTCTTTGTTAAAAAATGACATATTAATAAGCTCGAATGCCTTTGATCCTTTTCCAGATAGATGATGTGGGCCACACAGGAATTCTCTCTTTCTTTTTTTTTAAATTGAGATGCAGTTCTCATTTGTAGTGGTCTCTTTATTGTTCTTTTTTAACTCTATATTCTTCTATATGACATCTGCATGTATTACAGATCAGACTACCATGTGCTTCTCAAACCGCTCGTCTTTTATGTTCCTTCCAAGATCTTTTGGTATAGCATTTAATTGCAAGAATATCATTAGATGGACCTTATAAAAATATAAGAAGAAGCAGGATTTATAATCAAAGAGTGTTTTTTCTTGCTCTCCGGAGGAGATATATCAACAAAGATTATTTTGTTTATTCCTAGAGTCTTACTGTTTATTAAGATGTGAGCAGAGTTAACTCATAGGCTCATAGGTACAAAAAGAGAGAAAACTTCATATTTACAGTTAAAAAAAATAGATGGCTTAGTCATTTGGCTTATCCCTCAAAGTGAAATACAGAATGTGTCAGGGAAATCTGAAATGGCAATGGAGATGGTCAGCTGCAGTGATGAGGCCTAGCCAAATGTCAAGGACATAGTCAGGTATCATGGTCAGAGTGAATCATGGTCCGGATCAGGTAAGTGCAGGAATGCACTGCTGGAAAACCATATGAAGAGCATACAGTGCCCATGGATGGAAACAGTGCTGTGAACTGGGATCTAGGCTAGAATGGAAACTGAAGCAGGTCATGGAGAAATGGCCAAGAGCAAGAACTAGAGCTGAGCAGTCAAGATTAGGAGAGATGGCAGCAGAGGTCCAAAGGGGAAGATCAAGGTAGATCAGGCAGGTTATGTTGTCCCAGGCTACTCAGCTAGCTCTAAAGGCTAATTTTTGATCTCTTAAAGTACTGTTCTGTTGAAGCACTTCTGTATCCACCTCAATATCCTGGTCATGTCAGTGTGAGGAGGTTCCTAGTTAAAAAAAGGGATAAGGCCACACAGCTTGGCATATCTGATTTCTGGTCTGGGACAAGTATAGTTCTCACAGGGCACAGTAGATTTTTCCACTAATCTATCTTTGTCGTTGGCCTCATCTTCTCAGGACATGTGAAAATGATGCTTCAAAAGAGTCGTTTGCAAAATCGACTGTGTTAAGAGAAAGAATGGACTCCATTGGATTTGTGCCTGATCCATTTTTCATGGATATTTGCAGACATTTATATCTTCTCAGAGACAGTCAGCAGTCAGCCTGTTGCTGATACAAAACCAAATATAGTAATCTTGGAGCATTTTAGTGAAGAAGGAAGGAGAAAATAGCTATGTTCATATTTCTGTAATGTTTTATCTATCTAATTGATTTTTAATTATGAAATCAATAGATAGTAAAGTTTCATAAAACAGAAGTGTTGTGCCTTTTCATTTTATGTGCACATAGCTATAGACTCAGACTTTTAAGATATTAATGTATTCCCAGATTCATTCAGTATATGTTCTGAGCCTCTGTAGAGAATAGCAAGAACATAAACCATTAGCATTCAAGTCATTATTTGTTTCTGTTTCAAGATACTGTGACTACTACAGGCCTATGTGATCCAATGCTTTGATTTCATTTTCTGTTAAATTAGATTGGTAGATGAAAAAACATACAATTACTTCAATATAAATTAAATTCCTAATCATCACATGCTTCCTGGGATACTGACTGAAACCTTGTGAAATTTTTATTATTTCATTACAGTTTCATTAAACTTCTCAGCATGTTTTCTAAGACTATTTGCAGAAGAGTTAGGATGCCTATAATAAATTTGAAACATGTAGAAAACTTCAAATCAGTGGTGATTTGATACTACTTCAGGTTGATAGTATTACAGGTGATTTGATATTACTACTGCAGGTGATTTGATACTACTTCAGGTTTTCAGGTTGACTGCTTGCTTTCCCAGAGGACAGATTTATGACTCGTTAGAACCTTCAGTTTGATGAGAATTTCATTTTGCTCTTAGTTCCTTTACTGAAAGAACTAACTATGCTGTATCTTAGTTCTATTTATGGTATAATATGTTGTGGCAAACAGTAGGAAGCATATATGGTAACTTAGTTAACTGATGCTTGTTTTTACAGAGAAATGTGCACCTGACAGCCAATTAAGTGGAGGTATAATTAATTTACTGGATTTTGGCAGCATGTCCGCTATGCTGCTTACTGATCCAATTTGAGCATATGGTCTTAGCAGTTTTTCTGAAGAGTATGAATCTGCCCGCAGTGATTATTGGTCTAGGGGATTACATCCTTTTTTGGCATTATGCTTGTATATTCATGGAGAGTATCTTCCAATGTTCCTTAGCTGTCTGAAAATTGAAAAAAAAATCCTTTTCCAAACTTGTTATCTCAAGAATATCTTTATAAGAATTTGATTGTGCAAAGATGTTCAACAGGGATGATCACAGGCCTGAAACATCTGCCTTATGAGCAAAAGCTGAGAGAGCTGGGCCTGTTTAGCTTGAAGAAAAGCTAAGGGGGCACCTCATCCGTGTCTTTAAATACATCAAAGGAGGGAGTGAGGAGGATGGGGTGATCTGTTTTGAGTGCTGGTCACTGATAGGACTAGAGGAAATGGCCACAAACTGAAGCACCAAAAGTTCTGCAGGAACTTTTGCAACATTTGCAAACATTTCTTGACTGTGAGAGGGACAGAGCACTGGAACAGGCTGCCCAGAGAGGTTGTGGAGTCTCCTTCTCTGGAAATCTTCCAAACCTGCTTGGATGCAGCCTATACCCTGTGCTCTGGATGACCCTGTGTGTGCATGGGGTTGACTAGATGACCTCTGAGGTCCCTTCCAACCTTAAGGGTTCTGTGATTCTGTGATTCTGACAAGTAAGGAGCAAGCTGCTGAATTAACCAGAAGATCCATTGCCATATTACTCTTGTATTTTGCTGGTGAGGTGATATCGAAGCAAAATAATGAACATATTTCACCAAATTCCGAGTTTCCTGAAATATCTTAATGACACTGGCAAATTAAGCATGTGTAGGCCTATCACTTTCTATATCACTAATCTATAGTCTGTAACTTTCCATTCTCAGAGTGGATTCTTTTGGACTGACTGAACAAATTGCAAAAGAAAAAAAGATGACTCACTTCCAGGCTCAACTTCGAATTTGTGGAGTACGTTGGCTGCCTGTACTCTGCATGGCAGCACAAGCTTGTGTCACTTTCAGGGAAAGTCTGGCATACACATATTCACACCTCTACAAAAGCTGGGTAAAGCTAAGTGATGTTCTAATATATGCTTTTCTATCTGCCATAGTTAATATTTTCGTGTTCAAGGTAAGAGAAATGCAGTTTTTATTAGGAAATAGAGGGAAGGAAAGCCCCTAACATGAGATTTTAGTTGTAAGGGAAGATTGTGCCTGTGTCACAGCCTCATTGATACATGCACTGTTCTTCAGCCCTGCTGCCACTGCGGCTCCTGGCTGCCAGCCAGGCCTGCAGACACCTCCGCTTTCCTTGGGATGGCTTTGAAAGCAGCCGTGTGGCGCCTTGGTAGGCCCAGGTGGGCCCATCGGCCTGGTCAGAGCCGGGAGCAGCCCCGCGCCGGAGCGTGAACCACGTGTGCCCCATCCCTGCTGCCCCATCTCTCCACATGGGGATGGGACCCCATGACTTGCAGTGACCGCCGTTGTTGGGGCTCACAGCCAGAACTGGATAGACTTCTTCTTTAAGAGTGCAAACTTGCTCACACAAGTGACTTCAGTAACTTGAAGACTATGTTAATAGTGCCATCTGGTGACATTTCATATAACACCATACTATTTCTCAGTATAATGAGAGAATTGATTTGTATGTATTAATATGATTTGTTTTTCACCAATGAATGTGTCAACATACGAAGGGAGAGAGAAAAAAAGCTGAGCCTCATGAAGGCCTCCTGTCCCCAAACTAACCACTGTTCTTGACCTTTCGTTACTTGGACAAGGATTCCCTGTCAGGAGAATAAGAAGTGTTCAGAGGCTTGGAAATAAGGTTCAAGCAATGAGGTCTACCAAACTGAAAAATACTTTAAAATACGTAAGGAAGAGTACAAATTTTATAGTAACTTATAATATGAACTGATACCTCTAGTTAACCTTTAGTGAAACCAGCCAAGGAACCTCCAGTTAACCTTTAGCGAAGCCAGGAATAGATTTTGAGTGAGGTGTAATTTCTTGTAAGATTAATAGTTCAAATGATAGACTAAACTTTTGCAAAAGTTCTGGGTAGGTTTGTATAAGATTATCAACAGCAGTCTATTACATAGTCTATCCTAACCATCTGCCATTTACTAGTGTATTTTTTACAACTTTGAGCCCATAATTTATGGCTAACTGCAATATGCCTTCCAGAATGCTTTTAATCTTGAGTGGAAAGCCTCAGGAGGCCAGAATCAATTCTTAGAGTGGTATTTTGTTTGCATGGTTAATTTAACTCACTTTTCAAAATATGCCTTTTGGGGCCTAAGAGTAATACTTTTGCTACTAAATTAGTCAAGTGAACTAATAAGTAAAGCACACTTTAAATAAGAAGAACTTAAGATCAAACTGAAGTGAATTTATTCAATCCTGTAAGATGTAAATGAAAAAAAAATATTTTTCAGTCTTGTTCAAATGGAGCTATACCAGGAGCTACTGGTAAACCCACTAACTTCTGTTGCAGTTTTACAGCTGTGAGTTCTTGATTTGAATAGTTAAATTCACATTTAAATTACCACAGAATTTAAATCGTTTGAGGTAAACATTGGTGAAGTCTCATATGCAATGGAGGAATATGGTCTTATGTTTAATGTAAATTAATTAAAATCATATGCAGTGATTTTACACTAAAAACTGCTTGGTATTTTTCAATTATTTCCTTGTTCTCTTTTTAATACATTATGTTCTCTTTGTAATACATTACATTCAGTTACTTTGATCACATGGTTTTTGTTCAGGATGTATGATGACAATGTAGAGAGTTATGCAAGTCTTGAAAATATGCAGCTTTGTTGCATAATGAAATTTCATATAGGCACAGTGTCTTTCCTTATTTATCAGTCCTTTGGATGAAAGGTTTGTATATTGAGGTTCTTTTTTATGGGTGTGATCATTAGATATACTTCTTAACAAAAACTAAAAATAATGCATTTTTACTCTGCTTTGCAATTTAACTGCTTGTGTTGTTGCAAAGTCCACACATTTTTAGTACACAGAATTCACCTAAAAGATGCATTTTTTGTTTATTATGTTTGCTGGCACTAAATGGAAAATAATGCATTTTTCTTGTGTTTGCTGGAAAAAAAAAAGATTTTTCTCTTTTCTCAATTTAGCCATGGTTAGGCATGAATTCCTGGGTTGTGAGCCTATATATGTTGAATCTCATAGTCATAAATCTAGTTTGATGTTCATTCTTCTCGTACTTGATAGGTGCTGTACCAGGAGAAGAGATAGGATTTATCTGAAGGGGTCAGAAAAGA